>JBBPBT010001348.1:579943-646037 GCA_037974875.1 Cicer bijugum | reverse complement strand
GGAGGACGAAAATGACCTAACAGTTCATCCAATGACACAAACACACCTATTGGATGCACAAGATTGGTTAAAAACCGTAATTGGACAAGAATAAGCCTAGGGAGGACGAAAATGACCTAAATGTACATCAAATGACACAAATAAACTTATTGGACGCATAAGATTGGTTAAAAACCGTAATTGGACAAGAATAAGCGTAGCGAGGACCAAAATGACCTAAATGATCATCCAATGACACAAATGAACTTATTGGATGCACAAGATTTGTTAAAGATACTAATTAGACAAGAATAAGCCTAGGGAGGACGAAAATGACCTAAATGTTCATCCAATGACACAAACACACCTATTTGATGCACAAGATTTGTTAAAAACCCTAATTGGACAAGAATATGCCTTCGTAGTACGAAAATGACCTAAATGTACATCCAATGACACAAATGAACTTATTCGACGCACAAGATTGGTTAAAAACCTTAATTGGACAACAATAAGACTAGGGAGGAAGAAAAAGACCTAATTGTTCATCAAATCACAAAAACACACCTATTGGATGCACAAGATTGGTTAAAAACCCTAATTGGACAAGAATATGCCTAGGGAAGACGACAATGACCTAAATGTTCATCCAATGACACAAATACACCTATTGGATGCACAAGATTGGTTAGAAACCCTAATTGGACAAGAATAAGCCTATGGAGGACGAAAATCACCTAAGAGTTCATCCAATGACACAAACACACCTATTGGATGCACAAGATTGGTTAAAAACCCTAATTGGACAAGAATAAGTCTAGGGAGGACGAAAATGACCTAAATGTTCATCCAATGACACAAATACACCTATTGGATGCACAAGATTGGTTAAAAACCCAAATTGGACAAAAAAAAGTCTAGGGAGGACGAAAATGACCTAAGTGTTCATCAAATGACAAAAACACACCTATTGGACGCACAAGATTGGTTAAAAACCCTAATTGGACAAGAAAAAGCCTAGGGAGGACGAAAATGAGCTGAATGTTCATCCAATGACACGAACACACCTATTGGATGCACAAGATTGGTTAAAAACCCTAATTGGACAAGAATAAGCCTATGGAGGACGAAAATGACCTAACAGTTCATCCAATGACACAAACACACCTATTGGATGCACAAGATTGGTTAAAAACCGTAATTGGACAAGAATAAGCCTAGGGAGGACGAAAATGACCTAAATGTACATCAAATGACACAAATAAACTTATTGGACGCATAAGATTGGTTAAAAACCGTAATTGGACAAGAATAAGCGTAGCGAGGACCAAAATGACCTAAATGATCATCCAATGACACAAACGAACTTATTGGATGCACAAGATTTGTTAAAGATACTAATTAGACAAGAATAAGCCTAGGGAGGACGAAAATGACCTAAATGTTCATCCAATGACACAAACACACCTATTTGATGCACAAGATTTGTTAAAAACCCTAATTGGACAAGAATATGCCTTCGGAGTACGAAAATGACCTAAATGTACATCCAATGACACAAATGAACTTATTGGACGCACAAGATTGGTTAAAAACCTTAATTGGACAACAATAAGACTAGGGAGGAAGAAAAAGACCTAATTGTTCATCAAATCACAAAAACACACCTATTGGATGCACAAGATTGGTTAAAAACCCTAATTGGACAAGAATATGCCTAGGGAAGACGACAATGACCTAAATGTTCATCCAATGACACAAATACACCTATTGGATGCACAAGATTTGTTAGAAACCCTAATTGGACAAGAATAAGCCTATGGAGGACGAAAATCACCTAAGAGTTCATCCAATGACACAAACACACCTATTGGATGCACAAGATTGGTTAAAAACCCTAATTGGACAAGAATAAGTCTAGGGAGGACGAAAATGACCTAAATGTTCATCCAATGACACAAATACACCTATTGGATGCACAAGATTGGTTAAAAACCCTAATTGGACAAGAATAAGCCTATGGAGGACGAAAATGACCTAAGAGTTCATCCAATGACACAAACACACCTATTGGATGCACAAGATTGGTTAAAAACCCAAATTGGACAAAAAAAAGTCTAGGGAGGACGAAAATGACCTAAGTGTTCATCAAATGACAAAAACACACCTATTGTACGCACAAGATTGGTTAAAAACCCTAATTGGACAAGAAAAAGCCTAGGGAGGACGAAAATGACCTAAATGTTCATCCAATGACACGAAAACACCTATTGGATGCACAAGATTGGTTAAAAACCCTAATTGGACAAGAATAAGCCTATGGAGGACGAAAATGACCTAACAGTTCATCCAATGACACAAACACACCTATTGGATGCACAAGATTGGTTAAAAACCGTAATTGGACAAGAATAAGCCTAGGGAGGACGAAAATGACCTAAATGTACATCAAATGACACAAATAAACTTATTGGACGCATAAGATTGGTTAAAAACCGTAATTGGACAAGAAAAAGCGTAGCGAGGACCAAAATGACCTAAATGATCATCCAATGACACAAATGAACTTATTGGATGCACAAGATTTGTTAATGATACTAATTAGACAAGAATAAGCCTAGGGAGGACGAAAATGACCTAAATGTTCATCCAATGACACAAACACACCTATTTGATGCACAAGATTTGTTAAAAACCCTAATTGGACAAGAATATGCCTTCAGAGTACGAAAATGACCTAAATGTACATCCAATGACACAAATGAATTTATTGGACGCACAAGATTGGTTAAAAACCTTAATTGGACAACAATAAGACTAGGGAGGAAGAAAAAGACCTAATTGTTCATCAAATCACAAAAACACACCTATTGGATGCACAAGATTGGTTAAAAACCCTAATTGGACAAGAATATGCCTAGGGAAGACGACAATGACCTAATTGTTCATCCAATGACACAAATACACCTATTGGATGCACAAGATTGGTTAGAAACCCAAATTGGACAAGAATAAGCCTATGGAGGACGAAAATCACCTAAGAGTTCATCCAATGACACAAACACACCTATTGGATGCACAATATTGGTTAAAAACCCTAATTGGACAAGAATAAGTCTAGGGGGGACGAAAATGACCTAACAGTTCATCCAATGTCACCAATGAACTAATTGGATGAACAAGATTGGTTAAAAACCATAATTGGACAAGAATAAGCCTAGGGAGGACGAAAATGACCTAAATGTACCTCAAATAACACAAATGAACTTATGGGACGCATAAGATTGGTTAAAAACCGTAATTGGACAAGAATAAGCGTAGGGAGGACCAAAATGACCTAAATGATCTTCCAATGACACAAATGAACTTATTGGATGCACAAGATTTGTTAAAAACACTAATTAGACAAGAATAAGCCTAGGGAGGACGAAAATGACCTAAATGTTCATCCAATGGCACAAGCACACCTATTTGATGCACAAGATTTGTTAAAAACCCTAATTGGACAAGAATAAGGCTACGGAGGATGAAAATGACCTAAACGTACATCCAACGACACAAATGAACTTATTGGACGCACATGATTGTTTAAAAACCTTAATTGGACAACAATAAGACTATGGAGGAAGAAAAAGACCAAAATGTTCATCAAATCACAAAAACACACCAATTGGATGCACAACATTGGTTAAAAACCCTAATTGGACAAGAATAAGCCTTGGGAGGACGAAAATGACCTAAATGTTCATCCAATTACACAAACACACCTATTGGATGCACAAGATTGGTTAAAAACCCTAATTGGACAAGAATAAGCCTATGGAGGACGAAAATGACCTAAGAGTTCATCCAATGACACAAACACACCTATTGGATGCACAAGATTGGTTAAAAACCCTAATTGGACAAAAAAAAGTCTAGGGAGGACGAAAATGACCTAAGTGTTCATCAAATGACAAAAACACACCTATTGGACGCACAAGATTGGTTAAAAACCTAATTGGACAAGAAAAAGCCTAGGGAGGACGAAAATGACCTAAATGTTCATCCAATGACACGAACACACCTATTGGATGCACAAGATTGGTTAAAAACCCTAATTGGACAAGAATAAGCCTATGGAGGACGAAAATGACCTAACAGTTCATCCAATGACACAAACACACCTATTGGATGCACAAGATTGGTTAAAAACCGTAATTGGACAAGAATATGCCTAGGGAGGACGAAAATGACCTAAATGTACATCAAATGACACAAATAAACTTATTGGACGCATAAGATTGGTTAAAAACCGTAATTGGACAAGAAAAAGCGTAGCGAGGACCAAAATGACCTAAATGATCATCCAATGACACAAATGAACTTATTGGATGCACAAGATTTGTTAAAGATACTAATTAGACAAGAATAAGCCTAGGGAGGACGAAAATGACCTAAATGTTCATCCAATGACACAAACACACCTATTTGATGCACAAGATTTGTTAAAAACCCTAATTGGACAAGAATATGCCTACGGAGTACGAAAATGACCTAAATGTACATCCAATGACACAAATGAACTTATTGGACGCACAAGATTGGTTAAAAACCTTAATTGGACAACAATAAGACTAGGGAGGAAGAAAAAGACCTAATTGTTCATCAAATCACAAAAACACACCTATTGGATGCACAAGATTGGTTAAAAACCCTAATTGGACAAGAATATGCCTAGGGAAGACGACAATGACCTAAATGTTCATCCAATGACACAAATACACCTATTGGATGCACAAGATTGGTTAGAAACCCTAATTGGACAAGAATAAGCCTATGGAGGACGAAAATCACCTAAGAGTTCATCCAATGACACAAACACACCTATTGGATGCACAAGATTGGTTAAAAACCCTAATTGGACAAGAATAAGTCTAGGGAGGACGAAAATGACCTAACAGTTCATCCAATGTCACCAATGAACTAATTGGACGAACAAGATTGGTTAAAAACCATAATTGGACAAGAATAAGCCTAGGGAGGACGAAAATGACCTAAATGTACCTCAAATAACACAAATGAACTTATGGGACGCATAAGATTGGTTAAAAACCGTAATAGGACAAGAATAAGCGTAGGGAGGACCAAAATGACCTAAATGATCTTCCAATGACACAAATGAACTTATTGGATGCACAAGATTTGTTAAAAACACTAATTAGACAAGAATAAGCCTAGGGAGGACGAAAATGACCTAAATGTTCATCCAATGACACAAGCACGCCTATTTGATGCACAAGATTTGTTAAAAACCCTAATTGGACAAGAATAAGGCTACGGAGGATGAAAATGACCTAAACGTACATCCAACGACACAAATGAACTTATTGGACGCACAAGATTGTTTAAAAACCTTAATTGGACAACAATAAGACTAAGGAGGAAGAAAAAGACCAAAATGTTCATCAAATCACAAAAACACACCAATTGGATGCACAACATTGGTTAAAAACCCTAATTGGACAAAAAAAGGTCTAGGGAGGACGAAAATGACCTAAGTGTTCATCAAATGACAAAAACACACCTATTGGACGCACAAGATTGGTTAAAAACCCTAATTGGACAAGAAAAAGCCTAGGGAGGACGAAAATGACCTAAATGCTCATCCAATGACACGAACACACCTATTGGATGCACAAGATTGGTTAAAAACCCTAATTGGACAAGAATATGCCTATGGAGGACGAAAATGACCTAAGAGTTCATCGAATGACACAAACACACCTATTGGATGCACAAGATTGGTTAAAAACCCTAATTGGACAAAAAAAAGTCTAGGGAGGACGAAAATGACCTAAGTGTTCATCAAATGACAAAAACACACCTATTGGACGCACAAGATTGGTTAAAAACCCTAATTGGACAAGAAAAAGCCTAGGGAGGACGAAAATGACCTAAATGTTCATCCAATGACACAATACACCTATTGGATGCACAAGATTGGTTAAAAACCCTAATTGGACAAGAATAAGCCTATGGAGGACGAAAATGACCTAAGAGTTCATCCAATGACACAAACACACCTATTGGATGCACAAGATTGGTTAAAAACCCTAATTGGACAAAAAAAAGTCTAGGGAGGACGAAAATGACCTAAGTGTTCATCCGATGACAAAAACACACCTATTGGACGCACAAGATTGGTTAAAAACCCTAATTGGACAAGAATAAGCCTATGGAGGACGAAAATCACCTAGGAGTTCATCCAATGACACAAACACACCTATTGGATGCACAAGATTGGTTAAAAACCCTAATTGGACAAGAATAAGTCTAGGGAGGACGAAAATGACCTAAATGTTCATCCAATGACACAAATACACCTATTGGATGCACAAGATTGGTTAAAACCCTAATTGGACAAGAATAAGCCTATGGAGGACGAAAATGACCTAAGAGTTCATCCAATGACACAAACACACCTATTGGATGCACAAGATTGGTTAAAAACCCTAATTGGACAAAAAAAAGTCTAGGGAGGACGAAAATGACCTAAGTGTTCATCAAATGACAAAAACACACCTATTGGACGCACAAGATTGGTTAATAACCCTAATTGGACAAGAAAAAGCCTAGGGAGGACGAAAATGACCTAAATGTTCATCCAATGACACAATACATCTATTGGATGCACAAGATTGGTTAAAAACCCTAATTGGACAAGAATAAGCCTATGGAGGACGAAAATGACCTAAGAGTTCATCCAATGACACAAACACACCTATTGGATGCACAAGATTGGTTAAAAACCCTAATTGGACAAGAATAAGTCTAGGGAGGACGAAAATGACCTAAATGTTTATCCAATGACACAAATACACCTATTGGATGCACAAGATTGGTTAAAACCCTAATTGGACAAGAATAATCCTATGGAGGACGAAAATGACCTAAGAGTTCATCCAATGACACAAACACACCTATTGGATGCACAAGATTGGTTAAAAACCCTAATTGGACAAAAAAAAGTCTAGGGAGGACGAAAATGACCTAAGTGTTCATCAAATGACAAAAACACACCTATTGGACGCACAAGATTGGTTAAAAACCCTAATTGGACAAGAAAAAGCCTAGGGAGGACGAAAATGACCTAAATGCTCATCCAATGACACGAACACACCTATTATATGCACAAGATTGGTTAAAAACCCTAATTGGACAAGAATATGCCTATGGAGGACGAAAATGACCTAACAGTTCATCCAATGACACAAACACACCTATTGGATGCACAAGATTGGTTAAAAACCGTAATTGGACAAGAATAAGCCTAGGGAGGACGAAAATGACTTAAATGTACATCAAATGACACAAATAAACTTATTGGACGCATAAGATTGGTTAAAAACCGTAATTGGACAAGAATAAGCGTAGCGAGGACCAAAATGACCTAAATGATCATCCAATGACACAAATGAACTTATTGGATGCACAAGATTTGTTAAAGATACTAATTAGACAAGAATAAGCCTAGGGAGGACGAAAATGACCTAAATGTTCATCCAATGACACAAACACACCTATTTGATGCACAAGATTTGTTAAAAACCCTAATTGGACAAGAATATGCCTTCGGAGTACGAAAATGACCTAAATGTACATCCAATGACACAAATGAACTTATTGGACGCACAAGATTGGTTAAAAACCTTAATTGGACAACAATAAGACTAGGGAGGAAGAAAAAGACCTAATTGTTCATCAAATCACAAAAACACACCTATTGGATGCACAAGATTGGTTAAAAACCCTAATTGGACAAGAATATGCCTAGGGAAGACGACAATGACCTAAATGTTCATCCAATGACACAAATACACCTATTGGATGCACAAGATTGGTTAGAAACCCAAATTGGACAAGAATAAGCCTATGGAGGACGAAAATCACCTAAGAGTTCATCCAATGACACAAACACACCTATTGGATGCACAAGATTGGTTAAAAACCCTAATTGGACAAGAATAAGTCTAGGGAGGACGAAAATGACCTAACAGTTCATCCAATGTCACCAATGAACTAATTGGACGAAGAAGATTGGTTAAAAACCATAATTGGACAAGAATAAGCCTAGGGAGGACGAAAATGACCTAAATGTACCTCAAATAACACAAATGAACTTATGGGACGCATAAGATTGGTTAAAAACCGTAATAGGACAAGAATAAGCGTAGGGAGGACCAAAATGACCTAAATGATCTTCCAATGACACAAATGAACTTATTGGATGCACAAGATTTGTTAAAAACACTAATTAGACAAGAATAAGCCTAGGGAGGACGAAAATGACCTAAATGTTCATCCAATGACACAAGCACGCCTATTTGATGCACAAGATTTGTTAAAAACCCTAATTGGACAAGAATAAGGCTACGGAGGATGAAAATGACCTAAACATACATCCAACGACACAAAATGAACTTATTGGACGCACAAGATTGTTTAAAAACCTTAATTGGACAACAATAAGACTAAGGAGGAAGAAAAAGACCAAAATGTTCATCAAATCACAAAAACACACCAATTGGATGCACAACATTGGTTAAAAACCCTAATTGGACAAGAATAAGCCTAGGGAGGACGAAAATGACCTAAATGTTCATCCAATTACACAAACACACCTATTGGATGCACAAGATTGGTTAAAAACCCTAATTGGACAAGAATAAGCCTAGGGAGGACGAAAATGACCTAAGAGTTCATCGAATGACACAAACACACCTATTGGATGCACAAGATTGGTTAAAAACCCTAATTGGACAAAAAAAAGTCTAGGGAGGACGAAAATGACCTAAGTGTTCATCAAATGACAAAAACACACCTATTGGACGCACAAGATTGGTTAAAAACCCTAATTGGACAAGAAAAAGCCTAGGGAGGACGAAAATGACCTAAATGTTCATCCAATGACACGAACACACCTATTGGATGCACAAGATTGGTTAAAAACCCTAATTATACAAGAATAAGCCTATGGAGGACGAAAATGACCTAACAGTTCATCCAATGACACAAACACACCTATTGGATGCACAAGATTGGTTAAAAACCGTAATTGGACAAGAATAAGCCTAGGGAGGACGAAAATGACCTAAATGTACATCAAATGACACAAATAAACTTATTGGACGCATAAGATTGGTTAAAAACCGTAATTGGACAAGAAAAAGCGTAGCGAGGACCAAAATGACCTAAATGATCATCCAATGACACAAATGAACTTATTGGATGCACAAGATTTGTTAAAGATACTAATTAGACAAGAATAAGCCTAGGGAGGACGAAAATGACCTAAATGTTCATCCAATGACACAAACACACCTATTTGATGCACAAGATTTGTTAAAAACCCTAATTGGAGAAGAATATGCCTTCAGAGTACGAAAATGACCTAAATGTACATCGAATGACACAAATGAACTTATTGGACGCACAAGATTGGTTAAAAACCTTAATTGGACAACAATAAGACTAGGGAGGAAGAAAAATACCTAAATGTTCATCTAATCACAAAAACACACCAATTGGATGCACAAGATTGGTTAAAAACCCTATTTGGACAAGAATAAGCCTAGGGAGGACGAAAATGACCTAAATGTTCATCCAATGACGCAAACACACCTATTGGATGCACAAGATTGGTTAAAAACCCTAATTAGACAAGAATAGGCCTATGGAGGACGAAAATGACCTAACAGTTCATCCAATAACACAAAGACACCTATTGGATGCACAAGATTGGTTAAAAACCGTAATTGGACAAGAATAAGTCTAGGGAGGACGAAAATGACCTAACAGTTCATCCAATGTCACAAATGAACTTATTGGATGCACAAGATTGGTTAAAAACCCTAATTGGACAAGAATGAGCCTAATTGGACTTAAATGTACATCAAATGACACAAATGAACTTATTGGACGCATAAGATTGGTTAAAAACCCTAATAGGACAAGAATAAGAGTAGCGACGACCAAAATGACCTAAATGATCATCCAATGACACAAATGAACTTATTGGATGCACAAGATTTGTTAAAAACACTAATTAGACAAGAATAAGCCTAGGGAGGACGAAAATGACCTAAATGTTCATCCAATGACACAATTGAACTTATTGGACACAGAAGATTGGTTAAAAACCCTAAATGGACAAGAATAATACTAGGGAGGAAGAAAAAGACCTAAATGTTAATCAAATGACAAAAACAAACCTATTGGATGCACAAGATTGGTTAAAAACCCTAATTGGACAAGAATAAGCCTAGGGAGGACGGAAATGATCTAAATGTTCATCCAATGACACAAACACACCTATTGGATGCACAAGATTGGTTAAAAACCGTAATTGGACAAGAATAAGCCTAGGGAGGACGAAAATGTCCTAACAGTTCAACCAATATCACAAATGAACTTATTTGACACACAACATTGATTAAAAATCCTAATAGGACAAGAATAAGCGTAGGGAGGACAAAAATGACCTAAATGATCATCCAATGACACAAATTAACTTATTGGACGCACAAGATTGGTGAAAAACCCTAATTGGACAAGAATAAGACTAGGGAAGAAGAAAAAGACCTAAGTGTTCATCAAATGACAAAAACACACCAATTGGACGCACAAGATTGGTTAAAAACCCTAATTGGACAAGAAAAAGCCTAGGGAGGACGAAAATGACCTAAATGTTCATCCAATGACACGAACACACCTATTGGATGCACAAGATTGGTTAAAAACCCTAATTATACAAGAATAAGCCTATGGAGGACGAAAATGACCTAACAGTTCATCCAATGACACAAACACACCTATTGGATGCACAAGATTGGTTAAAAACCATAATTGGACAAGAATAAGCCTAGGGAGGACGAAAATGACCTAAATGTACATCAAATGACACAAATAAACTTATTGGACGCATAAGATTGGTTAAAAACCGTAATTGGACAAGAATAAGCGTAGCGAGGACCAAAATGACCTAAATGATCATCCAATGACACAAATGAACTTATTGGATGCACAAGATTTGTTAAAGATACTAATTAGACAAGAATAAGCCTAGGGAGGACGAAAATGACCTAAATGTTCATCCAATGACACAAACACACCTATTTGATGCACAAGATTTGTTAAAAACCCTAATTGGACAAGAATATGCCTACGGAGTACGAAAATGACCTAAATGTACATCCAATGACACAAATGAACTTATTGGACGCACAAGATTGGTTAAAAACCTTAATTGGACAACAATAAGACTAGGGAGGAAGAAAAAGACCTAATTGTTCATCAAATCACAAAAACACACCTATTGGATGCACAAGATTGGTTAAAAACCCTAATTGGACAAGAATATGCCTAGGGAAGACGACAATGACCTAAATGTTCATCCAATGACACAAATACACCTATTGGATGCACAAGATTGGTTAGAAACCCTAATTGGACAAGAATAAGCCTATGGAGGACGAAAATCACCTAAGAGTTCATCCAATGACACAAACACACCTATTGGATGCACAAGATTGGTTAAAAACCCTAATTGGACAAGAATAAGTCTAGGGAGGACGAAAATGACCTAACAGTTCATCCAATGTCACCAATGAACTAATTGGACGAACAAGATTGGTTAAAAACCATAATTGGACAAGAATAAGCCTAGGGAGGACGAAAATGACCTAAATGTACCTCAAATAACACAAATGAACTTATGGGACGCATAAGATTGGTTAAAAACCGTAATAGGACAAGAATAAGCGTAGGGAGGACCAAAATGACCTAAATGATCTTCCAATGACACAAATGAACTTATTGGATGCACAAGATTTGTTAAAAACACTAATTAGACAAGAATAAGCCTAGGGAGGACGAAAATGACCTAAATGTTCATCCAATGACACAAGCACGCCTATTTGATGCACAAGATTTGTTAAAAACCCTAATTGGACAAGAATAAGGCTACGGAGGATGAAAATGACCTAAACGTACATCCAACGACACAAATGAACTTATTGGACGCACAAGATTGTTTAAAAACCTTAATTGGACAACAATAAGACTAAGGAGGAAGAAAAAGACCAAAATGTTCATCAAATCACAAAAACACACCAATTGGATGCACAACATTGGTTAAAAACCCTAATTGGACAAAAAAAGGTCTAGGGAGGACGAAAATGACCTAAGTGTTCATCAAATGACAAAAACACACCTATTGGACGCACAAGATTGGTTAAAAACCCTAATTGGACAAGAAAAAGCCTAGGGAGGACGAAAATGACCTAAATGCTCATCCAATGACACGAACACACCTATTGGATGCACAAGATTGGTTAAAAACCCTAATTGGACAAGAATATGCCTATGGAGGACGAAAATGACCTAAGAGTTCATCGAATGACACAAACACACCTATTGGATGCACAAGATTGGTTAAAAACCCTAATTGGACAAAAAAAAGTCTAGGGAGGACGAAAATGACCTAAGTGTTCATCAAATGACAAAAACACACCTATTGGACGCACAAGATTGGTTAAAAACCCTAATTGGACAAGAAAAAGCCTAGGGAGGACGAAAATGACCTAAATGTTCATCCAATGACACAATACACCTATTGGATGCACAAGATTGGTTAAAAACCCTAATTGGACAAGAATAAGCCTATGGAGGACGAAAATGACCTAAGAGTTCATCCAATGACACAAACACACCTATTGGATGCACAAGATTGGTTAAAAACCCTAATTGGACAAGAATAAGTCTAGGGAGGACGAAAATGACCTAAATGTTCATCCAATGACACAAATACACTTATTGGATGCACAAGATTGGTTAAAACCCTAATTGGACAAGAATAAGCCTATGGAGGACGAAAATGACCTAAGAGTTCATCCAATGACACAAACACACCTATTGGATGCACAAGATTGGTTAAAAACCCTAATTGGACAAAAAAAAGTCTAGGGAGGACGAAAATGACCTAAGTGTTCATCAAATGACAAAAACACACCTATTGGACGCACAAGATTGGTTAAAAACCCTAATTGGACAAGAAAAAGCCTAGGGAGGACGAACACGACCTAAGTGTTCATCAAATGACAAAAACACACCTATTGGACGCACAAGATTGGTTAAAAACCCTAATTGGACAAGAAAAAGCCTAGGGAGGACGAAAATGACCTAAATGCTCATCCAATGACACGAACACACCTATTGGATGCACAAGATTGGTTAAAAACCCTAATTGGACAAGAATATGCCTATGGAGGACGAAAATGACCTAACAATTCATCCAATGACACAAACACACCTATTGGATGCACAAGATTGGTTAAAAACCGTAATTGGACAAGAATAAGCCTAGGGAGGACGAAAATGACCTAAATGTACATCAAATGACACAAATAAACTTATTGGACGCATAAGATTGGTTAAAAACCGTAATTGGACAAGAATAAGCGTAGCGAGGACCAAAATGACCTAAATGATCATCCAATGACACAAATGAACTTATAGGATGCACAAGATTTGTTAAAGATACTAATTAGACAAGAATAAGCCTAGGGAGGACGAAAATGACCTAAATGTTCATCCAATGACACAAACACACCTATTTGATGCACAAGATTTGTTAAAAACCCTAATTGGACAAGAATATGCCTTCGGAGTACGAAAATGACCTAAATGTACATCCAATGACACAAATGAACTTATTGGACGCACAAGATTGGTTAAAAACCTTAATTGGACAACAATAAGACTAGGGAGGAAGAAAAAGACCTAATTGTTCATCAAATCACAAAAACACACCTATTGGATGCACAAGATTGGTTAAAAACCCTAATTGGACAAGAATATGCCTAGGGAAGACGACAATGACCTAAATGTTCATCCAATGACACAAATACACCTATTGGATGCACAAGATTGGTTAGAAACCCTAATTGGACAAGAATAAGCCTGTGGAGGACGAAAATCACCTAAGAGTTCATCCAATGACACAAACACACCTATTGGATGCACAAGATTGGTTAAAAACCCTAATTGGACAAGAATAAGTCTAGGGAGGACGAAAATGACCTAAATGTTCATCCAATGACACAAATACACCTATTGGATGCACAAGATTGGTTAAAAACCCTAATTGGACAAGAATAAGCCTATGGAGGACGAAAATGACCTAAGAGTTCATCCAATGACACAAACACACCTATTGGATGCACAAGATTGGTTAAAAACCCAAATTGGACAAAAAAAAGTCTAGGGAGGACGAAAATGACCTAAGTGTTCATCAAATGACAAAAACACACCTATTGGACGCACAAGATTGGTTAAAAACCCTAATTGGACAAGAAAAAGCCTAGGGAGGACGAAAATGACCTAAATGTTCATCCAATGACACAATACACCTATTGGATGCACAAGATTGGTTAAAAACCCTAATTGGACAAGAATAAGCCTATGGAGGACGAAAATGACCTAAGAGTTCATCCAATGACACAAACACACCTATTGGATGCACAAGATTGGTTAAAAACCCTAATTGGACAAAAAAAAGTCTAGGGAGGACGAAAATGACCTAAGTGTTCATCCGATGACAAAAACACACCTATTGGACGCACAAGATTGGTTAAAAACCCTAATTGGACAAGAATAAGCCTATGGAGGACGAAAATCACCTAGGAGTTCATCCAATGACACAAACACACCTATTGGATGCACAAGATTGGTTAAAAACCCTAATTGGACAAGAATAAGTCTAGGGAGGACGAAAATGACCTAAATGTTCATCCAATGACACAAATACACCTATTGGATGCACAAGATTGGTTAAAACCCTAATTGGACAAGAATAAGCCTATGGAGGACGAAAATGACCTAAGAGTTCATCCAATGACACAAACACACCTATTGGATGCACAAGATTGGTTAAAAACCCTAATTGGACAAAAAAAAGTCTAGGGAGGACGAAAATGACCTAAGTGTTCATCAAATGACAAAAACACACCTATTGGACGCACAAGATTGGTTAAAAACCCTAATTGGACAAGAAAAAGCCTAGGGAGGACGAAAATGACCTGAATGTTCATCCAATGACACGAACACACCTATTGGATGCACAAGATTGGTTAAAAACCCTAATTGGACAAGAATAAGCCTATGGAGGACGAAAATGACCTAACAGTTCATCCAATGACACAAACACACCTATTGGATGCACAAGATTGGTTAAAAACCGTAATTGGACAAGAATATGCCTAGGGAGGACGAAAATGACCTAAATGTACATCAAATGACACAAATAAACTTATTGGACGCATAAGATTGGTTAAAAACCGTAATTGGACAAGAAAAAGCGTAGCGAGGACCAAAATGACCTAAATGATCATCCAATGACACAAATGAACTTATTGGATGCACAAGATTTGTTAAAGATACTAATTAGACAAGAATAAGCCTAGGGAGGACGAAAATGACCTAAATGTTCATCCAATGACACAAACACACCTATTTGATGCACAAGATTTGTTAAAAACCCTAATTGGACAAGAATATGCCTTCGGAGTACGAAAATGACCTAAATGTACATCCAATGACACAAATGAACTTATTGGACGCACAAGATTGGTTAAAAACCTTAATTGGACAACAATAAGACTAGGGAGGAAGAAAAAGACCTAATTGTTCATCAAATCACAAAAACACACCTATTGGATGCACAAGATTGGTTAAAAACCCTAATTGGACAAGAATATGCCTAGGGAAGACGACAATGACCTAAATGTTCATCCAATGACACAAATACACCTATTGGATGCACAAGATTTGTTAGAAACCCTAATTGGACAAGAATAAGCCTATGGAGGACGAAAATCACCTAAGAGTTCATCCAATGACACAAACACACCTATTGGATGCACAAGATTGGTTAAAAACCCTAATTGGACAAGAATAAGTCTAGGGAGGACGAAAATGACCTAAATGTTCATCCAATGACACAAATACACCTATTGGATGCACAAGATTGGTTAAAAACCCTAATTGGACAAGAATAAGCCTATGGAGGACGAAAATGACCTAAGAGTTCATCCAATGACACAAACACACCTATTGGATGCACAAGATTGGTTAAAAACCCAAATTGGACAAAAAAAAGTCTAGGGAGGACGAAAATGATCTAAGTGTTCATCAAATGACAAAAACACACCTATTGGACGCACAAGATTGGTTAAAAACCCTTATTGGACAAGAAAAAGCCTAGGGAGGACGAAAATGACCTGAATGTTCATCCAATGACACGAACACACCTATTGGATGCACAAGATTGGTTAAAAACCCTAATTGGACAAGAATAAGCCTATGGAGGACGAAAATGACCTAACAGTTCATCCAATGACACAAACACACCTATTGGATGCACAAGATTGGTTAAAAACCGTAATTGGACAAGAATAAGCCTAGGGAGGACGAAAATGACCTAAATGTACATCAAATGACACAAATAAACTTATTGGACGCATAAGATTGGTTAAAAACCGTAATTGGACAAGAAAAAGCGTAGCGAGGACCAAAATGACCTAAATGATCATCCAATGACACAAATGAACTTATTGGATGCACAAGATTTGTTAAAGATACTAATTAGACAAGAATAAGCCTAGGGAGGACGAAAATGACCTAAATGTTCATCCAATGACACAAACACACCTATTTGATGCACAAGATTTGTTAAAAACCCTAATTGGACAAGAATATGCCTTCAGAGTACGAAAATGACCTAAATGTACATCCAATGACACAAATGAACTTATTGGACGCACAAGATTGGTTAAAAACCTTAATTGGACAACAATAAGACTAGGGAGGAAGAAAAATACCTAATTGTTCATCAAATCACAAAAACACACCTATTGGATGCACAAGATTGGTTAAAAACCCTAATTGGACAAGAATATGCCTAGGGAAGACGACAATGACCTAAATGTTCATCCAATGACACAAATACACCTATTGGATGCACAAGATTGGTTAGAAACCCAAATTGGACAAGAATAAGCCTATGGAGGACGAAAATCACCTAAGAGTTCATCCAATGACACAAACACACCTATTGGATGCACAAGATTGGTTAAAAACCCTAATTGGACAAGAATAAGTCTAGGGAGGACGAAAATGACCTAACAGTTCATCCAATGTCACCAATGAACTAATTGGATGAACAAGATTGGTTAAAAACCATAATTGGACAAGAATAAGCCTAGGGAGGACGAAAATGACCTAAATGTACCTCAAATAACACAAATGAACTTATGGGACGCATAAGATTGGTTAAAAACCGTAATAGGACAAGAATAAGCGTAGGGAGGACCAAAATGACCTAAATGATCTTCCAATGACACAAATGAAATTATTGGATGCACAAGATTTGTTAAAAACACTAATTAGACAAGAATAAGCCTAGGGAGGACGAAAATGACCTAAATGTTCATCCAATGACACAAGCACGCCTATTTGATGCACAAGATTTGTTAAAAACCCTAATTGGACAAGAATAAGGCTACGGAGGATGAAAATGACCTAAACGTACATCCAACGGCACAAATGAACTTATTGGACGCACAAGATTGTTTAAAAACCTAAATTGGACAACAATAAGACTAGGGAGGAAGAAAAAGACCAAAATGTTCATCAAATCACAAAAACACACCAATTGGATGCACAACATTGGTTAAAAACCCTAATTGGACAAGAATAAGCCTAGGGAGGACGAAAATGACCTAAATGTTCATCCAATTACACAAACACACCTATTGGATGCACAAGATTGGTTAAAAACCCTAATTGGACAAGAATAAGCCTATGGAGGACGAAAATGACCTAAGAGTTCATCCAATGACACAAACACACCTATTGGATGCACAAGATTGGTTAAAAACCCTAATTGGACAAAAAAAAGTCTAGGGAGGACGAAAATGACCTAAGTGTTCATCAAATGACAAAAACACACCTATTGGACGCACAAGATTGGTTAAAAACCCTAATTGGACTAGAAAAAGCCTAGGGAGGACAAAAATGACCTAAATGTTCATCCAATGACACGAACACACCTATTGGATGCACAAGATTGGTTAAAAACCCTAATTGGACAAGAATATGCCTATGGAGGACGAAAATGACCTAACAGTTCATCCAATGACACAAACACACCTATTGGATGCACAAGATTGGTTAAAAACCGTAATTGGACAAGAATAAGCCTAGGGAGGACGAAAATGACCTAAATGTACATCAAATGACACAAATAAACTTATTGGACGCATAAGATTGGTTAAAAACCGTAATTGGACAAGAATAAGCGTAGCGAGGACCAAAATGACCTAAATGATCATCCAATGACACAAACGAACTTATTGGATGCACAAGATTTGTTAAAGATACTAATTAGACAAGAATAAGCCTAGGGAGGACGAAAATGACCTAAATGTTCATCCAATGACACAAACACACCTATTTGATGCACAAGATTTGTTAAAAACCCTAATTGGACAAGAATATGCCTTCGGAGTACGAAAATGACCTAAATGTACATCCAATGACAAAAATGAACTTATTGGACGCACAAGATTGGTTAAAAACCTTAATTGGACAACAATAAGACTAGGGAGGAAGAAAAAGACCTAATTGTTCATCAAATCACAAAAACACACCTATTGGATGCACAAGATTGGTTAAAAACCCTAATTGGACAAGAATATGCCTAGGGAAGACGACAATGACCTAAATGTTCATCCAATGACACAAATACACCTATTGGATGCACAAGATTGGTTAGAAACCCTAATTGGACAAGAATAAGCCTATGGAGGACGAAAATCACCTAAGAGTTCATCCAATGACACAAACACACCTATTGGATGCACAAGATTGGTTAAAAACCCTAATTGGACAAGAATAAGTCTAGGGAGGACGAAAATGACCTAACAGTTCATCCAATGTCACCAATGAACTAATTGGACGAACAAGATTGGTTAAAAACCATAATTGGACAAGAATAAGCCTAGGGAGGACGAAAATGACCTAAATGTACCTCAAATAACACAAATGAACTTATGGGACGCATAAGATTGGTTAAAAACCGTAATAGGACAAGAATAAGCGTAGGGAGGACCAAAATGACCTAAATGATCTTCCAATGACACAAATGAACTTATTGGATGCACAAGATTTGTTAAAAACACTAATTAGACAAGAATAAGCCTAGGGAGGACGAAAATGACCTAAATGTTCATCCAATGACACAAGCACGCCTATTTGATGCACAAGATTTGTTAAAAACCCTAATTGGACAAGAATAAGGCTACGGAGGATGAAAATGACCTAAACGTACATCCAACGACACAAATGAACTTATTGGACGCACAAGATTGTTTAAAAACCTTAATTGGACAACAATAAGACTAAGGAGGAAGAAAAAGACCAAAATGTTCATCAAATCACAAAAACACACCAATTGGATGCACAACATTGGTTAAAAACCCTAATTGGACAAAAAAAGGTCTAGGGAGGACGAAAATGACCTAAGTGTTCATCAAATGACAAAAACACACCTATTGGACGCACAAGATTGGTTAAAAACCCTAATTGGACAAGAAAAAGCCTAGGGAGGACGAAAATGACCTAAATGCTCATCCAATGACACGAACACACCTATTGGATGCACAAGATTGGTTAAAAACCCTAATTGGACAAGAATATGCCTATGGAGGACGAAAATGACCTAAGAGTTCATCGAATGACACAAACACACCTATTGGATGCACAAGATTGGTTAAAAACCCTAATTGGACAAAAAAAAGTCTAGGGAGGACGAAAATGACCTAAGTGTTCATCAAATGACAAAAACACACCTATTGGACGCACAAGATTGGTTAAAAACCCTAATTGGACAAGAAAAAGCCTAGGGAGGACGAAAATGACCTAAATGTTCATCCAATGACACGAACACACCTATTGGATGCACAAGATTGGTTAAAAACCCTAATTAACAAGAATAAGCCTATGGAGGTCGAAAATGACCTAACAGTTCATCCAATGACACAAACACACCTATTGGATGCACAAGATTGGTTAAAAACCGTAATTGGACAAGAATAAGCCTAGGGAGGACGAAAATGACCTAAATGTACATCAAATGACACAAATAAACTTATTGGACGCATAAGATTGGTTAAAAACCGTAATTGGACAAGAAAAAGCGTAGCGAGGACCAAAATGACCTAAATGATCATCCAATGACACAAATGAACTTATTGGATGCACAAGATTTGTTAAAGATACTAATTAGACAAGAATAAGCCTAGGGAGGACGAAAATGACCTAAATGTTCATCCAATGACACAAACACACCTATTTGATGCACAAGATTTGTTAAAAACCCTAATTGGACAAGAATATGCCTTTAGAGTACGGAAATGACCTAAATGTACATCTAATGACACAAATGAACTTATTGGACGCACAAGATTGGTTAAAAACCTTAATTGGACAACAATAAGACTAGGGAGGAAGAAAAAGACCTAATTGTTCCTCAAATCACAAAAACACACCTATTGGATGCACAAGATTGGTTAAAAACCCTAATTGGACAAGAATATGCCTAGGGAAGACGACAATGACCTAAATGTTCATCCAATGACACAAATACACCTATTGGATGCACAAGATTGGTTAGAAACCCAAATTGGACAAGAATAAGCCTATGCAGGACGAAAATCACCTAAGAGTTCATCCAATGACACAAACACACCTATTGGATGCACAAGATTGGTTAAAAACCCTAATTGGACAAGAATAAGTCTAGGGAGGACGAAAATGACCTAACAGTTCATCCAATGTCACCAATGAACTAATTGGATGAACAAGATTGGTTAAAAACCATAATTGGACAAGAATAAGCCTAGGGAGGACGAAAATGACTTAAATGTACCTCAAATAACACAAATGAACTTATGGGACGCATAAGATTGGTTAAAAACCGTAATAGGACAAGAATAAGCGTAGGGAGGACCAAAATGACCTAAATGATCTTCCAATGACACAAATGAACTTATTGGATGCACAAGATTTGTTAAAAACACTAATTAGACAAGAATAAGCCTAGGGAGGACGAAAATGACCTAAATGTTCTTCCAATGACACAAGCACACCTATTTGATGCACAAGATTTGTTAAAAACCCTAATTGGACAAGAATAAGGCTACGGAGGATGAAAATGACCTAAATGTACATCCAATGACACAAATGAACTTATTGGACGCACAAGATTGGTAAAAAACCTTAATTGGACAACAATAAGACTAGGGAGGAAGAAAAAGACCAAAATGTTCATCAAATCACAAAAACACACCAATTGGATGCACAACATTGGTTAAAAACCCTAATTGGACAAGAATAAGCCTAGGGAGGACGAAAATGACCTAAATGTTCATCCAATTACACAAACACACCTATTGGATGCACAAGATTGGTTAAAAACCCCAATTGGACAAGAATATGCCTATGGAGGACGAAAATGACCTCACAGTTCATCCAATGACACAAACACACCTATGGGATGCACAAGATTGGTTAAAAACCCTAATTGGACAAGAATAAGCCTAGGGAGGACGAAAATGTCCTAACAGTTCAATCAATGTCACAAATGAACTTATTGGACACACAAGATTGGTTAAAAATCTTAATAGGACAAAAATAAGCGTAGGGAGGACCAAAATGACCTAACAGTTCAACCAATGTCACAAATGAACTTATTGGACGCACAAGATTGGTGAAAAACCCTAATTGGACAAGAATAAGCCTAGGGAGGACGAAAATGACCTAAATGTTCATCCAATGACACGAACACACCTATTGGATGCACAAGATTGGTTAAAAACCCTAATTGGACAAGAATAAGCATATGGAGGACGAAAATGGCCTAACAGTTCATCCAATGACACAAACACACCTATTGGATGCACAAGATTGGTTAAAAACCATAATTGGACAAGAATAAGCCTAGGGAGGACCAAAATGACCTAAATGTACATCAAATGACACAAATGAACTTATTGGACGCATAAGATTGGTTAAATACCGTAATAGGACAAGTATAAGCGTAGGGAGGACCCACATGACCTAAATGATCATCCAATGACACAAATGAACTTATTGGATGCACAAGATTTGTTAAAAACACTAATTAGACAAGATTAAGCCTAGGGAGGACCAAAAAGACCTAAATGTTCATCCAATGACACAAACACACCTATTTGATACACAAGATTTGTTAAAAACAATAATTGGACAAGAATATGCCTTCGGAGGAC
Organism: Cicer bijugum; assembly: GCA_037974875.1. Lineage (NCBI taxonomy): Eukaryota > Viridiplantae > Streptophyta > Magnoliopsida > Fabales > Fabaceae > Cicer > Cicer bijugum. The sequence goes on along the minus strand of JBBPBT010001348.1, from coordinate 623,649 downwards.
GAAAATGACCTAAATGTACATCCAATGACACAAATGAACTTATTTGACGCACAAGATTGGTTAAAAACCTTAATTGGACAACAATAAGACTAGGGAGGAAAAAAAAGACCTAAATGTTCATCAAATCACAAAAACACACCTATTGGACGCATAAGATTGGTTAAAAACCGTAATAGGACAAGTATAAGCGTAGGGAGGACCCAAATGACCTTAATGATCATCCAATGACACAAATGAACTTATTGGATGCACAAGATTTGTTAAAAACACTAATTAGACAAGATTAAGCCTAGGGAGTACGAAAATGACCTAAATGTTCATCCAATGACACAAACACACCTATTTGATGCACAAGATTTGTTAAAAACCATATTTGGACAAGAATATGCCTTCGGAGGACGAAAATGACCTAAATGTACATCCAATGACACAATACACCTATTGGATGCACAAGATTGGTTAAAAACCCTAATTGGACAAGAATAAGCCTATGGAGGACGAAAATGACCTAAGAGTTCATCCAATGACACAAACACACCTATTGGATGCACAAGATTGGTTAAAAACCCTAATTGGACAAAAAAAAGTCTAGGGAGGACGAAAATGACCTAAGTGTTCATCCAATGACAAAAACACACCTATTGGACGCACAAGATTGGTTAAAAACCCTAATTCGACAAGAATAAGCCTATGGAGGACGAAAATCACCTAAGAGTTCATCCAATGACACAAACACAACTATTGGATGCACAAGATTGGTAAAAAACCCTAATTGGACAAGAATAAGTCTAGGGAGGACGAAAATGACCTAAATGTTCATCCAATGACACAAATACACCTATTGGATGCACAAGATTGGTTAAAACCCTAATTGGACAAGAATAAGCCTATGGAGGACGAAAATGACCTAAGAGTTCATCCAATGACACAAACACACCTATTGGATGCACAAGATTGGTTAAAAACCCTAATTGGACAAAAAAAAGTCTAGGGAGGACGAAAATGACCTAAGTGTTCATCAAATGACAAAAACACACCTATTGGACGCACAAGATTGGTTAAAAACCCTAATTGGACAAGAAAAAGCCTAGGGAGGACAAAAATGACCTAAATGTTCATCCAATGACACGAACACACCTATTGGATGCACAAGATTGGTTAAAAACCCTAATTGGACAAGAAAATGCCTATGGAGGACGAAAATGACCTAACAGTTCATCCAATGACACAAACACACCTATTGGATGCACAAGATTGGTTAAAAACCGTAATTGGACAAGAATAAGCCTAGGGAGGACGAAAATGACCTAAATGTACATCAAATGACACAAATAAACTTATTAGACGCATAAGATTGGTTAAAAACCGTAATTGGACAAGAATAAGCGTAGCGAGGACCAAAATGACCTAAATGATCATCCAATGACACAAACGAACTTATTGGATGCACAAGATTTGTTAAAGATACTAATTAGACAAGAATAAGCCTAGGGAGGACGAAAATGACCTAAATGTTCATCCAATGACACAAACACACCTATTTGATGCACAAGATTTGTTAAAAACCCTAATTGGACAAGAATATGCCTTCGGAGTACGAAAATGACCTAAATGTACATCCAATGACACAAATGAACTTATTGGACGCACAAGATTGTTTAAAAACCTTAATTGGACAACAATAAGACTAGGGAGGAAGAAAAAGACCTAATTGTTCATCAAATCACAAAAACACACCTATTGGATGCACAAGATTGGTTAAAAACCCTAATTGGACAAGAATATGCCTAGGGAAGACGACAATGACCTAAATGTTCATCCAATGACACAAATACACCTATTGGATGCACAAGATTGGTTAGAAACCCTAATTGGACAAGAATAAGCCTGTGGAGGACGAAAATCACCTAAGAGTTCATCCAATGACACAAACACACCTATTGGATGCACAAGATTGGTTAAAAACCCTAATTGGACAAGAATAAGTCTAGGGAGGACGAAAATGATCTAACAGTTCATCCAATGTCACCAATGAACTTATTGGATGAACAAGATTGGTTAAAAACCCTAATTGGACAAGAATAAGCCTAGGGAGGACGAAAATGACCTAAATGTACCTCAAATGACACAAATGAACTTATGGGACACATAAGATTGGTTAAAAACCGTAATAGGACAAGAATAAGCGTAGGGAGGACCAAAATGACCTAAATGATCTTCCAATGACACAAATGAACTTATTGGATGCACAAGATTTGTTAAAAACACTAATTAGACAAGAATAAGCCTAGGGAGGACGAAAATGACCTAAATGTTCATCCAATGACACAAACACACCTATTTGATGCACAAGATTTGTTAAAAACCCTAATTGGAGAAGAATATGCCTTCAGAGTACGAAAATGACCTAAATGTACATCCAATGACACAAATGAACTTATTGGACGCACAAGATTGGTTAAAAACCTTAATTGGACAACAATAAGACTAGGGAGGAAGAAAAATACCTAAATGTTCATCTAATCACAAAAACACACCAATTGGATGCACAAGATTGGTTAAAAACCCTATTTGGACAAGAATAAGCCTAGGGAGGACGAAAATGACCTAAATGTTCATCCAATGACGCAAACACACCTATTGGATGCACAAGATTGGTTAAAAACCCTAATTAGACAAGAATAGGCCTATGGAGGACGAAAATGACCTAACAGTTCATCCAATAACACAAAGACACCTATTGGATGCACAAGATTGGTTAAAAACCGTAATTGGACAAGAATAAGTCTAGGGAGGACGAAAATGACCTAACAGTTCATCCAATGTCACAAATGAACTTATTGGATGCACAAGATTGGTTAAAAACCCTAATTGGACAAGAATGAGCCTAATTGGACTTAAATGTACATCAAATGACACAAATGAACTTATTGGACGCATAAGATTGGTTAAAAACCCTAATAGGACAAGAATAAGAGTAGCGACGACCAAAATGACCTAAATGATCATCCAATGACACAAATGAACTTATTGGATGCACAAGATTTGTTAAAAACACTAATTAGACAAGAATAAGCCTAGGGAGGACGAAAATGACCTAAATGTTCATCCAATGACACAATTGAACTTATTGGACACAGAAGATTGGTTAAAAACCCTAAATGGACAAGAATAATACTAGGGAGGAAGAAAAAGACCTAAATGTTAATCAAATGACAAAAACAAACCTATTGGATGCACAAGATTGGTTAAAAACCCTAATTGGACAAGAATAAGCCTAGGGAGGACGGAAATGATCTAAATGTTCATCCAATGACACAAACACACCTATTGGATGCACAAGATTGGTTAAAAACCGTAATTGGACAAGAATAAGCCTAGGGAGGACGAAAATGTCCTAACAGTTCAACCAATATCACAAATGAACTTATTGGACACACAACATTGGTTAAAAATCCTAATAGGACAAGAATAAGCGTAGGGAGGACAAAAATGACCTAAATGATCATCCAATGACACAAATTAACTTATTGGACGCACAAGATTGGTGAAAAACCCTAATTGGACAAGAATAAGACTAGGGAAGAAGAAAAAGACCTAAGTGTTCATCAAATGACAAAAACACACCTATTGGACGCACAAGATTGGTTAAAAACCCTAATTGGACAAGAAAAAGCCTAGGGAGGACGAAAATGACCTAAATGTTCATCCAATGACACGAACACACTTATTGGATGCACAAGATTGGTTAAAAACCCTAATTATACAAGAATAAGCCTAGGGAGGACGAAAATGACCTAAATGTTCATCCAATGACACAAACACACCTATTGGATGCACAAGATTTGTTAAAAACCCTAATTGGACAAGAATATGCCTACGAAGGACGAAAATGACCTAAATGTACATCCAATGACACAAATGAACTTATTGGACGCACAAGATTGGTTAAAAACCTTAATTGGACAAGAATAAGACTAGGGAGGAAGAAAAATACCTAAATGTTCATCAAATCACAGAAACACACCAATTGGATGCACAAGATTGGTTAAAAACCTTAATTGGACAAGAATAAGCCTAGGGAGGACGAAAATGACCTAAATGTTCATCCAATGACACAAATACACCTATTGGATGCACAAGATTGGTTAAAAACCCTAATTGGACAAGAATAAGCCTATGGAGGACGAAAATGACCTAAGAGTTCATCCAATGACACAAACACACCTATTGGATGCACAAGATTGGTTAAAAACCCTAATTGGACAAAAAAAAGTCTAGGGAGGACGAAAATGACCTAAGTGTTCATCAAATGACAAAAACACACCTATTGGACGCACAAGATTGGTTAAAAACCCTAATTGGACTAGAAAAAGCCTAGGGAGGACAAAAATGACCTAAATGTTCATCCAATGACACGAACACACCTATTGGATGCACAAGATTGGTTAAAAACCCTAATTGGACAAGAATATGCCTATGGAGGACGAAAATGACCTAACAGTTCATCCAATGACACAAACACACCTATTGGATGCACAAGATTGGTTAAAAACCGTAATTGGACAAGAATAAGCCTAGGGAGGACGAAAATGACCTAAATGTACATCAAATGACACAAATAAACTTATTGGACGCATAAGATTGGTTAAAAACCGTAATTGGACAAGAATAAGCGTAGCGAGGACCAAAATGACCTAAATGATCATCCAATGACACAAACGAACTTATTGGATGCACAAGATTTGTTAAAGATACTAATTAGACAAGAATAAGCCTAGGGAGGACGAAAATGACCTAAATGTTCATCCAATGACACAAACACACCTATTTGATGCACAAGATTTGTTAAAAACCCTAATTGGACAAGAATATGCCTTCGGAGTACGAAAATGACCTAAATGTACATCCAATGACACAAATGAACTTATTGGACGCACAAGATTGGTTAAAAACCTTAATTGGACAACAATAAGACTAGGGAGGAAGAAAAAGACCTAATTGTTCATCAAATCACAAAAACACACCTATTGGATGCACAAGATTGGTTAAAAACCCTAATTGGACAAGAATATGCCTAGGGAAGACGACAATGACCTAAATGTTCATCCAATGACACAAATACACCTATTGGATGCACAAGATTTGTTAGAAACCCTAATTGGACAAGAATAAGCCTATGGAGGACGAAAATCACCTAAGAGTTCATCCAATGACACAAACACACCTATTGGATGCACAAGATTGGTTAAAAACCCTAATTGGACAAGAATAAGTCTAGGGAGGACGAAAATGACCTAAATGTTCATCCAATGACACAAATACACCTATTGGATGCACAAGATTGGTTAAAAACCCAAATTGGACAAAAAAAAGTCTAGGGAGGACGAAAATGACCTAAGTGTTCATCAAATGACAAAAACACACCTATTGGACGCACAAGATTGGTTAAAAACCCTAATTGGACAAGAAAAAGCCTAGGGAGGACGAAAATGAGCTGAATGTTCATCCAATGACACGAACACACCTATTGGATGCACAAGATTGGTTAAAAACCCTAATTGGACAAGAATAAGCCTATGGAGGACGAAAATGACCTAACAGTTCATCCAATGACACAAACACACCTATTGGATGCACAAGATTGGTTAAAAACCGTAATTGGACAAGAATATGCCTAGGGAGGACGAAAATGACCTAAATGTACATCAAATGACACAAATAAACTTATTGGACGCATAAAATTGGTTAAAAACTGTAATTGGACAAGAAAAAGCGTAGCGAGGACCAAAATGACCTAAATGATCATCCAATGACACAAATGAACTTATTGGATGCACAAGATTTGTTAAAGATACTAATTAGACAAGAATAAGCCTAGGGAGGACGAAAATGACCTAAATGTTCATCCAATGACACAAACACACCTATTTGATGCACAAGATTTGTTAAAAACCCTAATTGGACAAGAATATGCCTTCAGAGTACGAAAATGACCTAAATGTACATCCAATGACACAAATGAACTTATTGGACGCACAAGATTGGTTAAAAACCTTAATTGGACAACAATAAGACTAGGGAGGAAGAAAAAGACCTAATTGTTCATCAAATCACAAAAACACACCTATTGGATGCACAAGATTGGTTAAAAACCCTAATTGGACAAGAATATGCCTAGGGAAGACGACAATGACCTAAATGTTCATCCAATGACACAAATACACCTATTGGATGCACAAGATTGGTTAGAAACCCTAATTGGACAAGAATAAGCCTGTGGAGGACGAAAATCACCTAAGAGTTCATCCAATGACACAAACACACCTATTGGATGCACAAGATTGGTTAAAAACCCTAATTGGACAAGAATAAGTCTAGGGAGGACGAAAATGACCTAAATGTTCATCCAATGACACAAATACACCTATTGGATGCACAAGATTGGTTAAAAACCCTAATTGGACAAGAATAAGCCTATGGAGGACGAAAATGACCTAAGAGTTCATCCAATGACACAAACACACCTATTGGATGCACAAGATTGGTTAAAAACCCAAATTGGACAAAAAAAAGTCTAGGGAGGACGAAAATGACCTAAGTGTTCATCAAATGACAAAAACACACCTATTGGACGCACAAGATTGGTTAAAAACCGTAATTGGACAAGAAAAAGCCTAGGGAGGACGAAAATGACCTGAATGTTCATCCAATGACACGAACACACCTATTGGATGCACAAGATTGGTTAAAAACCCTAATTGGACAAGAATAAGCCTATGGAGGACGAAAATGACCTAACAGTTCATCCAATGACACAAACACACCTATTGGATGCACAAGATTGGTTAAAAACCGTAATTGGACAAGAATATGCCTAGGGAGGACGAAAATGACCTAAATGTACATCAAATGACACAAATAAACTTATTAGACGCATAAGATTGGTTAAAAACCGTAATTGGACAAGAAAAAGCGTAGCGAGGACCAAAATGACCTAAATGATCATCCAATGACACAAATGAACTTATTGGATGCACAAGATTTGTTAAAGATACTAATTAGACAAGAATAAGCCTAGGGAGGACGAAAATGACCTAAATGTTCATCCAATGACACAAACACACCTATTTGATGCACAAGATTTGTTAAAAACCCTAATTGGACAAGAATATGCCTTCGGAGTACGAAAATGACCTAAATGTACATCCAATGACACAAATGAACTTATTGGACGCACAAGATTGGTTAAAAACCTTAATTGGACAACAATAAGACTAGGGAGGAAGAAAAAGACCTAATTGTTCATCAAATCACAAAAACACACCTATTGGATGCACAAGATTGGTTAAAAACCCTAATTGGACAAGAATATGCCTAGGGAAGACGACAATGACCTAAATGTTCATCCAATGACACAAATACACCTATTGGATGCACAAGATTTGTTAGAAACCCTAATTGGACAAGAATAAGCCTATGGAGGACGAAAATCACCTAAGAGTTCATCCAATGACACAAACACACCTATTGGATGCACAAGATTGGTTAAAAACCCTAATTGGACAAGAATAAGTCTAGGGAGGACGAAAATGACCTAAATGTTCATCCAATGACACAAATACACCTATTGGATGCACAAGATTGGTTAAAAACCCTAATTGGACAAGAATAAGCCTATGGAGGACGAAAATGACCTAAGAGTTCATCCAATGACACAAACACACCTATTGGATGCACAAGATTGGTTAAAAACCCTAATTGGACAAAAAAAAGTCTAGGGAGGACGAAAATGACCTAAGTGTTCATCCAATGACAAAAACACACCTATTGGACGCACAAGATTGGTTAAAAACCCTAATTCGACAAGAATAAGCCTATGGAGGACGAAAATCACCTAAGAGTTCATCCAATGACACAAACACAACTATTGGATGCACAAGATTGGTAAAAAACCCTAATTGGACAAGAATAAGTCTAGGGAGGACGAAAATGACCTAAATGTTCATCCAATGACACAAATACACCTATTGGATGCACAAGATTGGTTAAAACCCTAATTGGACAAGAATAAGCCTATGGAGGACGAAAATGACCTAAGAGTTCATCCAATGACACAAACACACCTATTGGATGCACAAGATTGGTTAAAAACCCTAATTGGACAAAAAAAAGTCTAGGGAGGACGAAAATGACCTAAGTGTTCATCAAATGACAAAAACACACCTATTGGACGCACAAGATTGGTTAAAAACCCTAATTGGACTAGAAAAAGCCTAGGGAGGACAAAAATGACCTAAATGTTCATCCAATGACACGAACACACCTATTGGATGCACAAGATTGGTTAAAAACCCTAATTGGACAAGAATATGCCTATGGAGGACGAAAATGACCTAACAGTTCATCCAATGACACAAACACACCTATTGGATGCACAAGATTGGTTAAAAACCGTAATTGGACAAGAATAAGCCTAGGGAGGACGAAAATGACCTAAATGTACATCAAATGACACAAATAAACTTATTGGACGCATAAGATTGGTTAAAAACCGTAATTGGACAAGAATAAGCGTAGCGAGGACCAAAATGACCTAAATGATCATCCAATGACACAAACGAACTTATTGGATGCACAAGATTTGTTAAAGATACTAATTAGACAAGAATAAGCCTAGGGAGGACGAAAATGACCTAAATGTTCATCCAATGACACAAACACACCTATTTGATGCACAAGATTTGTTAAAAACCCTAATTGGACAAGAATATGCCTTCGGAGTACGAAAATGACCTAAATGTACATCCAATGACACAAATGAACTTATTGGACGCACAAGATTGTTTAAAAACCTTAATTGGACAACAATAAGACTAGGGAGGAAGAAAAAGACCTAATTGTTCATCAAATCACAAAAACACACCTATTGGATGCACAAGATTGGTTAAAAACCCTAATTGGACAAGAATATGCCTAGGGAAGACGACAATGACCTAAATGTTCATCCAATGACACAAATACACCTATTGGATGCACAAGATTGGTTAGAAACCCAAATTGGACAAGAATAAGCCTATGGAGGACGAAAATCACCTAAGAGTTCATCCAATGACACAAACACACCTATTGGATGCACAAGATTGGTTAAAAACCCTAATTGGACAAGAATAAGTCTAGGGAGGACGAAAATGACCTAAATGTTCATCCAATGACACAAATACACCTATTGGATGCACAAGATTGGTTAAAACCCTAATTGGACAAGAATAAGCCTATGGAGGACGAAAATGACCTAAGAGTTCATCCAATGACACAAACACACCTATTGGATGCACAAGATTGGTTAAAAACCCTAATTGGACAAAAAAAAGTCTAGGGAGGACGAAAATGACCTAAGTGTTCATCAAATGACAAAAACACACCTATTGGACGCACAAGATTGGTTAAAAACCTAATTGGACAAGAAAAAGCCTAGGGAGGACGAAAATGACCTAAATGTTCATCCAATGACACGAACACACCTATTGGATGCACAAGATTGGTTAAAAACCCTAATTGGACAAGAATAAGCCTATGGAGGACGAAAATGACCTAACAGTTCATCCAATGACACAAACACACCTATTGGATGCACAAGATTGGTTAAAAACCGTAATTGGACAAGAATATGCCTAGGGAGGACGAAAATGACCTAAATGTACATCAAATGACACAAATAAACTTATTGGACGCATAAGATTGGTTAAAAACCGTAATTGGACAAGAAAAAGCGTAGCGAGGACCAAAATGACCTAAATGATCATCCAATGACACAAATGAACTTATTGGATGCACAAGATTTGTTAAAGATACTAATTAGACAAGAATAAGCCTAGGGAGGACGAAAATGATCTAAATGTTCATCCAATGACACAAACACACCTATTTGATGCACAAGATTTGTTAAAAACCCTAATTGGACAAGAATATGCCTTCAGAGTACGAAAATGACCTAAATGTACATCCAATGACACAAATGAACTTATTGGACGCACAAGATTGGTTAAAAACCTTAATTGGACAACAATAAGACTAGGGAGGAAGAAAAAGACCTAATTGTTCATCAAATCACAAAAACACACCTATTGGATGCACAAGATTGGTTAAAAACCCTAATTGGACAAGAATATGCCTAGGGAAGACGACAATGACCTAAATGTTCATCCAATGACACAAATACACCTATTGGATGCACAAGATTGGTTAGAAACCCAAATTGGACAAGAATAAGCCTATGGAGGACGAAAATCACCTAAGAGTTCATCCAATGACACAAACACACCTATTGGATGCACAAGATTGGTTAAAAACCCTAACTGGACAAGAATAAGTCTAGGGAGGACGAAAATGACCTAACAGTTCATCCAATGTCACCAATGAACTAATTGGACGAACAAGATTGGTTAAAAACCATAATTGGACAAGAATAAGCCTAGGGAGGACGAAAATGACCTAAATGTACCTCAAATAACACAAATGAACTTATGGGACGCATAAGATTGGTTAAAAACCGTAATAGGACAAGAATAAGCGTAGGGAGGACCAAAATGACCTAAATGATCTTCCAATGACACAAATGAACTTATTGGATGCACAAGATTTGTTAAAAACACTAATTAGACAAGAATAAGCCTAGGGAGGACGAAAATGACCTAAATGTTCATCCAATGACACAAGCACGCCTATTTGATGCACAAGATTTGTTAAAAACCCTAATTGGACAAGAATAAGGCTACGGAGGATGAAAATGACCTAAACGTACATCCAACGACACAAATGAACTTATTGGACGCACAAGATTGTTTAAAAACCTTAATTGGACAACAATAAGACTAAGGAGGAAGAAAAAGACCAAAATGTTCATCAAATCACAAAAACACACCAATTGGATGCACAACATTGGTTAAAAACCCTAATTGGACAAGAATAAGCCTAGGGAGGACGAAAATGACCTAAATGTTCATCCAATTACACAAACACACCTATTGGATGCACAAGATTGGTTAAAAACCCTAATTGGACAAGAATAAGCCTATGGAGGATGAAAATGACCTAAGAGTTCATCGAATGACACAAACACACCTATTGGATGCACAAGATTGGTTAAAAACCCTAATTGGACAAAAAAAAGTCTAGGGAGGACGAAAATGACCTAAGTGTTCATCAAATGACAAAAACACACCTATTGGACGCACAAGATTGGTTAAAAACCCTAATTGGACAAGAAAAAGCCTAGGGAGGACGAAAATGACCTGAATGTTCATCCAATGACACGAACACACCTATTGGATGCACAAGATTGGTTAAAAACCCTAATTGGACAAGAATAAGCCTATGGAGGACGAAAATGACCTAACAGTTCATCCAATGACACAAACACACCTATTGGATGCACAAGATTGGTTAAAAACCGTAATTGGACAAGAATATGCCTAGGGAGGACGAAAATGACCTAAATGTACATCAAATGACACAAATAAACTTATTGGACGCATAAGATTGGTTAAAAACCGTAATTGGACAAGAAAAAGCGTAGCGAGGACCAAAATGACCTAAATGATCATCCAATGACACAAATGAACTTATTGGATGCACAAGATTTGTTAAAGATACTAATTAGACAAGAATAAGCCTAGGGAGGACGAAAATGACCTAAATGTTCATCCAATGACACAAACACACCTATTTGATGCACAAGATTTGTTAAAAACCCTAATTGGACAAGAATATGCCTTCGGAGTACGAAAATGACCTAAATGTACATCCAATGACACAAATGAACTTATTGGACGCACAAGATTGGTTAAAAACCTTAATTGGACAACAATAAGACTAGGGAGGAAGAAAAAGACCTAATTGTTCATCAAATCACAAAAACACACCTATTGGATGCACAAGATTGGTTAAAAACCCTAATTGGACAAGAATATGCCTAGGGAAGACGACAATGACCTAAATGTTCATCCAATGACACAAATACACCTATTGGATGCACAAGATTTGTTAGAAACCCTAATTGGACAAGAATAAGCCTATGGAGGACGAAAATCACCTAAGAGTTCATCCAATGACACAAACACACCTATTGGATGCACAAGATTGGTTAAAAACCCTAATTGGACAAGAATAAGTCTAGGGAGGACGAAAATGACCTAAATGTTCATCCAATGACACAAATACACCTATTGGATGCACAAGATTGGTTAAAAACCCTAATTGGACAAGAATAAGCCTATGGAGGACGAAAATGACCTAAGAGTTCATCCAATGACACAAACACACCTATTGGATGCACAAGATTGGTTAAAAACCCTAATTGGACAAAAAAAAGTCTAGGGAGGACGAAAATGACCTAAGTGTTCATCAAATGACAAAAACACACCTATTGGACGCACAAGATTGGTTAAAAACCCTAATTGGACTAGAAAAAGCCTAGGGAGGACAAAAATGACCTAAATGTTCATCCAATGACACGAACACACCTATTGGATGCACAAGATTGGTTAAAAACCCTAATTGGACAAGAATATGCCTATGGAGGACGAAAATGACCTAACAGTTCATCCAATGACACAAACACACCTATTGGATGCACAAGATTGGTTAAAAACCGTAATTGGACAAGAATAAGCCTAGGGAGGACGAAAATGACCTAAATGTACATCAAATGACACAAATAAACTTATTGGACGCATAAGATTGGTTAAAAACCGTAATTGGACAAGAATAAGCGTAGCGAGGACCAAAATGACCTAAATGATCATCCAATGACACAAACGAACTTATTGGATGCACAAGATTTGTTAAAGATACTAATTAGACAAGAATAAGCCTAGGGAGGACGAAAATGACCTAAATGTTCATCCAATGACACAAACACACCTATTTGATGCACAAGATTTGTTAAAAACCCTAATTGGACAAGAATATGCCTTCGGAGTACGAAAATGACCTAAATGTACATCCAATGACACAAATGAACTTATTGGACGCACAAGATTGTTTAAAAACCTTAATTGGACAACAATAAGACTAGGGAGGAAGAAAAAGACCTAATTGTTCATCAAATCACAAAAACACACCTATTGGATGCACAAGATTGGTTAAAAACCCTAATTGGACAAGAATATGCCTAGGGAAGACGACAATGACCTAAATGTTCATCCAATGACACAAATACACCTATTGGATGCACAAGATTGGTTAGAAACCCAAATTGGACAAGAATAAGCCTATGGAGGACGAAAATCACCTAAGAGTTCATCCAATGACACAAACACACCTATTGGATGCACAAGATTGGTTAAAAACCCTAATTGGACAAGAATAAGTCTAGGGAGGACGAAAATGACCTAACAGTTCATCCAATGTCACCAATGAACTAATTGGACGAACAAGATTGGTTAAAAACCATAATTGGACAAGAATAAGCCTAGGGAGGACGAAAATGACCTAAATGTACCTCAAATAACACAAATGAACTTATGGGACGCATAAGATTGGTTAAAAACCGTAATAGGACAAGAATAAGCGTAGGGAGGACCAAAATGACCTAAATGATCTTCCAATGACACAAATGAACTTATTGGATGCACAAGATTTGTTAAAAACACTAATTAGACAAGAATAAGCCTAGGGAGGACGAAAATGACCTAAATGTTCATCCAATGACACAAGCACGCCTATTTGATGCACAAGATTTGTTAAAAACCCTAATTGGACAAGAATAAGGCTACGGAGGATGAAAATGACCTAAACGTACATCCAACGACACAAATGAACTTATTGGACGCACAAGATTGTTTAAAAACCTTAATTGGACAACAATAAGACTAAGGAGGAAGAAAAAGACCAAAATGTTCATCAAATCACAAAAACACACCAATTGGATGCACAACATTGGTTAAAAACCCTAATTGGACAAGAATAAGCCTAGGGAGGACGAAAATGACCTAAATGTTCATCCAATTACACAAACACACCTATTGGATGCACAAGATTGGTTAAAAACCCTAATTGGACAAGAATAAGCCTATGGAGGACGAAAATGACCTAAGAGTTCATCGAATGACACAAACACACCTATTGGATGCACAAGATTGGTTAAAAACCCTAATTGGACAAAAAAAAGTCTAGGGAGGACGAAAATGACCTAAGTGTTCATCAAATGACAAAAACACACCTATTGGACGCACAAGATTGGTTAAAAACCCTAATTGGACAAGAAAAAGCCTAGGGAGGACGAAAATGACCTAAATGTTCATCCAATGACACGAACACACCTATTGGATGCACAAGATTGGTTAAAAACCCTAATTATACAAGAATAAGCCTATGGAGGACGAAAATGACCTAACAGTTCATCCAATGACACAAACACACCTATTGGATGCACAAGATTGGTTAAAAACCATAATTGGACAAGAATAAGCCTAGGGAGGACGAAAATGACCTAAATGTACATCAAATGACACAAATAAACTTATTGGACGCATAAGATTGGTTAAAAACCGTAATTGGACAAGAATAAGCGTAGCGAGGACCAAAATGACCTAAATGATCATCCAATGACACAAATGAACTTATTGGATGCACAAGATTTGTTAAAAACACTAATTAGACAAGAATAAGCCTAGGGAGGACGAAAATGACCTAAATGTTCATCCAATGACACAAACACACCTATTGGATGCACAAGATTTGTTAAAAACCCTAATTGGACAAGAATAAGCCTAGGGAGGACGAAAATGACCTAAATGTTCATCCAATGACACAAACACACCTATTGGATGCACAAGATTGGTTAAAAACCCTAATTGGACAAGATTAAGTTTAGGGAGGACGAAAATGACGTAAATGTTAATCCAATTACACAAACACACCTATTGGATGCACAAGATTGGTTAAAAACCCTAATTGGACAAGAAGAACCCTAGAGAGGACGAAAATGACCTAAATGTTCATCCAATGATACAAACACACCTATTGGATGCACAAGATTGGATAAAAACCCGAATTGGACAAGATTAAATATCGGGAGGACGAAAATGACCTAAATGTTCATCCAATGACACAAACACACCTATTGGATGCACAAGATTGGTTAAAAACCCTAATTGGACAAGAATAACCCTAGGGAGGACGAAAATGACCTAAATGTTCATCCAATGACACAAACACACCTATTGGATGCACAAGATTGGTTAAAAACCCTAATTGGACAAGAAGAACCCTAGGGAGGACGAAAATGACCTAAATGTTCATCCAATGAAACAAACACACCTATTGGATGCACAAGATTGGTTAAAAATCCTAATTGGACAAAAAGAACCCTAGGAAGGACGAAAATGACCTAAATGTTCATGCAATGACACATACACACCTATTGGATGCACAAGATTGGTGAAAAACCCTAATTGGACAAGAATAAGTGTAGGAAGGACGAAAATGACCTAAATGTTCATCCAATGACACAAACACACCTATTGGATGCACAAGATTGGTTAAAAACCCTAATTGGACAAGAATAACCCTAGGGAGGACGAAAATGACCTAAATGTTCATCCAATGACACAAACACACCTATTGGATGCACAAGATTGGCTAAAAACCCTAATTGGAGTAGAATAACCCTAGGGAGGACGAAAATGACCTAAATGTTCATCCAATGACACAAACACACCTATTGGATGCACAAGATTGGTTAAAAACCCTAATTGGACAAGAATAACCCTAGGGAGGATGAAAATGACCTAAATGTTCATCCAATGACACAAACACACCTATTGGATGCACAAGATTGGTTAAAAACCCTAATTGGACAAGATTAAGTGTATGGAGGACCAAAATGACCTAAATGTTCATCCAACGACACAAACACACCTATTGGATGCACAAGATTGGTTAAAAACCCTAATTGGAGAAGTATAACCCTAGGGAGGACGAAAACAACCTAAATGTTCATCCAATGACACAAACACACCTATTGGATGCACAAGATTGGTTAAAAACCCTAAGTGGACAAGACTAAGTGTAGGGAGGACGAAAATGACCTAAATGTTCATCCAATGACACAAACACACCTATTGGATGCACAAGATTGGTTAAAAACCCTAATTGCACAAGATTAA
Organism: Cicer bijugum; assembly: GCA_037974875.1. Taxonomy (NCBI): domain Eukaryota; kingdom Viridiplantae; phylum Streptophyta; class Magnoliopsida; order Fabales; family Fabaceae; genus Cicer; species Cicer bijugum. Next base: position 607,477 of record JBBPBT010001348.1, on the reverse strand, counting down.
GTGTAGGGAGGACGAAAATGACCTAAATGTTCATCCAATGACACAAACACACCTATTGGATGCACAAGATTGGTTAAAAACCCTAATTGGACAAGAATAACCCTAGGGAGCATGAAAACAACCTAATTGTTCATCCAATGACACAAACACACCTATTGGATGCACAAGATTGGTTAAAAACCCTAATTGCACAAGATTAAGTGTATGGAGGATCAAAACGACCTAAATGTTCATCCAATGACACAAACACACCTATTGGATGCACAAGATTGGTTAAAAACCCTAATTGCACAAGATTAAGTGTAGGGAGGACGAAAATGACCTAAATGTTCATCCAATGACACAAACACACCTATTGGATGCACAAGATTGGTTAAAAACCCTAATTGGACAAGAATAACCCTAGGGAGGATGAAAACGACCTAAATGTTCATCCAATGACACAAACACACCTATTGGATGCACAAGATTGGTTAAAAACCCTAATTGGACAAGAATAACCCTAGGGAGGATGAAAATGACCTAAATGTTCATCCAATGACACAAACACACCTATTGGATGCACAAGATTGGTTAAAAACCCAAATTGGACAAGAATAACCCTAGGGAGGACGAAAACAACCTAAATGTTCATCCAATGACACAAACACACCTATTGGATGCACAAGATTGGTTAAAAACCCTAATTGCACAAGATTAAGTGTAGAGAGGACGAAAATGACCTAAATGTTCATCCAATGACACAAACACACCTATTGGATGCACAAGATTGGTTAAAAACCCTAATTGGACAAGAATAACCCTAGGGAGGATGAAAATGACCTAAATGTTCATCCAATGACACAAACACACCTATTGGATGCACAAGATTAGTTAAAAACCCTAATTGCACAAGATTAAGTGTAGTGATGACGAAAATGACCTAAATGTTCATCCAATGACACAAACACACCTATTGGATGCACAAGATTGGTTAAAAACCCTAATTGGACAAGAATAACCCTAGGGAGGACGAAAATGACCTAAATGTTCATCCAATGACACAAACACACCTATTGGATGCACCAGATTGGTTAAAAACCCTAATTGGACAAGAATAACTCTAGGGAGGACGAAAATGACCTAAATGTTCATCCAATGACACAAACACACCTATTGGATGCACAAGATTGGTTAAAAACCCTAATTGGACAAGAATAACCCTAGGGAGGATGAAAATGACCTAAATGTTCATCCAATGACACAAACACACCTATTGGATGCACAAGATTGGTTAAAAACCCTAATTGGAGAAGAATAACCCAAGGGAGGACGAAAATGACCTAAATGTTCATCCAATGACACAAACACACCTATTGGATGCACAAGATTGGTTAAAAACCCTAATTGGACAAGAATAAGTCTAGGGAGGACGAAAATGACCTAAATGTTCATCCAATGACACAAATACACCTATTGGATGCACAAGATTGGTTAAAAACCCTAATTGGACAAGAATAAGCCTATGGAGGACGAAAATGACCTAAGAGTTCATCCAATGACACAAACACACCTATTGGATGCACAAGATTGGTTAAAAACCCAAATTGGACAAAAAAAAGTCTAGGGAGGACGAAAATGACCTAAGTGTTCATCAAATGACAAAAACACACCTATTGGACGCACAAGATTGGTTAAAAACCCTAATTGGACAAGAAAAAGCCTAGGGAGGACGAAAATGACCTAAATGCTCATCCAATGACACGAACACACCTATTGGATGCACAAGATTGGTTAAAAACCCTAATTGGACAAGAATATGCCTATGGAGGACGAAAATGACCTAACAGTTCATCCAATGACACAAACACACCTATTGGATGCACAAGATTGGTTAAAAACCGTAATTGGACAAGAATAAGCCTAGGGAGGACGAAAATGACCTAAATGTACATCAAATGACACAAATAAACTTATTGGACGCATAAGATTGGTTAAAAACCGTAATTGGACAAGAATAAGCGTAGCGAGGACCAAAATGACCTAAATGATCATCCAATGACACAAACGAACTTATTGGATGCACAAGATTTGTTAAAGATACTAATTAGACAAGAATAAGCCTAGGGAGGACGAAAATGACCTAAATGTTCATCCAATGACACAAACACACCTATTTGATGCACAAGATTTGTTAAAAACCCTAATTGGACAAGAATATGCCTTCGGAGTACGAAAATGACCTAAATGTACATCCAATGACAAAAATGAACTTATTGGACGCACAAGATTGGTTAAAAACCTTAATTGGACAACAATAAGACTAGGGAGGAAGAAAAAGACCTAATTGTTCATCAAATCACAAAAACACACCTATTGGATGCACAAGATTGGTTAAAAACCCTAATTGGACAAGAATATGCCTAGGGAAGACGACAATGACCTAAATGTTCATCCAATGACACAAATACACCTATTGGATGCACAAGATTGGTTAGAAACCCTAATTGGACAAGAATAAGCCTATGGAGGACGAAAATCACCTAAGAGTTCATCCAATGACACAAACACACCTATTGGATGCACAAGATTGGTTAAAAACCCTAATTGGACAAGAATAAGTCTAGGGAGGACGAAAATGACCTAACAGTTCATCCAATGTCACCAATGAACTAATTGGACGAACAAGATTGGTTAAAAACCATAATTGGACAAGAATAAGCCTAGGGAGGACGAAAATGACCTAAATGTACCTCAAATAACACAAATGAACTTATGGGACGCATAAGATTGGTTAAAAACCGTAATAGGACAAGAATAAGCGTAGGGAGGACCAAAATGACCTAAATGATCTTCCAATGACACAAATGAACTTATTGGATGCACAAGATTTGTTAAAAACACTAATTAGACAAGAATAAGCCTAGGGAGGACGAAAATGACCTAAATGTTCATCCAATGACACAAGCACGCCTATTTGATGCACAAGATTTGTTAAAAACCCTAATTGGACAAGAATAAGGCTACGGAGGATGAAAATGACCTAAACGTACATCCAACGACACAAATGAACTTATTGGACGCACAAGATTGTTTAAAAACCTTAATTGGACAACAATAAGACTAAGGAGGAAGAAAAAGACCAAAATGTTCATCAAATCACAAAAACACACCAATTGGATGCACAACATTGGTTAAAAACCCTAATTGGACAAGAATAAGCCTAGGGAGGACGAAAATGACCTAAATGTTCATCCAATTACACAAACACACCTATTGGATGCACAAGATTGGTTAAAAACCCTAATTGGACAAGAATAAGCCTATGGAGGATGAAAATGACCTAAGAGTTCATCGAATGACACAAACACACCTATTGGATGCACAAGATTGGTTAAAAACCCTAATTGGACAAAAAAAAGTCTAGGGAGGACGAAAATGACCTAAGTGTTCATCAAATGACAAAAACACACCTATTGGACGCACAAGATTGGTTAAAAACCCTAATTGGACAAGAAAAAGCCTAGGGAGGACGAAAATGACCTGAATGTTCATCCAATGACACGAACACACCTATTGGATGCACAAGATTGGTTAAAAACCCTAATTGGACAAGAATAAGCCTATGGAGGACGAAAATGACCTAACAGTTCATCCAATGACACAAACACACCTATTGGATGCACAAGATTGGTTAAAAACCGTAATTGGACAAGAATATGCCTAGGGAGGACGAAAATGACCTAAATGTACATCAAATGACACAAATAAACTTATTGGACGCATAAGATTGGTTAAAAACCGTAATTGGACAAGAAAAAGCGTAGCGAGGACCAAAATGACCTAAATGATCATCCAATGACACAAATGAACTTATTGGATGCACAAGATTTGTTAAAGATACTAATTAGACAAGAATAAGCCTAGGGAGGACGAAAATGACCTAAATGTTCATCCAATGACACAAACACACCTATTTGATGCACAAGATTTGTTAAAAACCCTAATTGGACAAGAATATGCCTACGGAGTACGAAAATGACCTAAATGTACATCCAATGACACAAATGAACTTATTGGACGCACAAGATTGGTTAAAAACCTTAATTGGACAACAATAAGACTAGGGAGGAAGAAAAAGACCTAATTGTTCATCAAATCACAAAAACACACTTATTGGATGCACAAGATTGGTTAAAAACCCTAATTGGTCAAGAATATGCCCAGGGAAGACGACAATGACCTAAATGTTCATCCAATGACACAAATACACCTATTGGATGCACAAGATTGGTTAGAAACCCTAATTGGACAAGAATAAGCCTATGGAGGACGAAAATCACCTAAGAGTTCATCCAATGACACAAACACACCTATTGGATGCACAAGATTGGTTAAAAACCCTAATTGGACAAGAATAAGTCTAGGGAGGACGAAAATGACCTAAATGTTCATCCAATGACACAAATACACCTATTGGATGCACAAGATTGGTTAAAAACCCGAATTGGACAAGAATAAGCCTATGGAGGACGAAAATGACCTAAGAGTTTATCCAATGACACAAACACACCTATTGGATGCACAAGATTGGTTAAAAACCCTAATTGGACAAAAAAAAGTCTAGGGAGGACGAAAATGACCTAAGTGTTCATCAAATGACAAAAACACACCTATTGGACGCACAAGATTGGTTAAAAACCCTAATTGGACAAGAAAAAGCCTAGGGAGGACGAAAATGACCTGAATGTTCATCCAATGACACGAACACACCTATTGGATGCACAAGATTGGTTAAAAACCCTAATTGGACAAGAATAAGCCTATGGAGGACGAAAATGACCTAACAGTTCATCCAATGACACAAACACACCTATTGGATGCACAAGATTGGTTAAAAACCGTAATTGGACAAGAATATGCCTAGGGAGGACGAAAATGACCTAAATGTACATCAAATGACACAAATAAACTTATTGGACGCATAAGATTGGTTAAAAACCGTAATTGGACAAGAAAAAGCGTAGCGAGGACCAAAATGACCTAAATGATCATCCAATGACACAAATGAACTTATTGGATGCACAAGATTTGTTAAAGATACTAATTAGACAAGAATAAGCCTAGGGAGGACGAAAATGACCTAAATGTTCATCCAATGACACAAACACACCTATTTGATGCACAAGATTTGTTAAAAACCCTAATTGGACAAGAATATGCCTTCGGAGTACGAAAATGACCTAAATGTACATCCAATGACACAAATGAACTTATTGGACGCACAAGATTGGTTAAAAACCTTAATTGGACAACAATAAGACTAGGGAGGAAGAAAAAGACCTAATTGTTCATCAAATCACAAAAACACACCTATTGGATGCACAAGATTGGTTAAAAACCCTAATTGGACAAGAATATGCCTAGGGAAGACGACAATGACCTAAATGTTCATCCAATGACACAAATACACCTATTGGATGCACAAGATTGGTTAGAAACCCTAATTGGACAAGAATAAGCCTGTGGAGGACGAAAATCACCTAAGAGTTCATCCAATGACACAAACACACCTATTGGATGCACAAGATTGGTTAAAAACCCTAATTGGACAAGAATAAGTCTAGGGAGGACGAAAATGACCTAAATGTTCATCCAATGACACAAATACACCTATTGGATGCACAAGATTGGTTAAAAACCCTAATTGGACAAGAATAAGCCTATGGAGGACGAAAATGACCTAAGAGTTCATCCAATGACACAAACACACCTATTGGATGCACAAGATTGGTTAAAAACCCTAATTGGACAAAAAAAAGTCTAGGGAGGACGAAAATGACCTAAGTGTTCATCAAATGACAAAAACACACCTATTGGACGCACAAGATTGGTTAAAAACCCTAATTGGACTAGAAAAAGCCTAGGGAGGACAAAAATGACCTAAATGTTCATCCAATGACACGAACACACCTATTGGATGCACAAGATTGGTTAAAAACCCTAATTGGACAAGAATATGCCTATGGAGGACGAAAATGACCTAACAGTTCATCCAATGACACAAACACACCTATTGGATGCACAAGATTGGTTAAAAACCGTAATTGGACAAGAATAAGCCTAGGGAGGACGAAAATGACCTAAATGTACATCAAATGACACAAATAAACTTATTGGACGCATAAGATTGGTTAAAAACCGTAATTGGACAAGAATAAGCGTAGCGAGGACCAAAATGACCTAAATGATCATCCAATGACACAAACGAACTTATTGGATGCACAAGATTTGTTAAAGATACTAATTAGACAAGAATAAGCCTAGGGAGGACGAAAATGACCTAAATGTTCATCCAATGACACAAACACACCTATTTGATGCACAAGATTTGTTAAAAACCCTAATTGGACAAGAATATGCCTTCGGAGTACGAAAATGACCTAAATGTACATCCAATGACAAAAATGAACTTATTGGACGCACAAGATTGGTTAAAAACCTTAATTGGACAACAATAAGACTAGGGAGGAAGAAAAAGACCTAATTGTTCATCAAATCACAAAAACACACCTATTGGATGCACAAGATTGGTTAAAAACCCTAATTGGACAAGAATATGCCTAGGGAAGACGACAATGACCTAAATGTTCATCCAATGACACAAATACACCTATTGGATGCACAAGATTGGTTAGAAACCCTAATTGGACAAGAATAAGCCTATGGAGGACGAAAATCACCTAAGAGTTCATCCAATGACACAAACACACCTATTGGATGCACAAGATTGGTTAAAAACCCTAATTGGACAAGAATAAGTCTAGGGAGGACGAAAATGACCTAACAGTTCATCCAATGTCACCAATGAACTAATTGGACGAACAAGATTGGTTAAAAACCATAATTGGACAAGAATAAGCCTAGGGAGGACGAAAATGACCTAAATGTACCTCAAATAACACAAATGAACTTATGGGACGCATAAGATTGGTTAAAAACCGTAATAGGACAAGAATAAGCGTAGGGAGGACCAAAATGACCTAAATGATCTTCCAATGACACAAATGAACTTATTGGATGCACAAGATTTGTTAAAAACACTAATTAGACAAGAATAAGCCTAGGGAGGACGAAAATGACCTAAATGTTCATCCAATGACACAAGCACGCCTATTTGATGCACAAGATTTGTTAAAAACCCTAATTGGACAAGAATAAGGCTACGGAGGATGAAAATGACCTAAACGTACATCCAACGACACAAATGAACTTATTGGACGCACAAGATTGTTTAAAAACCTTAATTGGACAACAATAAGACTAAGGAGGAAGAAAAAGACCAAAATGTTCATCAAATCACAAAAACACACCAATTGGATGCACAACATTGGTTAAAAACCCTAATTGGACAAAAAAAGGTCTAGGGAGGACGAAAATGACCTAAGTGTTCATCAAATGACAAAAACACACCTATTGGACGCACAAGATTGGTTAAAAACCCTAATTGGACAAGAAAAAGCCTAGGGAGGACGAAAATGACCTAAATGCTCATCCAATGACACGAACACACCTATTGGATGCACAAGATTGGTTAAAAACCCTAATTGGACAAGAATATGCCTATGGAGGACGAAAATGACCTAAGAGTTCATCGAATGACACAAACACACCTATTGGATGCACAAGATTGGTTAAAAACCCTAATTGGACAAAAAAAAGTCTAGGGAGGACGAAAATGACCTAAGTGTTCATCAAATGACAAAAACACACCTATTGGACGCACAAGATTGGTTAAAAACCCTAATTGGACAAGAAAAAGCCTAGGGAGGACGAAAATGACCTAAATGTTCATCCAATGACACGAACACACCTATTGGATGCACAAGATTGGTTAAAAACCCTAATTGGACAAGAATAAGCCTATGGAGGACGAAAATGACCTAACAGTTCATCCAATGACACAAACACACCTATTGGATGCACAAGATTGGTTAAAAACCGTAATTGGACAAGAATAAGCCTAGGGAGGACGAAAATGACCTAAATGTACATCAAATGACACAAATAAACTTATTGGACGCATAAGATTGGTTAAAAACCATAATTGGACAAGAATAACCGTAGCGAGGACCAAAATGACCTAAATGATCATCCGATGACACAAATGAACTTATTGGATGCACAAGATTTGTTAAAGATACTAATTAGACAAGAATAAGCCTAGGGAGGACGAAAATGACCTAAATAATCATCCAATGACACAAACACACCTATTTGATGCACAAGATTTGTTAAAAACCCCAATTGGACAAGAATATGCTTTCGGAGTACGAAAATGACCTAAATGTACATCCAATGACACAAATGAACTTATTGGACGCACAAGATTGGTTAAAAACCTTAATTGGACAACAATAAGACTAGGGAGGAAGAAAAAGACCTACTTGTTCATCAAATCACAAAAACACACTTATTGGATGCACAAGATTGGTTAAAAACCCTAATTGGACAAGAATATGCCTAGGGAAGACGACAATGACCTAAATGTTCATCCAATGACACAAATACACCTATTGGATGCACAAGATTGGTTAGAAACCCTAATTGGACAAGAATAAGCCTATGGAGGACGAAAATCACCTAAGAGTTCATCCAATGACACAAACACACCTATTGGATGCACAAGATTGGTTAAAAACCCTAATTGGACAAGAATAAGTCTAGGGAGGACGAAAATGACCTAAATGTTCATCCAATGACACAAATACACCTATTGGATGCACAAGATTGGTTAAAAACCCTAATTGGACAAGAATAAGCCTATGGAGGACGAAAATGACCTAAGAGTTTATCCAATGACACAAACACACCTATTGGATGCACAAGATTGGTTAAAAACCCTAATTGGACAAAAAAAAGTCTAGGGAGGACGAAAATGACCTAAGTGTTCATCAAATGACAAAAACACACCTATTGGACGCACAAGATTGGTGAAAAACCCTAATTGGACAAGAATAAGCCTAGGGAGGACGAAAAAGACCTAAATGTTCATCCAATGACACAAACACACCTATTGGATGCACAAGATTGGTTAACAACCATAATTGGACAAGAATAAGCCTAGGGAGGACCAAAATGACCTAAATGTACATCAAATGACACAAATGAACTTATTGGACGCATAAGATTGGTTAAATACCGTAATAGGAGAAGTATAAGAATAGGGAGGACCCAAATGACCTAAATGATCATCCAATGACACAAATGAACTTATTGGACGCACAAGATTTGTTAAAAACACTAATTAGACAAGATTAAGCCTAGGGAGGACGAAAATGACCTAAATGTTCATCCAATGACACAAACACACCTATTTGATGCACAAGATTTGTTAAAAACCCTAATTGGACAAGAATATGCCTTTGGAGTACGAAAATGACCTAAATGTACATCCAATGACACAAATGAACTTATTGGACGCACAAGATTGGTTAAAAACCTTAATTGGACAACAATAAGACTAGGGAGGAAGAAAAAGACCTAATTGTTCATCAAATCACAAAAACACACCTATTGGATGCACAAGATTGGTTAAAAACCCTAATTGGACAAGAATATGCCTAGGGAGGACGAAAATGACCTAAATGTACCTCAAATGACACAAATGAACTTATGGGACGCATAAGGTTGGTTAAAAACCGTAATAGGACAAGAATAAGCGTAGGGAGGACCAAAATGACCTAAATGATTTTCCAATGACACAAATGAACTTATTGGATGCACAAGATTTGTTAAAAACACTAATTAGACAAGAATAAGCCTAGGGAGGACGAAAATGACCTAAATGTTCATCCAATGACACAAACACACCTATTTGATGCACAAGATTTGTTAAAAACCCTAATTGGACAAGAATAAGGCTACGGAGGATGAAAATGACCTAATTGTACATCCAATGACACAAATGAACTTATTGGACGCACAAGATTGGTAAAAAAACCTTAATTGGACAACAATAAGACTAGGGAGGAAGAAAAAGACCAAAATGTTCATCAAATCACAAAAACACACCAATTGGATGCACAACATTGGTTAAAAACCCTAATTGGACAAGAATAAGCCTAGGGAGGACGAAAATGACCTAAATGTTCATCCAATTACACAAACACACCTATTGGATGCACAAGATTGGTTAAAAACCCTAATTGGACAAGAATAAGCCTATGGAGGACGAAAATGACCTAACAGTTCATCCAATGACACAAACACACCTATTGGATGCTCAAGATTGGTTAAAAACCCTAATTGGACAAGAATAAGCCTAGGGAGGACGAAAATGTCCTAACAGTTCAATCAATGTCATAAATGAACTTATTGGACACACAAGATTGGTTAAAAATCCTAATAGGACAAGAATAAGCGTAGGGAGGACCAAAATGACCTAACAGTTGAACCAATGTCACAAATGAACTTATTGGACGCACAAGATTGGTGAAAAACCCTAATTGGACAAGAATAAGCCTAGGGAGGACGAAAATGACCTAAATGTTCATCCAATGACACGAACACACCTATTGGATGCACAAGATTGGTTAAAAACCCTAATTGGACAAGAATAAGTATATGGAGGACGAAAATGGCCTAACAGTTCATCCAATGACACAAACACACCTATTGGATGCACAAGATTGGTTAAAAACCATAATTGGACAAGAATAGGCCAAGGGAGGACCAAAATGACCTAAATGTACATCGAATGACACAAATGAACTTATTGGACGCATAAGATTGGTTAAAAACCGTAATAGGACAAGTATAAGCGTAGGGAGGACCCAAATGACCTAAATGATCATCCAATGACACAAATGAACTTATTGGATGCACAAGATTTGTTAAAAACACTAATTAGACAAGATTAAGCCTAGGGAGGACGAAAATGACCTAAATGTTCATCCAATGACACAAACACACGTATTTGATGCACAAGATTTGTTAAAAACCATAATTGGACAAGAATATGCCTTCGGAGGACGAAAATAAACTAAATGTACATCCAATGACACAAATGAGCTTATTGGACGCACAAGATTGGTTAAAAACCTTAATTGGACAACAATAAGACTAGGGAGGAAGAAAGAGACCTAAATGTTCATCAAATCACAAAAACACACCTATTGGATGCACAAGATTGGTAAAAAAACCCTAATTGGACAAAAATAAGCCTATGGAGGACGAAAATGACCTAAGAGTTCATCCAATGACACAAACACACCTATTGGATGCACAAGATTGGTTAAAAACCCTAATTGGACAAAAAAAAGTCTAGGGAGGACGAAAATGACCTAAGTGTTCATCAAATGACAAAAACACACCTATTGGACGCACAAGATTGGTTAAAAACCTAATTGGACAAGAAAAAGCCTAGGGAGGACGAAAATGACCTAAATGTTCATCCAATGACACGAACACACCTATTGGATGCACAAGATTGGTTAAAAACCCTAATTGGACAAGAATAAGCCTATGGAGGACGAAAATGACCTAACAGTTCATCCAATGACACAAACACACCTATTGGATGCACAAGATTGGTTAAAAACCGTAATTGGACAAGAATAAGCCTAGGGAGGACGAAAATGACCTAAATGTACATCAAATGACACAAATAAACTTATTGGACGCATAAGATTGGTTAAAAACCATAATTGGACAAGAATAACCGTAGCGAGGACCAAAATGACCTAAATGATCATCCGATGACACAAATGAACTTATTGGATGCACAAGATTTGTTAAAGATACTAATTAGACAAGAATAAGCCTAGGGAGGACGAAAATGACCTAAATAATCATCCAATGACACAAACACACCTATTTGATGCACAAGATTTGTTAAAAACCCCAATTGGACAAGAATATGCTTTCGGAGTACGAAAATGACCTAAATGTACATCCAATGACACAAATGAACTTATTGGACGCACAAGATTGGTTAAAAACCTTAATTGGACAACAATAAGACTAGGGAGGAAGAAAAAGACCTACTTGTTCATCAAATCACAAAAACACACTTATTGGATGCACAAGATTGGTTAAAAACCCTAATTGGACAAGAATATGCCTAGGGAAGACGACAATGACCTAAATGTTCATCCAATGACACAAATACACCTATTGGATGCACAAGATTGGTTAGAAACCCTAATTGGACAAGAATAAGCCTATGGAGGACGAAAATCACCTAAGAGTTCATCCAATGACACAAACACACCTATTGGATGCACAAGATTGGTTAAAAACCCTAATTGGACAAGAATAAGTCTAGGGAGGACGAAAATGACCTAAATGTTCATCCAATGACACAAATACACCTATTGGATGCACAAGATTGGTTAAAACCCTAATTGGACAAGAATAAGCCTATGGAGGACGAAAATGACCTAAGAGTTCATCCAATGACACAAACACACCTATTGGATGCACAAGATTGGTTAAAAACCCTAATTGGACAAAAAAAAGTCTAGGGAGGACGAAAATGACCTAAGTGTTCATCAAATGACAAAAACACACCTATTGGACGCACAAGATTGGTTAAAAACCCTAATTGGACTAGAAAAAGCCTAGGGAGGACAAAAATGACCTAAATGTTCATCCAATGACACGAACACACCTATTGGATGCACAAGATTGGTTAAAAACCCTAATTGGACAAGAATATGCCTATGGAGGACGAAAATGACCTAACAGTTCATCCAATGACACAAACACACCTATTGGATGCACAAGATTGGTTAAAAACCGTAATTGGACAAGAATAAGCCTAGGGAGGACGAAAATGACCTAAATGTACATCAAATGACACAAATAAACTTATTGGACGCATAAGATTGGTTAAAAACCGTAATTGGACAAGAATAAGCGTAGCGAGGACCAAAATGACCTAAATGATCATCCAATGACACAAACGAACTTATTGGATGCACTAGATTTGTTAAAGATACTAATTAGACAAGAATAAGCCTAGGGAGGACGAAAATGACCTAAATGTTCATCCAATGACACAAACACACCTATTTGATGCACAAGATTAGTTAAAAACCCTAATTGGACAAGAATATGCCTTCGGGGGACGAAAATGACCTAAATGTACATCCAATGACACAAATGAACTTATTGGACGCACAAGATTGGTTAAAAACCATAAATGGACAAGAATAAGACTAGGGAGGAAGAAAAATACCTAAATGTTCATCAAATCACAAAAACACACCAATTGGATGCACAAGATTGGTTAAAAACCCTATTTGGACAAGAATAAGCCTAGGGAGGACGAAAATGACCTAAATGTTCATCCAATGACACAAATACACCTATTGGATGCACAAGATTGGTTAGAAACCCTAATTGGACAAGAATAAGCCTATGGAGGACGAAAATCACCTAAGAGTTCATCCAATGACACAAACACACCTATTGGATGCACAAGATTGGTTAAAAACCCTAATTGGACAAGAATAAGTCTAGGGAGGACGAAAATGACCTAACAGTTCATCCAATGTCACCAATGAACTTATTGGATGAACAAGATTGGTTAAAAACCCTAATTGGACAAGAATAAGCCTAGGGAGGACGAAAATGACCTAAGAGTTCATCCAATGACACAAACACACCTATTGGATGCACAAGATTGGTTAAAAACCCAAATTGGACAAAAAAAAGTCTAGGGAGGACGAAAATGACCTAAGTGTTCATCAAATGACAAAAACACACCAATTGGACGCACAAGATTGGTTAAAAACCCTAATTGGACAACAAAAAGCCTAGGGAGGACGAAAATGACCTAAATGTTCATCCAATGACGCGAACACACCTATTGGATGCACAAGATTGGTTAAAAACCCTAATTGGACAAGAATAAGCCTATGGAGGACGAAAATGACCTAACAGTTCATCCAATGACACAAAGACACCTATTGGATGCACAAGATTGGTTAAAAACCGTAATTGGACAAGAATAAGTCTAGGGAGGACGAAAATGACCAAACAGTTCATCCAATGTCACAAATGAACTTATTGGATGCACAAGATTGGTTAAAAACCCTAATTGGACAAGAATGAGCCTAATTGGACTTAAATGTACATCAAATGACACAAATGAACTTATTGGACGCATAAGATTGGTTAAAAACCCTAATAGGACAAGAATAAGAGTAGCGACGACCAAAATGACCTAAATGATCATCCAATGACACAAATGAACTTATTGGATGCACAAGATTTGTTAAAAACACTAATTAGACAAGAATAAGCCTAGGGAGGACGAAAATGACCTAAATGTTCATCCAATGACACAATTGAACTTATTGGACACAGAAGATTGGTTAAAAACCCTAAATGGACAAGAATAATACTAGGGAGGAAGAAAAAGACCTAAATGTTAATCAAATGACAAAAACAAACCTATTGGATGCACAAGATTGGTTAAAAACCCTAATTGGACAAGAATAAGCCTAGGGAGGACGGAAATGATCTAAATGTTCATCCAATGACACAAACACACCTATTGGATGCACAAGATTGGTTAAAAACCGTAATTGGACAAGAATAAGCCTAGGGAGGACGAAAATGTCCTAACAGTTCAACCAATATCACAAATGAACTTATTGGACACACAACATTGGTTAAAAATCCTAATAGGACAAGAATAAGCGTAGGGAGGACAAAAATGACCTAAATGATCATCCAATGACACAAATTAACTTATTGGACGCACAAGATTGGTGAAAAACCCTAATTGGACAAGAATAAGACTAGGGAAGAAGAAAAAGACCTAAGTGTTCATCAAATGACAAAAACACACCTATTGGACGCACAAGATTGGTTAAAAACCCTAATTGGACAAGAAAAAGCCTAGGGAGGACGAAAATGACCTAAATGTTCATCCAATGACACGAACACACCTATTGGATGCACAAGATTGGTTAAAAACCCTAATTGGACAAGAATAAGCCTATGGAGGACGAAAATGACCTAACAGTTCATCCAATGACACAAACACACCTATTGGATGCACAAGATTGGTTAAAAACCGTAATTGGACAAGAATAAGTCTAGGGAGGACGAAAATGACCAAACAGTTCATCCAATGTCACAAATGAACTTATTGGATGCACAAGATTGGTTAAAAACCCTAATTGGACAAGAATGAGCCTAATTGGACTTAAATGTACATCAAATGACACAAATGAACTTATTGGACGCATAAGATTGGTTAAAAACCCTAATAGGACAAGAATAAGAGTAGCGACGACCAAAATGACCTAAATGATCATCCAATGACACAAATGAACTTATTGGATGCACAAGATTTGTTAAAAACACTAATTAGACAAGAATAAGCCTAGGGAGGACGAAAATGACCTAAATGTTCATCCAATGACACAATTGAACTTATTGGACACAGAAGATTGGTTAAAAACCCTAAATGGACAAGAATAATACTAGGGAGGAAGAAAAAGACCTAAATGTTAATCAAATGACAAAAACAAACCTATTGGATGCACAAGATTGGTTAAAAACCCTAATTGGACAAGAATAAGCCTAGGGAGGACGGAAATGATCTAAATGTTCATCCAATGACACAAACACACCTATTGGATGCACAAGATTGGTTAAAAACCGTAATTGGACAAGAATAAGCCTAGGGAGGACGAAAATGTCCTAACAGTTCAACCAATATCACAAATGAACTTATTTGACACACAACATTGATTAAAAATCCTAATAGGACAAGAATAAGCGTAGGGAGGACAAAAATGACCTAAATGATCATCCAATGACACAAATTAACTTATTGGACGCACAAGATTGGTGAAAAACCCTAATTGGACAAGAATAAGACTAGGGAAGAAGAAAAAGACCTAAGTGTTCATCAAATGACAAAAACACACCAATTGGACGCACAAGATTGGTTAAAAACCCTAATTGGACAAGAAAAAGCCTAGGGAGGACGAAAATGACCTAAATGTTCATCCAATGACACGAACACACCTATTGGATGCACAAGATTGGTTAAAAACCCTAATTATACAAGAATAAGCCTATGGAGGACGAAAATGACCTAACAGTTCATCCAATGACACAAACACACCTATTGGATGCACAAGATTGGTTAAAAACCATAATTGGACAAGAATAAGCCTAGGGAGGACGAAAATGACCTAAATGTACATCAAATGACACAAATAAACTTATTGGACGCATAAGATTGGTTAAAAACCGTAATTGGACAAGAATAAGCGTAGCGAGGACCAAAATGACCTAAATGATCATCCAATGACACAAACGAACTTATTGGATGCACTAGATTTGTTAAAGATACTAATTAGACAAGAATAAGCCTAGGGAGGACGAAAATGACCTAAATGTTCATCCAATGACACAAACACACCTATTTGATGCACAAGATTAGTTAAAAACCCTAATTGGACAAGAATATGCCTTCGGGGGACGAAAATGACCTAAATGTACATCCAATGACACAAATGAACTTATTGGACGCACAAGATTGGTTAAAAACCATAATTGGACAAGAATAAGACTAGGGAGGAAGAAAAATACCTAAATGTTCATCAAATCACAAAAACACACCAATTGGATGCACAAGATTGGTTAAAAACCCTATTTGGACAAGAATAAGCCTAGGGAGGACGAAAATGACCTAAATGTTCATCCAATGACACAAATACACCTATTGGATGCACAAGATTGGTTAGAAACCCTAATTGGACAAGAATAAGCCTATGGAGGACGAAAATCACCTAAGAGTTCATCCAATGACACAAACACACCTATTGGATGCACAAGATTGGTTAAAAACCCTAATTGGACAAGAATAAGTCTAGGGAGGACGAAAATGACCTAACAGTTCATCCAATGTCACCAATGAACTTATTGGATGAACAAGATTGGTTAAAAACCCTAATTGGACAAGAATAAGCCTAGGGAGGACGAAAATGACCTAAGAGTTCATCCAATGACACAAACACACCTATTGGATGCACAAGATTGGTTAAAAACCCAAATTGGACAAAAAAAAGTCTAGGGAGGACGAAAATGACCTAAGTGTTCATCAAATGACAAAAACACACCTATTGGACGCACAAGATTGGTTAAAAACCCTAATTGGACAACAAAAAGCCTAGGGAGGACGAAAATGACCTAAATGTTCATCCAATGACACGAACACACCTATTGGATGCACAAGATTGGTTAAAAACCCTAATTGGACAAGAATAAGCCTATGGAGGACGAAAATGACCTAACAGTTCATCCAATGACACAAACACACCTATTGGATGCACAAGATTGGTTAAAAACCGTAATTGGACAAGAATAAGTCTAGGGAGGACGAAAATGACCAAACAGTTCATCCAATGTCACAAATGAACTTATTGGATGCACAAGATTGGTTAAAAACCCTAATTGGACAAGAATGAGCCTAATTGGACTTAAATGTACATCAAATGACACAAATGAACTTATTGGACGCATAAGATTGGTTAAAAACCCTAATAGGACAAGAATAAGAGTAGCGACGACCAAAATGACCTAAATGATCATCCAATGACACAAATGAACTTATTGGATGCACAAGATTTGTTAAAAACACTAATTAGACAAGAATAAGCCTAGGGAGGACGAAAATGACCTAAATGTTCATCCAATGACACAATTGAACTTATTGGACACACAAGATTGGTTAAAAACCCTAAATGGACAAGAATAATACTAGGGAGGAAGAAAAAGACCTAAATGTTAATCAAATGACAAAAACAAACCTATTGGATGCACAAGATTGGTTAAAAACCCTAATTGGACAAGAATAAGCCTAGGGAGGACGGAAATGATCTAAATGTTCATCCAATGACACAAACACACCTATTGGATGCACAAGATTGGTTAAAAACCCTAATTGGACAAGAATAAGCCTAGGGAGGACGAAAATGTCCTAACAGTTCAACCAATATCACAAATGAACTTATTGGACACACAACATAGGTTAAAAATCCTAATAGGACAAGAATAAGCGTAGGGAGGACAAAAATGACCTAAATGATCATCCAATGACACAAATTAACTTATTGGACGCACAAGATTGGTGAAAAACCCTAATTGGACAAGAATAAGACTAGGGAAGAAGAAAAAGACCTAAGTGTTCATCAAATGACAAAAACACACCTATTGGACGCACAAGATTGGTTAAAAACCCTAATTGGACAAGAAAAAGCCTAGGGAGGACGAAAATGACCTAAATGTTCATCCAATGACACGAACACACCTATTGGATGCACAAGATTGGTTAAAAACCCTAATTATACAAGAATAAGCCTATGGAGGACGAAAATGACCTAACAGTTCATCCAATGACACAAACACACCTATTGGATGCACAAGATTGGTTAAAAACCGTAATTGGACAAGAATAAGCCTAGGGAGGACGAAAATGACCTAAATGTACATCAAATGACACAAATAAACTTATTGGACGCATAAGATTGGTTAAAAACCGTAATTGGACAAGAAAAAGCGTAGCGAGGACCAAAATGACCTAAATGATCATCCAATGACACAAATGAACTTATTGGATGCACAAGATTTGTTAAAGATACTAATTAGACAAGAATAAGCCTAGGGAGGACGAAAATGACCTAAATGTTCATCCAATGACACAAACACACCTATTTGATGCACAAGATTTGTTAAAAACCCTAATTGGAGAAGAATATGCCTTCAGAGTACGAAAATGACCTAAATGTACATCCAATGACACAAATGAACTTATTGGACGCACAAGATTGGTTAAAAACCTTAATTGGACAACAATAAGACTAGGGAGGAAGAAAAATACCTAAATGTTCATCTAATCACAAAAACACACCAATTGGATGCACAAGATTGGTTAAAAACCCTATTTGGACAAGAATAAGCCTAGGGAGGACGAAAATGACCTAAATGTTCATCCAATGACGCAAACACACCTATTGGATGCACAAGATTGGTTAAAAACCCTAATTAGACAAGAATAGGCCTATGGAGGACGAAAATGACCTAACAGTTCATCCAATAACACAAAGACACCTATTGGATGCACAAGATTGGTTAAAAACCGTAATTGGACAAGAATAAGTCTAGGGAGGACGAAAATGACCTAACAGTTCATCCAATGTCACAAATGAACTTATTGGATGCACAAGATTGGTTAAAAACCCTAATTGGACAAGAATGAGCCTAATTGGACTTAAATGTACATCAAATGACACAAATGAACTTATTGGACGCATAAGATTGGTTAAAAACCCTAATAGGACAAGAATAAGAGTAGCGACGACCAAAATGACCTAAATGATCATCCAATGACACAAATGAACTTATTGGATGCACAAGATTTGTTAAAAACACTAATTAGACAAGAATAAGCCTAGGGAGGACGAAAATGACCTAAATGTTCATCCAATGACACAATTGAACTTATTGGACACAGAAGATTGGTTAAAAACCCTAAATGGACAAGAATAATACTAGGGAGGAAGAAAAAGACCTAAATGTTAATCAAATGACAAAAACAAACCTATTGGATGCACAAGATTGGTTAAAAACCCTAATTGGACAAGAATAAGCCTAGGGAGGACGGAAATGATCTAAATGTTCATCCAATGACACAAACACACCTATTGGATGCACAAGATTGGTTAAAAACCGTAATTGGACAAGAATAAGCCTAGGGAGGACGAAAATGTCCTAACAGTTCAACCAATATCACAAATGAACTTATTTGACACACAACATTGATTAAAAATCCTAATAGGACAAGAATAAGCGTAGGGAGGACAAAAATGACCTAAATGATCATCCAATGACACAAATTAACTTATTGGACGCACAAGATTGGTGAAAAACCCTAATTGGACAAGAATAAGACTAGGGAAGAAGAAAAAGACCTAAGTGTTCATCAAATGACAAAAACACACCAATTGGACGCACAAGATTGGTTAAAAACCCTAATTGGACAAGAAAAAGCCTAGGGAGGACGAAAATGACCTAAATGTTCATCCAATGACACGAACACACCTATTGGATGCACAAGATTGGTTAAAAACCCTAATTATACAAGAATAAGCCTATGGAGGACGAAAATGACCTAACAGTTCATCCAATGACACAAACACACCTATTGGATGCACAAGATTGGTTAAAAACCATAATTGGACAAGAATAAGCCTAGGGAGGACGAAAATGACCTAAATGTACATCAAATGACACAAATAAACTTATTGGACGCATAAGATTGGTTAAAAACCGTAATTGGACAAGAATAAGCGTAGCGAGGACCAAAATGACCTAAATGATCATCCAATGACACAAATGAACTTATTGGATGCACAAGATTTGTTAAAGATACTAATTAGACAAGAATAAGCCTAGGGAGGACGAAAATGACCTAAATGTTCATCCAATGACACAAACACACCTATTTGATGCACAAGATTTGTTAAAAACCCTAATTGGACAAGAATATGCCTTCGGAGTACGAAAATGACCTAAATGTACATCCAATGACACAAATGAACTTATTGGACGCACAAGATTGGTTAAAAACCTTAATTGGACAACAATAAGACTAGGGAGGAAGAAAAAGACCTAATTGTTCATCAAATCACAAAAACACACCTATTGGATGCACAAGATTGGTTAAAAACCCTAATTGGACAAGAATATGCCTAGGGAAGACGACAATGACCTAAATGTTCATCCAATGACACAAATACACCTATTGGATGCACAAGATTTGTTAGAAACCCTAATTGGACAAGAATAAGCCTATGGAGGACGAAAATCACCTAAGAGTTCATCCAATGACACAAACACACCTATTGGATGCACAAGATTGGTTAAAAACCCTAATTGGACAAGAATAAGTCTAGGGAGGACGAAAATGACCTAAATGTTCATCCAATGACACAAATACACCTATTGGATGCACAAGATTGGTTAAAAACCCTAATTGGACAAGAATAAGCCTATGGAGGACGAAAATGACCTAAGAGTTCATCCAATGACACAAACACACCTATTGGATGCACAAGATTGGTTAAAAACCCAAATTGGACAAAAAAAAGTCTAGGGAGGACGAAAATGACCTAAGTGTTCATCAAATGACAAAAACACACCTATTGGACGCACAAGATTGGTTAAAAACCCTAATTGGACAAGAAAAAGCCTAGGGAGGACGAAAATGACCTAAATGTTCATCCAATGACACGAACACACCTATTGGATGCACAAGATTGGTTAAAAACCCTAATTGGACAAGAATAAGCCTATGGAGGACGAAAATGACCTAACAGTTCATCCAATGACACAAACACACCTATTGGATGCACAAGATTGGTTAAAAACCGTAATTGGACAAGAATAAGCCTAGGGAGGACGAAAATGACCTAAATGTACATCAAATGACACAAATAAACTTATTGGACGCATAAGATTGGTTAAAAACCGTAATTGGACAAGAAAAAGCGTAGCGAGGACCAAAATGACCTAAATGATCATCCAATGACACAAATGAACTTATTGGATGCACAAGATTTGTTAAAGATACTAATTAGACAAGAATAAGCCTAGGGAGGACGAAAATGACCTAAATGTTCATCCAATGACACAAACACACCTATTTGATGCACAAGATTTGTTAAAAACCCTAATTGGAGAAGAATATGCCTTCAGAGTACGAAAATGACCTAAATGTACATCGAATGACACAAATGAACTTATTGGACGCACAAGATTGGTTAAAAACCTTAATTGGACAACAATAAGACTAGGGAGGAAGAAAAATACCTAAATGTTCATCTAATCACAAAAACACACCAATTGGATGCACAAGATTGGTTAAAAACCCTATTTGGACAAGAATAAGCCTAGGGAGGACGAAAATGACCTAAATGTTCATCCAATGACGCAAACACACCTATTGGATGCACAAGATTGGTTAAAAACCCTAATTAGACAAGAATAGGCCTATGGAGGACGAAAATGACCTAACAGTTCATCCAATAACACAAAGACACCTATTGGATGCACAAGATTGGTTAAAAACCGTAATTGGACAAGAATAAGTCTAGGGAGGACGAAAATGACCTAACAGTTCATCCAATGTCACAAATGAACTTATTGGATGCACAAGATTGGTTAAAAACCCTAATTGGACAAGAATGAGCCTAATTGGACTTAAATGTACATCAAATGACACAAATGAACTTATTGGACGCATAAGATTGGTTAAAAACCCTAATAGGACAAGAATAAGAGTAGCGACGACCAAAATGACCTAAATGATCATCCAATGACACAAATGAACTTATTGGATGCACAAGATTTGTTAAAAACACTAATTAGACAAGAATAAGCCTAGGGAGGACGAAAATGACCTAAATGTTCATCCAATGACACAATTGAACTTATTGGACACAGAAGATTGGTTAAAAACCCTAAATGGACAAGAATAATACTAGGGAGGAAGAAAAAGACCTAAATGTTAATCAAATGACAAAAACAAACCTATTGGATGCACAAGATTGGTTAAAAACCCTAATTGGACAAGAATAAGCCTAGGGAGGACGGAAATGATCTAAATGTTCATCCAATGACACAAACACACCTATTGGATGCACAAGATTGGTTAAAAACCGTAATTGGACAAGAATAAGCCTAGGGAGGACGAAAATGTCCTAACAGTTCAACCAATATCACAAATGAACTTATTGGACACACAACATTGGTTAAAAATCCTAATAGGACAAGAATAAGCGTAGGGAGGACAAAAATGACCTAAATGATCATCCAATGACACAAATTAACTTATTGGACGCACAAGATTGGTGAAAAACCCTAATTGGACAAGAATAAGACTAGGGAAGAAGAAAAAGACCTAAGTGTTCATCAAATGACAAAAACACACCTATTGGACGCACAAGATTGGTTAAAAACCCTAATTGGACAAGAAAAAGCCTAGGGAGGACGAAAATGACCTAAATGTTCATCCAATGACACGAACACACCTATTGGATGCACAAGATTGGTTAAAAACCCTGATTATACAAGAATAAGCCTATGGAGGACGAAAATGACCTAACAGTTCATCCAATGACACAAACACACCTATTGGATGCACAAGATTGGTTAAAAACCATAATTGGACAAGAATAAGCCTAGGGAGGACGAAAATGACCTAAATGTACATCAAATGACACAAATAAACTTATTGGACGCATAAGATTGGTTAAAAACCGTAATTGGACAAGAATAAGCGTAGCGAGGACCAAAATGACCTAAATGATCATCCAATGACACAAATGAACTTATTGGATGCACTAGATTTGTTAAAGATACTAATTAGACAAGAATAAGCCTAGGGAGGACGAAAATGACCTAAATGTTCATCCAATGACACAAACACACCTATTTGATACACAAGATTAGTTAAAAACCCTAATTGGACAAGAATATGCCTTCGGAGGACGAAAATGACCTAAATGTACATTCAATGACACAAATGAACTTATTGGACGCACAAGATTGGTTAAAAACCATAATTGGACAAGAATAAGACTAGGGAGGAAGAAAAATACCTAAATGTTCATCAAATCACAAAAACACACCAATTGGATGCACAAGATTGGTTAAAAACCCTATTTGGACAAGAATAAGCCTAGGGAGGACGAAAATGACCTAAATGTTCATCCAATGACACGAATACACCTGTTGGATGCACAAGATTGGTTAGAAACCCTAATTGGACAAGAATAAGCCTATGGAGGACGAAAATCACCTAAGAGTTCATCCAATGACACAAACACACCTATTGGATGCACAAGATTGGTTAAAAACCCTAATTGGACAAGAATAAGTCTAGGGAGGACGAAAATGACCTAACAGTTCATCCAATGTCACCAATGAACTTATTGGATGAACAAGATTGGTTAAAAACCCTAATTGGACAAGAATAAGCCTAGGGAGGACGAAAATGACCTAAATGTACCTCAAATGACACAAATGAACTTATGGGACGCATAAGATTGGTTAAAAACCGTAATAGGACAAGAATAAGCGTAGGGAGGACCAAAATGACCTAAATGATCTTCCAATGACACAAATGAACTTATTGGATGCACAAGATTTGTGAAAAACACTAATTAGACAAGAATAAGCCTATGGAGGACGAAAATGACCTAAATGTTCATCCAATGACACAAACACACCTATTTGATGCACAAGATTTGTTAAAAACCCTAATTGGACAAGAATAAGGCTACGGAGGACGAAAATGACCTAAATGTACATCCAATGACACAAACACACCTATTGGATGCACAAGATTGGTTAAAAACCGTAATTGGACAAGAATAAGCCTAGGGAGGACGAAAATGACCTAAATGTACATCAAATGACACAAATAAACTTATTGGACGCATAAGATTGGTTAAAAACCGTAATTGGACAAGAATAAGCGTAGCGAGGACCAAAATGACCTAAATGATCATCCAATGACACAAATGAACTTATTGGACGCACAAGATTGGTAAAAA
Organism: Cicer bijugum; assembly: GCA_037974875.1. Lineage (NCBI taxonomy): Eukaryota > Viridiplantae > Streptophyta > Magnoliopsida > Fabales > Fabaceae > Cicer > Cicer bijugum. The sequence continues at coordinate 582,848 of JBBPBT010001348.1, read as the reverse complement.
AACCTTAATTGGACAACAATAAGACTAGGGAGAAGAAAAAGACCAAAATGTTCATCAAATCACAAAAACAAACCAATTGGATGCACAACATTGGTTAAAAACCCTAATTGGACAAGAATAAGCCTAGGGAGGCCGAAAATGACCTAAATGTTCATCCAATAACACAAACACACCTATTGGATGCACAAGATTGGTTAAAAACCCTAATTGGACAAGAATAAGCCTATGGAGGACGAAAATGACCTAACAGTTCATCCAATGTCACAAACACACCTATTGGATGCACAAGATTGGTTAAACACCCTAATTAGACAAGAATAAGCCTAGGGAGGACGAAAATGTCCTAACAGTTCAACCAATGTCACAAATGAACTTATTGGACACACAAGAATGGTTAAAAATCCTAATAGGACAAGAATAAGCGTAGGGAGGACCAAAATGACCTAACAGTTCAACCAATGTCACAAATGAACTTATTGGACGCACAAGATTGGTGAAAAACCCTAATTGGACAAGAATAAGCCTAGGGAGGACGAAAATGACCTAAATGTTCATCCAATGACACGAACACACCTATTGGATGAACAAGATTGGTTAAAAACCCTAATCGGACAAGAATAAGCATATGGAGGACGAAAATGGCCTAACAGTTCATCCAATGACACAAACACACCTATTGGATGCACAAGATTGGTTAAAAACCATAATTGGACAAGAATAAGCCTAGGGAGGACCAAAATGACCTAAATGTACATCAAATGACACAAATGAACTTATTGGACGCACAAGATTGTTTAAAAACCTTAATTGGACAACAATAAGACTAGGGAGGAAGAAAAAGACCTAAATGTTCATCAAGTCACAAAAACACACCTATTGGTTGCACAAGATTGGTTAAAAACCCTAATTGGACAAGAATATGCCTAGGGAGGACGAAAATGACCTAAATGTTCATCCAATGACACAAATACACCTATTGGATGCACAAGATTGGTTAAAAACCCTAATTGGACAAGAATAAGCCTATGGAGGACGAAAATGACCTAAGAGTTCATCCAATGACACAAACACACCTATTGGATGCACAAGATTGGTTAAAAACCCTAATTGGACAAAAAAAAGTCTAGGGAGGACGAGAATGACCTAAGTGTTCATCAAATGACAAAAACACACCTATGGGACGCACAAGATTGGTTAAAAACCCTAATTGGACAAGAAAAAGCCTAGGGAGGACGAAAATGACCTAAATGTTCATCCAATGACACGAACACACCTATTGGATGCACAAGATTGGTTAAAAACCCTAATTGGACAAGAATAAGCCTATGGAGGACGAAAATGACCTAACAGTTCATCCAATGACACAAACACACCTATTGGATGCACAAGATTGGTTAAAAACCGTAATTGGACAAGAATAAGCCTAGGGAGGACGAAAATGACCTAAATGTACATCAAATGACACAAATAAACTTATTGGACGCATAAGATTGGTTAAAAACCGTAATTGGACAAGAATAAGGGTAGCGAGGACCAAAATGACCTAAATGATCATCCAATGACACAAATGAACTTATTGGATGCACAAGATTTGTTAAAGATACTAATTAGACAAGAATAAGCCTAGGGAGGACAAAAATGACCTAAATGTTCATCCAATGACACAAACACACCTATTTGATGCACAAGATTTGTTAAAAACCCTAATTGGACAAGAATATGCCTTCGGAGTACGAAAATGACCTAAATGTACATCCAATGACACAAATGAACTTATTGGACGCACAAGATTGGTTAAAAACCTTAATTGGACAACAATAAGACTAGGGAGGAAGAAAAAGACCTAATTGTTCATCAAATCACAAAAACACACCTATTGGATGCACAAGATTGGTTAAAAACCCTATTTGGACAAGAATATGCCTAGGGAGAACGAAAATGACCTAAATGTACCTCAAATGACACAAATGAACTTATGGGACGCATAAGGTTGGTTAAAAACCGTAATAGGACAAGAATAAGCGTAGGGAGGACCAAAATGACCTAAATGATTTTCCAATGACACAAATGAACTTATTGGATGCACAAGATTTGTTAAAAACACTAATTAGACAAGAATAAGCCTAGGGAGGACGAAAATGACCTAAATGTTTATCCAATGACACAAACACACCTATTTGATGCACAAGATTTGTTAAAAACCCTAATTGGACAAGAATAAGGCTACGGAGGATGAAAATGACCTAAATGTACATCCAATGACACAAATGAACTTATTGGACGCACAAGATTGGTAAAAAAAACCTTAATTGGACAACAATAAGACTAGGGAGGAAGAAAAAGACCAAAATGTTCATCAAATCACAAAAACACACCAATTGGATGCACAACATTGGTTAAAAACCCTAATTGGACAAGAATAAGCCTAGGGAGGACGAAAATGACCTAAATATTCATCCAATTACACAAACACACCTATTGGATGCACAAGATTGGTTAAAAACCCTAATTGGACAAGAATAAGCCTATGGAGGACGAAAATGACCTAACCGTTCATCCAATGACACAAACACACCTATTGGATGCACAAGATTGGTTAAAAACCCTAATTGGACAAGAATAAGCCTAGGGAGGACGAAAATGTCCTAACAGTTCAATCAATGTCACAAATGAACTTATTGGACACACAAGATTGGTTAAAAATCCTAATAGGACAAGAATAAGCGTAGGGAGGACCAAAATGACCTAACAGTTGAACCAATGTCACAAATGAACTTATTGGACGCACAAGATTGGTGAAAAACCCTAATTGGACAAGAATAAGCCTAGGGAGGACGAAAATGACCTAAATGTTCATCCAATGACACGAACACACCTATTGGATGCACAAGATTGGTTAAAAACC
>JBBPBT010001348.1:569144-579933 GCA_037974875.1 Cicer bijugum | reverse complement strand
AACCATAATTGGACAAGAATAAGCCTAGGGAGGACCAAAATGACCTAAATGTACATCAAATGACACAAATGAACTTATTGGACGCATAAGATTGGTTAAATACCGTAATAGGACAAGTATAAGCATAGGGAGGACCCAAATGACCTAAATGATCATCCAATGACACAAATGAACTTATTGGACGCACAAGATTTGTTAAAAACACTAATTAGACAAGATTAAGCCTAGGGAGGACGAAAATGACCTAAATGTTCATCCAATGACACAAACACACCTATTTGATGCACAAGATTTGTTAAAAACCCTAATTGGACAAGAATAAGGCTACGGAGGACGAAAATGACCTAAATGTACTTCCAATGACACAAATGAACTTATTGGACGCACAAGATTAGTTAAAAACCTTAATTGGACAACAATAAAACTAGGGAGGAAGAAAAAGACCTAAATGTTCATCAAATCACAAAAACACACCTATTAGATTCACAAGATTGGTTAAAAACCCTAATTTGACAAGAATAAGCCTAGGGAGGACGAAAATGACCTAAATGTTCATCCAATGACACAAACACACCTATTGGATGCACAAGATTGGTTAAAAACCCTAATTGGACAAGAATAAGCCTATGGAGGACGAAAATGACCTAACAGTTCATCCAATGACACAAACACACCTATTGGATGCATAAGATTGGTTAAAAATCCTAATTGGACAAGAATAAGCCTAGGGAGGACGAAAATGTCCTAACAGTTCAACCAATGTCACAAATGAACTTATTGGACACACAAGATTGGTTAAAAATCCTAATAGGACAAGAATAAGTGTAGGGAGGACCAAAATGACCTAAATGATCATCCAATGACACAAATGAACATATTGGACGCACAAGATTGGTGAAAAACCCTAATTGGACAAGAATAAGACTAGGGAAGAAGAAAAAGACCTAAGTGTTCATCAAATTACAAAAACACACCTATTGGACGCACAAGATTGGTTAAAAACCCTAATTGGACAAGAATAAGCCTAGGGAGGACGAAAATGACCTAAATGTTCATCCAATGACACGAACACACCTATTGGATGCACAACATTGGTTAAAAACCCTAATTGGACAAGAATAAGCATATGGAGGACGAAAATGACCTAACAGTTCATCCAACGACACAAACACACCTATTGGATGCACAAGATTGGTTAAAAACCATAATTGGACAAGAATAAGCCTAGGGAGGACGAAAATGACCTAAATGTACATCAAATGACACAAATGAACTTATTGGACGCATAAGAGTGGTTAAAAACTGTAATAGGACAAGTATAAGCGTACGAAGGACCCAAATGACCTAAATGATCATCCAATGACACAAATGAACTTATTGGATGCACAAGATTTGTTAAAAACACTAATTAGACAAGATTAAGCCTAGGGAGGGCGAAAATGACTTAAATGTTCATCCAATGACACAAACACACCTATTTGATGAACAAGATTTGTTAAAAACCATAACTAGACAAGAATATGCCTTCGGAGGACGAAAATGACCTAAACGTACATCCAATGACACAAATGAACTTATTGGACGCACAAGATTGGTTAAAAACCTTAATTGGACAACAATAAGACTAGGGAGGAAGAAAAAGACCTAAATGTTCATCAAATCACAAAAACACACCTATTGGTTGCACAAGATTGGTTAAAAACCCTAATTGAATAAGAATATGCCTAGGGAGGACGAAAATGACCTAACAGTTCATCCAATGACACAAATACACCTATTGGATGCACAAGATTGGTTAAAAACCCTAATTGGACAAGAATAAGCCTATGGAGGACGAAAATGACCTAAGAGTTCATCCAATGACACAAACACACCTATTGGATGCACAAGATTGGTTAAAAACCCTAATTGGACAAGAATAAGGCTACGGAGGACGAAAATGACCTAAATGTACTTCCAATGACACAAATGAACTTATTGGACGCACAAGATTAGTTAAAAACCTTAATTGGACAACAATAAAACTAGGGAGGAAGAAAAAGACCTAAATGTTCATCAAATCACAAAAACACACCTATTAGATTCACAAGATTGGTTAAAAACCCTAATTTGACAAGAATAAGCCTAGGGAGGACGAAAATGACCTAAATGTTCATCCAATGACACAAACACACCTATTGGATGCACAAGATTGGCTAAAAACCCTAATTGGACAAGAATAAGCCTATGGAGGACGAAAATGACCTAACAGTTCATCCAATGACACAAACACACCTATTGGATGCATAAGATTGGTTAAAAATCTTAATTGGACAAGAATAAGCCTAGGGAGGACGAAAATGTCCTAACAGTTCAACCAATGTCACAAATGAACTTATTGGACACACAAGATTGGTTAAAAATCCTAATAGGACAAGAATAAGTGTAGGGAGGACCAAAATGACCTAAATGATCATCCAATGACACAAATGAACATATTGGACGCACAAGATTGGTGAAAAACCCTAATTGGACAAGAATAAGACTAGGGAAGAAGAAAAAGACCTAAGTGTTCATCAAATTACAAAAACACACCTATTGGACGCACAAGATTGGTTAAAAACCGTAATTGGACAAGAATAAGCCTAGGGAGGACGAAAATGACCTAAATGTTCATCCAATGACACGAACACACCTATTGGATGCACAACATTGGTTAAAAACCCTAATTGGACAAGAATAAGCATATGGAGGACGAAAATGACCTAACAGTTCATCCAACGACACAAACACACCTATTGGATGCACAAGATTGGTTAAAAACCATAATTGGACAAGAATAAGCCTAGGGAGGACGAAAATGACCTAAATGTACATCAAATGACACAAATGAACTTATTGGACGCATAAGAGTGGTTAAAAACTGTAATAGGACAAGTATAAGCGTACGGAGGACCCAAATGACCTAAATGATCATCCAATGACACAAATGAACTTATTGGATGCACAAGATTTGTTAAAAACACTAATTAGACAAGATTAAGCCTAGGGAGGGCGAAAATGACTTAAATGTTCATCCAATGACACAAACACACCTATTTGATGAACAAGATTTGTTTAAAACCATAACTAGACAAGAATATGCCTTCGGAGGACGAAAATGACCTAAACGTACATCCAATGACACAAATGAACTTATTGGACGCACAAGATTGGTTAAAAACCTTAATTGGACAACAATAAGACTAGGGAGGAAGAAAAAGACCTAAATGTTCATCAAATCACAAAAACACACCTATTGGTTGCACAAGATTGGTTAAAAACCCTAATTGAATAAGAATATGCCTAGGGAGGACGAAAATGACCTAACAGTTCATCCAATGACACAAATACACCTATTGGATGCACAAGATTGGTTAAAAACCCTAATTGGACAAGAATAAGCCTATGGAGGACGAAAATGACCTAAGAGTTCATCCAATGACACAAACACACCTATTGGATGCACAAGATTGGTGAAAAACCTTAATTGGACAAAAAAAAAAGTCTAGGGAGGACGAAAATGACCTAACAGTTTATCCAATGTCACCAATGAACTTATTGGATGAACAAGATTGGTTAAAAACCCTAATTGGACAAGAATAAGCCTAGGGAGGAAGAAAATGACCTAAATGTACATCAAATGACACAAATGAACTTATTGGACACACAAGATTGGTTAAAAATCCAAATAGGACAAGAATAAGCGTAGGGAGGACCAAAATGACCTAAATGATCATCCAATGACACAAATGAACTTATTGGATGCACAAGATTGGTTAAAAACCCTAACTGGACAAGAATAAGCCTAAGGAGAACGAAAATGACCTAAATGTTCATCCAATGACACAAACACACCTATTGGATGCACAAGATTGGTTAAAAACCCTATTTGGACAAGAATAGGCCTATGGAGGACGAAAATGACCTAACAGTTCATCCAATAACACAAAGACAGCTATTGGATGCACAAGATTGGTTAAAAACCGTAATTGGACAAGAATAAGTCTAGGGAGGACGAAAATGACCTAACAGTTCATCCAATGTCACAAATGAACTTATTGGATGAACAAGATTGGATAAAAACCCTAATTGGACAAGAATAAGCCTAGGGAGGACGAAAATAACTTAAATGTACATCAAATGACACAAATGAACTTATTGGACGCATAAGATTTGTTAAAAACCATAATAAGACAAGAATAAGAGTAGGGAGGACCAAAATGACCTAAATGATCATCCAATGTCACAAATGAACTTATTGGACACACAAGATTGGTTAAAAACCCTAATTGGACAAGAATAAGACTAGGGAGGAAGGAAAAGACCTAAATGTTAATCAAATGACAAAAACACACCTATTGGATGCACAAGATTGGTTAAAAACCCTAATTGGACAAGAATAAGCCTAGGGAGGACGATAATGACCTAAAGGTTCATCCAATGATACAAACACACCTATTGGATGCACAAGATTGGTTAAAAACCCTAATTGGACAAGAATAAGCCTATGGAGGACGAAAATGATCTGACAGTTCATCCAATGATACAAACACACCTATTGGATGCACAAGATTGGTTAGAAACCCTAATTGGACAAGAATAAGCCTAGGGAGGACGAAAATGTTCTAATAGTTCAACCAATGTCACAAATGAACTTATTAGATGAACAAGATTGGTTAAAAACCCTAATTGGACAGGAATAAGCCCAGGGAGGACGAAAATGACCAAAATGTACATCAAATGACACAAATGAACTTATTGGACGCACAAGATTGGTGAAAAACCCTAATTGGACAAGAATAAGACTACGGAAGAAGAAAAAGACCTAAGTGTTCGTCAAATGACAAAAACACACCTATTGGACGCACAAGATTGGTTAAAAACCGTAATTGGAAAAGAATAAGCCTAGGGAGTACGAAAATGACATAAATGTTCATTCAATGACACGAACACACCTATTGGATGCACAAGATTGGTTAAAAACCCTAAATGGACAAGAATAAGCCTATGTAGGACGAAAATGACCTAACAGTTCATCCAATGACACAAACACACCTATTGGATGCAGAAGATTGGTTAAAAACCATAATTGGAGAAGAATAAGCCTAGGGAGGACGAAAATGACCTAAATGTACATCAAATGATACAAATGAACTTATTGGACGCATAAGATTGGTTAAAAACCGTAATAGGACAAGAATAAGGGTAGGGAGGACCCAAATGACCTAAATGATCATCCAATGACACAAATGAACTTATTGGATGCACAAGATTTGTTAAAAGCCCTAATTATACAAGAATAAGCCTAAGGAGGACGAAAATGACCTAAATGTTCATCCATTGACACAAACACACCTATTGGATGCACAAGATTTGTTAAAAACCCTAATTGGACAAGAATAAGCCTATGGAGGACGAAAATGACCTAAATGTTCATCCAATGACACGAACACACCTATTGGATGCACAAGATTGGTTAAAAACCCTAATTGGACAAGAATAAGGCTATGGAGGACGAAAATGACCTAACTGTTCATCCAATCACACAAACACACCTATTGGATGCACAAGATTTGTTAAAAACCATAATTTGACAAGAATAAGCCTAAGGAGGACGAAAATGACCTAAATGAACATCAAATGACACAAATGAACTTATTGGATGCATAAGATTGGTTAAAAACCGTAATAGGACAAGAATAAGCGTAGGGAGGACCAAAATGACCTAAATGATCATCCAATGACACAAATGAACTTATTGGACGCACAAGATTGGTGAAAAACCCTAATTGGACAAGAATAAGACTAGGGAAGAAGAAAAAGACCTAAGTGTTCATCAAATAACACAAACACACCTATTGGACGCACAAGATTGGTTAAAAACCCTAATTGGACAAGAATAAGCCTATGGAGGACGAAAATGACCTAAATGTTCATTCAATGACACAAACACACCTATTGGATGCACAAGATTGGTTAAAAACCCTAATTGGACAAGAATAAGACTGGGGAAGAAGAAAAAGACCTAAGTGTTCATCAAATAACACAAACACACCTATTGGACGCACAAGATTGGTTAAAAACCCTAATTGGACAAGAATAAGCCTATGGAGGACGAAAATGACCTAAATGTTCATCCAATGACACGAACACACCTATTGGATGCACAAGATTGGTTAAAAACCCTAATTGGACAAGAATAAGCCTATGGAGGACGAAAATGACCTAACTGTTCATCCAATGACACAAACAAACCTATTGAATGCACAAGATTGGTTAAAAACCATAATTGGACAAGAATAAGCCTAAGGAGGACAAAAATGACCTAACAGTTCATCCAATGACACAAACACACCTATTGGATGCACAAGATTGGTTAAAAACCATAATTGGAAAAGAATAAGCCTAGGGAGGACGAAAATGACCTAAATGAACATCAAATGACACAAATGAACTTATTGGATGCATAAGATTGGTTAAAAACCTTAATAGGACAAGAATAAGCGTAGGGAGGACCAAAATGACCTAAATGATCATCCAATGACACAAATGAACTTATTGGATGCACAAGATTTGTTAAAAACACTAATTAGACAAGAATAAGCATAGGGAGGACGAAAATGACCTAAATGTTCATCCAATGACACAAACACACCTATTTGATGCACAAGATTGGTTAAAAACCCTAATTGGATTAGAATATGCCTAGGGAGGACGAAAATGACCTAAAAGTTAATCCAATGACACAAATACACCTATTGGATGCACAAGATTGGTTAAAAACACTAATTGGACAAGAATAAGACTACGGAGGACGAAAATGACCTAAGAGTTCATCCAATGACACATACCCACCTATTGGATGCACAAGATTGGTTAAAAACCCTAACTGGAAAAGAATAAGCCTAGGGAGGACGAAAATGACCTAAATGTTCATCCAATGACACAAACACACCTATTGGATGCACAAGATTGGTTAAAAACCCTAATTGGACAAAAATAGGCCTATGGAGGACGAAAATGACCTAACAGTTCATCCAATAACACAAAGACACCTATTGGATGCACAAGATTGGTTAAAAACCCTAATTGAACAAGAATAAGTCTAGGGAGGACGAAAATGACATAACAGTTCATCCAATGTCACAAATGAACTTATTGGATGCACAAGATTGGTTAAAAACCCTAATAGGACAAGAATAAGAGTAGGGAGGACCAAAATGACCAAAATGATCATCCAATGACACAAATGAACTTATTGGATGCACAAGATTGGTTAAAAAACCCTAATTAGACAAGAATAAGACTAGGGAGGAAGAGAAAGACCTAAATGTTAATCAAATGACAAAAACACACCTATTGGATGCACAAGATTGGTTAAAAACCCTAATTGGACAAGAATAAGCCTATGGAGGACGAAAATGACCTAACAGTTCATCCAATGACAGAAACACACCTATTGGATGCACAAGATTGGTTAAAAACCATAATTGGACAAGAATAAGCCTAGGGAGGACGAAAATGACTTAAATGTACATCAAATGACACAAATGAACTTATTGGATGCATAAGATTGGTTAAAAACCTTAATAGGACAAGAATAAGCGTAGGGACGACCAAAATGACCTAAATGATCATCCAATGACACAAATGAACTTATTGGATGCACAAGATTTGTTAAAAACACTAATTAGACAAGAATAAGCCTAGGGAGGACGAAAATGACCTAAAAGTTAATCCAATGACACAAATACACCTATTGGATGCACAAGATTGGTTAAAAACCCTAATTGGACAAGAATAAGACTAGGGAGGACGAAATTACCTAAGAGTTCATCCAATGACACATACCCACCTATTGGATGCACAAGATTGGTTAAAAACCCTAACTGGAAAAGAATAAGCCTAGGGAGGACGAAAATGACCTAAATGTTCATCCAATGACACAAACACACCTATTGGATGCACAAGATTGGTTAAAAACCCTAATTGGACAAAAATAGGCCTATGGAGGACGAAAATGACCTAACAGTTCATCCAATAACACAAAGACACCTATTGGATGCACAAGATTGGTTAAAAACCCTAATTGAACAAGAATAAGTCTAGGGAGGACGAAAATGACATAACAGTTCATCCAATGTCACAAATGAACTTATTGGATGCACAAGATTGGTTAAAAACCCTAATAGGACAAGAATAAGAGTAGGGAGGACCAAAATGACCAAAATGATCATCCAATGACACAAATGAACTTATTGGATGCACAAGATTGGTTAAAAAACCCTAATTAGACAAGAATAAGACTAGGGAGGAAGAGAAAGACCTAAATGTTAATCAAATGACAAAAACACACCTATTGGATGCACAAGATTGGTTAAAAACCCTAATTGGACAAGAATAAGCCTATGGAGGACGAAAATGACCTAACAGTTCATCCAATGACACAAACACACCTATTGGATGCACAAGATTGGTTAAAAACCATAATTGGACAAGAATAAGCCTAGGGAGGACGAAAATGACTTAAATGTACATCAAATGACACAAATGAACTTATTGGACGCATAAGATTGGTTAAAAACCGTAATAGGACAAGAATAAGCGTAGGGAGGACCAAAATGACGTAAATAATCTTCCAATAACACAAATGAACTTATTGGATGCACAAGATTTGTTAAAAACACTAATTACACAAGAATAAGCCTAGGGAGGACGAAAATGACCTAAATGTTCATCCAATGACACAAACACACCTATTTGATGCACAAGATTTGTTAAAAACCCTAATTGGACAAGAATATGCCTTCGGAGGACGAAAATGACCTAAATGTACATCCAATGACACAAATGAACTTATTGGACGCACAAAATTGGTTAAAAACCTTAATTGGACAACAATAAGACTAGGGCGGAAGAAAAAGACCTTAATGTTCATCAAATCACAAAAACACACCTATTGGATGCACAAGATTGGTTAAAAACCCTAATTAGACAAGAATATGCCTAGGGAGGACGAAAATGACCTAAATGATCATCCAATGACACAAATACACCTATTGGATGCACAAGAATGGTTAAAAACCCTAATTGGACAAGAATAAGCCTATGGAGGACGAAAATGACCTAAGGGTTCATCCAATGACACAAAAACACCTATTGGATGCACAAGATTGGTTAAAAACCCTAATTGGACAAGAATAAGTCTAGGGAGGACGAAAAGGACCTAACAGTTCATCCAATGTCACCAATGAACTTATTGGATGAACAAGATTGGTTAAAAACCCTAATTGGACAAGAATAAGCCTTGGGAGATCGAAAATGATCTAAATGTACATCAAATGACACAAATGAACTTATGGGACGCATAAGATTGGTTCAAAACCGTAATAGGACAAGAATAAGCGTAGGGAGGACCAAAATGACCTAAATGTACATCAAATCACAAAAACATACCAATTGGATGCACAAGATAGGTTAAAAACCCTAACTGGACAAGAATAAGCCTAGGGAGAACGAAAATGACCTAAATGTTCATCCAATGACACAAACACACCTATTGGATGCACAAGATTGGTTAAAAACCCTAATTGGACAAGAATAGGCCTATGGAGGACGAAAATGACCTAACAGTTCATCCAATAACACAAAGACACCTATTGGACGCACAAGATTGGTTAAAAACCCTAATTGGACAAGAATAAGTCTAGGGAGGACGAAAATGACCTAACAGTTCATCCAATGACACAAATGAACTTATTGGACGCACAAGATTGGTTAAAAACCCTAATTGGAAAAGAATATGACTAGGGAAGAAGAAAAAGACCTAAATGTTCATCAAATGACAAAAGCACACCTATGGGATGCACAAGATTGGTCAAAAACCATAATTGGACATGAATAAGCCTAGGGAGGACGAAAAGGACCTAAATGTTCATCCAATGACACAAACACACCTGTTGGATGCACAAGATTGGTTAAAAACCGTAATTGGTCAAGAATAAGCCTATGGAGGACGAAAATTACCTAAATTGTTAAAAACCCTAATTGAATGCACAACATTGGTCACCCAATGACACAAACACACCTTTTGGATGCACAAGATTGGTTAAAAACCCTAATTGAACAAGAATAAGCCAAGGGAGGACGAAAATGACCTAACAGTTCATCCAATGTCACAAATGAACTTATTGGATGAACAAGATTGGTTAAAAACCCTAATTGGACAAGAATAAGAGTAGGGAGGACCAAAATGACCTAAATGATCATCCAATGACACAAATGAACTTATTGGATCCACAAGATTGGTTGAAAAACCCTAATTGGACAAGAATAAGACTAGGGAGGAAGAGAAAGACCTAAATGTTAATCAAATGACAAAAACACACCTATTGGATGCACAAGATTGGTTAAAAACCCTAATTGGACAAGAATAAGCCTATGGAGGACGAAAATGACCTAACAGTTCATCCAATGACACAAACACACCTATTGGATGCACAAGATTGGTTAAAAACCATAATTGGACAAGAATAAGCCTAGGGAGGACGAAAATGACTTAAATGTACATCAAATGACACAAATGAACTTATTGGACGCATAAGATTGGTTAAAAACCGTAATAGGACAAGAATAAGCGTAGGGAGGACCAAAATGACGTAAATAATCTTCCAATAACACAAATGAACTTATTGGATGCACAAGATTTGTTAAAAACACTAATTACACAAGAATAAGCCTAGGGAGGACGAAAATGACCTAAATGTTC
>JBBPBT010001348.1:547965-569134 GCA_037974875.1 Cicer bijugum | reverse complement strand
TGGTTAAAAACCCTAATTGGACAAAAATAGGCCTATGGAGGACGAAAATGACCTAACAGTTCATCCAATAACACAAAGACACCTATTGGATGCACAAGATTGGTTAAAAACCCTAATTGAACAAGAATAAGTCTAGGGAGGACGAAAATGACATAACAGTTCATCCAATGTCACAAATGAACTTATTGGATGCACAAGATTGGTTAAAAACCCTAATAGGACAAGAATAAGAGTAGGGAGGACCAAAATGACCTAAATGATCATCCAATGACACAAATGAACTTATTGGATGCACAAGATTGGTTAAAAAACCCTAGTTAGACAAGAATAAGACTAGGGAGGAAGAGAAAGACCTAAATGTTAATCAAATGACAAAAACACACCTATTGGATGCACAAGATTGGTTAAAAACCCTAATTGGACAAGAATAAGCCTATGGAGGACGAAAATGACCTAACAGTTCATCCAATGACACAAACACACCTATTGGATGCACAAGATTGGTTAAAAACCATAATTGGACAAGAATAAGCCTAGGGAGGACGAAAATGACTTAAATGTACATCAAATGACACAAATGAACTTATTGGACGCATAAGATTGGTTAAAAACCGTAATAGGACAAGAATAAGCGTAGGGAGGACCAAAATGACGTAAATAATCTTCCAATAACACAAATGAACTTATTGGATGCACAAGATTTGTTAAAAACACTAATTACACAAGAATAAGCCTAGGGAGGACGAAAATGACCTAAATGTTCCTCCAATGACACAAACACACCTATTTGATGCACAAGATTTGTTAAAAACCCTAATTGGACAAGAATATGCCTTCGGAGGACGAAAATGACCTAAATGTACATCCAATGACACAAATGAACTTATTGGACGCACAAAATTGGTTAAAAACCTTAATTGGACAACAATAAGACTAGGGCGGAAGAAAAAGACCTTAATGTTCATCAAATTACAAAAACACACCTATTGGATGCACAAGATTGGTTAAAAACCCTAATTAGACAAGAATATGCCTAGGGAGGACGAAAATGACCTAAATGATCATCCAATGACACAAATACACCTATTGGATGCACAAGAATGGTTAAAAACCCTAATTGGACAAGAATAAGCCTATGGAGGACGAAAATGACCTAAGGGTTCATCCAATGACACAAAAACACCTATTGGATGCACAAGATTGGTTAAAAACCCTAATTGGACAAGAATAAGTCTAGGGAGGACGAAAAGGACCTAACAGTTCATCCAATGTCACCAATGAACTTATTGGATGAACAAGATTGGTTAAAAACCCTAATTGGACAAGAATAAGCCTTGGGAGATCGAAAATGATCTAAATGTACATCAAATGACACAAATGAACTTATGGGACGCATAAGATTGGTTAAAAACCGTAATAGGACAAGAATAAGCGTAGGGAGGACCAAAATGACCTAAATGTACATCAAATCACAAAAACATACCAATTGGATGCACAAGATAGGTTAAAAACCCTAACTGGACAAGAATAAGCCTAGGGAGAACGAAAATGACCTAAATGTTCATCCAATGACACAAACACACCTATTGGATGCACAAGATTGGTTAAAAACCCTAATTGGACAAGAATAGGCCTATGGTGGACGAAAATGACCTAACAGTTCATCCAATAACACAAAGACACCTATTGGACGCACAAGATTGGTTAAAAACCCTAATTGGACAAGAATAAGTCTAGGGAGGACGAAAATGACCTAACAGTTCATCCAATGACACAAATGAACTTATTGGACGCACAAGATTGGTTAAAAACCCTAATTGGAAAAGAATATGACTAGGGAAGAAGAAAAAGACCTAAATGTTCATCAAATGACAAAAACACACCTATGGGATGCACAAGATTGGTCAAAAACCATAATTGGACATGAATAAGCCTAGGGAGGACGAAAATGACCTAAATGTTCATCCAATGACACAAACACACCTGTTGGATGCACAAGATTGGTTAAAAATCGTAATAGGTCAAGAATAAGCCTATGGAGGACGAAAATTACCTAAATTGTTAAAAACCCTAATTAAATGCACAACATTGGTCACCCAATGACACAAACACACCTTTTGGATGCACAAGATTGGTTAAAAACCCTTATTGAACAAGAATAAGCCAAGGGAGGACGAAAATGACCTAACAGTTCATCCAATGTCACAAATGAACTTATTGGATGAACAAGATTGGTTAAAAACCCTAATTGGACAAGAATAAGAGTAGGGAGGACCAAAATGACCTAAATGATCATCCAATGACACAAATGAACTTATTGGATGCACAAGATTGGTTAAAAAACCCTAATTGGACAAGAATAAGACTAGGGAGGAAGAGAAAGACCTAAATGTTAATCAAATGACAAAAACACACCTATTGGATGCACAAGATTGGTTAAAAACCCTAATTGGACCAGAATAAGCCTATGGAGGACGAAAATGACCTAACAGTTCATCCAATGACACAAACACACCTATTGGATGCACAAGATTGGTTAAAAACCATAATTGGACAAGAATAAGCCTAGGGAGGACGAAAATGACTTAAATGTACATCAAATGACACAAATGAACTTATTGGACGCATAAGATTGGTTAAAAACCGTAATAGGATAAGAATAAGCGTAGGGAGGACCAAAATGACGTAAATAATCTTCCAATAACACAAATGAACTTATTGGATGCACAAGATTTGTTAAAAACACTAATTACACAAGAATAAGCCTAGGGAGGACGAAAATGACCTAAATGTTCATCCAATGACACAAACACACCTATTTGATGCACAAGATTTGTTAAAAACCCTAATTGGACAAGAATATGCCTTCGGAGGACGAAAATGACCTAAATATACATCCAATGACACAAATGAACTTATTGGACGCACAAAATTGGTTAAAAACCTTAATTGGACAACAATAAGACTAGGGCGGAAGAAAAAGACCTTAATGTTCATCAAATCACAAAAACACACCTATTGGATGCACAAGATTGGTTAAAAACCCTAATTAGACAAGAATATGCCTAGGGAGGACGAAAATGACCTAAATGATCATCCAATGACACAAATACACCTATTGGATGCACAAGAATGGTTAAAAACCCTAATTGGACAAGAATAAGCCTATGGAGGACGAAAATGACCTAAGGGTTCATCCAATGACACAAAAACACCTATTGGATGCACAAGATTGGTTAAAAACCCTAATTGGACAAGAATAAGTCTAGGGAGGACGAAAAGGACCTAACAGTTCATCCAATGTCACCAATGAACTTATTGGATGAACAAGATTGGTTAAAAACCCTAATTGGACAAGAATAAGCCTTGGGAGATCGAAAATGATCTAAATGTACATCAAATGACACAAATGAACTTATGGGACGCATAAGATTGGTTCAAAACCGTAATAGGACAAGAATAAGCGTAGGGAGGACCAAAATGACCTAAATGTACATCAAATCACAAAAACATACCAATTGGATGCACAAGATAGGTTAAAAACCCTAACTGGACAAGAATAAGCCTAGGGAGAACGAAAATGACCTAAATGTTCATCCAATGACACAAACACACCTATTGGATGCACAAGATTGGTTAAAAACCCTAATTGGACAAGAATAGGCCTATGGAGGACGAAAATGACCTAACAGTTCATCCAATAACACAAAGACACCTATTGGACGCACAAGATTGGTTAAAAACCCTAATTGGACAAGAATAAGTCTAGGGAGGACGCAAATGACCTAACAGTTCATCCAATGACACAAATGAACTTATTGGACGCACAAGATTGGTTAAAAACCCTAATTGGAAAAGAATATGACTAGGGAAGAAGAAAAAGACCTAAATGTTCATCAAATGACAAAAACACACCTATGGGATGCACAAGATTGGTCAAAAACCGTAATTGGACATGAATAAGCCTAGGGAGGACGAAAATGACCTAAATGTTCATCCAATGACACAAACACACCTGTTGGATGCACAAGATTGGTTAAAAACCGTAATAGGTCAAGAATAAGCCTATGGAGGACGAAAATTACCTAAATTGTTAAAAACCCTAATTGAATGCACAACATTGGTCACCCAATGACACAAACACACCTTTTGGATGCACAAGATTGGTTAAAAACCCTAATTGAACAAGAATAAGCCAAGGGAGGACGAAAATGACCTAACAGTTCATCCAATGTCACAAATGAACTTATTGGATGAACAAGATTGGTTAAAAACCCTAATTGGACAAGAATAAGAGTAGGGAGGACCAAAATGACCTAAATGATCATCCAATGACACAAATGAACTTATTGGATGCACAAGATTGGTTGAAAAACCCTAATTGGACAAGAATAAGACTAGGGAGGAAGAGAAAGACCTAAATGTTAATCAAATGACAAAAACACACCTATTGGATGCACAAGATTGGTTAAAAACCCTAATTGGACAAGAATAAGCCTATGGAGGACGAAAATGACCTAACAGTTCATCCAATGACACAAACACACCTATTGGATGCACAAGATTGGTTAAAAACCATAATTGGACAAGAATAAGCCTAGGGAGGACGAAAATGACTTAAATGTACATCAAATGACACAAATGAACTTATTGGACGCATAAGATTGGTTAAAAACCGTAATAGGACAAGAATAAGCGTAGGGAGGACCAAAATGACGTAAATAATCTTCCAATAACACAAATGAACTTATTGGATGCACAAGATTTGTTAAAAACTCTAATTACACAAGAATAAGCCTAGGGAGGACGAAAATGACCTAAATGTTCATCCAATGACACAAACACACCTATTTGATGCACAAGATTTGTTAAAAACCCTAATTGGACAAGAATATGCCTTCGGAGGACGAAAATGACCTAAATATACATCCAATGACACAAATGAACTTATTGGACGCACAAAATTGGTTAAAAACCTTAATTGGACAACAATAAGACTAGGGCGGAAGAAAAAAACCTTAATGTTCATCAAATCACAAAAACACACCTATTGGATGCACAAGATTGGTTAAAAACCCTAATTAGACAAGAATATGCCTAGGGAGGACGAAAATGACCTAAATGATCATCCAATGACACAAATACACCTATTGGATGCACAAGAATGGTTAAAAACCCTAATTGGACAAGAATAAGCCTATGGAGGACGAAAATGACCTAAGGGTTCATCCAATGACACAAAAACACCTATTGGATGCACAAGATTGGTTAAAAACCCTAATTGGACAAGAATAAGTCTAGGGAGGACGAAAAGGACCTAACAGTTCATCCAATGTCACCAATGAACTTATTGGATGAACAAGATTGGTTAAAAACCCTAATTGGACAAGAATAAGCCTTGGGAGATCGAAAATGATCTAAATGTACATCAAATGACACAAATGAACTTATGGGACGCATAAGATTGGTTAAAAATCGTAATAGGACAAGAATAAGCGTAGGGAGGACCAAAATGACCTAAATGTACATCAAATCACAAAAACATACCAATTGGATGCACAAGATAGGTTAAAAACCCTAACTGGACAAGAATAAGCCTAGGGAGAACGAAAATGACCTAAATGTTCATCCAATGACACAAACACACCTATTGGATGCACAAGATTGGTTAAAAACCCTAATTGGACAAGAATAGGCCTATGGAGGACGAAAATGACCTAAAAGTTCATCCAATAACACAAAGACACCTATTGGACGCACAAGATTGGTTAAAAACCCTAATTGGACAAGAATAAGTCTAGGGAGGACGAAAATGACCTAACAGTTCATCCAATGACACAAATGAACTTATTGGACGCACAAGATTGGTTAAAAACCCTAATTGGAAAAGAATATGACTAGGGAAGAAGAAAAAGACCTAAATGTTCATCAAATGACAAAAACACACCTATGGGATGCACAAGATTGGTCAAAAACCATAATTGGACATGAATAAGCCTAGGGAGGACGAAAATGACCTAAATGTTCATCCAATGACACAAACACACCTGTTGGATGCACAAGATTGGTTAAAAACCGTAATAGGTCAAGAATAAGCCTATGGAGGACGAAAATTACCTAAATTGTTAAAAACCCTAATTGAATGCACAACATTGGTCACCCAATGACACAAACACACCTTTTGGATGCACAAGATTGGTTAAAAACCCTAATTGAACAAGAATAAGCCAAGGGAGGACGAAAATGACCTAACAGTTCATCCAATGTCACAAATGAACTTATTGGATGAACAAGATTGGTTAAAAACCCTAATTGGACAAGAATAAGAGTAGGGAGGACCAAAATGACCTAAATGATCATCCAATGACACAAATGAACTTATTGGATGCACAAGATTGGTTAAGAAACCCTAATTGGACAAGAATAAGACTAGGGAGGAAGAGAAAGACCTAAATGTTAATCAAATGACAAAAACACACCTATTGGATGCACAAGATTGTTTAAAAACCCTAATTGGACAAGAATAAGCCTATGGAGGACGAAAATGACCTAACAGTTCATCCAATGACACAAACACACCTATTGGATGCACAAGATTGGTTAAAAACCATAATTGGACAAGAATAAGCCTAGGGAGGACGAAAATGACTTAAATGTACATCAAATGACACAAATGAACTTATTGGACGCATAAGATTGGTTAAAAACCGTAATAGGACAAGAATAAGCGTAGGGAGGACCAAAATGACCTAAATGGTTAAAAACCCTAATTGAATGCACAAGATTGGTCACCCAATGACACAAACACACCTTTTGGATGCACAAGATTGGTTAAAAACCCTAATTGAACAAGATTAAGCCAAGGGAGGACGAAAATGACCTAACAGTTCATCCAATGTCACAAATGAACTTATTGGATGAACAAGATTGGTTTAAAACCCTAATTGGACAAGAATAAGCCTAGGGAGGACGAAAATGACCTAAATGTACATCAAATGACACAAATGAACTTATGGGACGCATAAGATTGGTTAAAAATCTTAATAGGACAAGAATAAGCGTAGGGAGGACCAAAATGATCTAAATGATCTTCCAATGACACAAATGAACTTATTGGATGCACAAGATTTGTTAAAAACACTAATTAGACAAGAATAAGCCTAGGGGGGACGAAAATGACCTAAATGTTCATCCAATGACACAAACACACCTATTTGAAGCACAAGATTTGTTAAAAACCCTAATTGGACACGAATAAGCCTACAGAGGACGAAAATGACCTAAATGTACATCCAATGACACAAACGAACTTATTGGACGCACAAGATTGGTTAAAAACCTTAATTGGACAACAATAGGACTAGGGAGGAAGAAAAAGACCTAAATGTTCATCAAATGACACAAATGAACTTATTGGACACACAAGATTGGTTAAAAATCCTAATAGGACAAGAATAAGCATAGAGAGGACCAAAATGACCTAAATGATCATCCAATGACACAAATGAACTTATTGGATGCACAAGATTTGTTAAAAACCCTAATTAGACAAGAATAAGCCTAAGGAGAACGAAAAGGACCATAATGTTCATCCTATGTCAGAAACACACCTATTGGATGCACAAGATTTGTTAGAAACCCTAATTGGTCAAGAATAAGCCTAGGGAGGACGAAAATGACCTAAATGTACATACAATGACACAAATGAACTTACTGGACACACAAGATTGGTTAAAAACCTTAATTGGACAAGAATAAGACTAGGGAGGAAGAAAAATACCTAAATGTTCATCTAATCACAAAAACACACCAATTGGATGCACAAGATTGGTTAAAAACCCTAACTAGATATGAACAAGCCTAGGGAGGACGAAAATGACCTAACAGTTCATCCAATGACACAAACACACCTATTGGATGCACAAGATTGGTTAAAAACCGTAATAGGACAAGAATAAGCGTAGGGAGGACCAAAATGACCTAAATGATCTTCCAATGACACAAATGAACTTATTGGATGAACAAGATTTGTTAAAAACCCTAATTGGACAAGAATACGCCTAGGGAGGACGAAAATGAACTAAATGTACATCCAATGACACAAATGAACTTATTGGACGCACAAGATTGGTTAAAGACCTTAATTGGACAACAGTAAGACTAGGGAGGAAGAAAAAGACCTAAATGTTCATCAAATCACAACAACACACCTATTGGATGTACAAGATTGGTTAAAAACCCAAATTGGACAAGAATATGCCTAGGGAGGACGAAAATGACCTAAAAGTTCATCCAATGACACAAATACACCTATTGGATGCACAAGATTGGTTAAAAACCCTAATTGGACAAGAATAAGACTACGGAGGAAGAAAATGACCTAAGAGTTCATCCAATGACACATACACACCTATTGGATGCACAAGATTGGTTAAAAACCCTAACTGGAAAAGAATAAGTCTAGGGAGGACGAAAATGACCTAAATGTGCATCTAATGACACAAACACACCTATTGGATGCACAAGATTGGTTAAAAACCCTAATTGGACAAGAATAGGACTATGGAGGACGAAAATGACATAACAGTTCACCCAATAACACAAAGACACCTATTGGATGCACAAGATTGGTTAAAAACCCTAATTGGACAAGAATCAGTCTAGGGAGGACGAAAATGACCTAACAGTTCATCCAATGTCACAAATGAACTTATTGGATGCACAAGATTGGTTAAAAACCCTAATTGGACAAGAATAAGCCTAGGGAGGACGAAAATGATTTAAATGTACATCAAATGACACAAATGAACTTATTGGACGCATAAGATTGGTTAAAAACCCTAATAGGACAAGAATAAGAGTAGGGAGGACCAAAATGACATAAATGATCATCCAATGACACAAATGAACTTATTGGATGCACAAGATTGGTTAAAAAACCCTAATTGGACAAGAATAAGACTAGGGAGGAAGAAAAAGACCTAAATGTTAATCTATTGACAAAAACACACCTATTGGATGCACAAGATTGGTTAAAAACCATAATTGGAAAAGAATAAGCCTAGGGAGGACGAAAATGACCTAAATGAACATCAAATGACACAAATGAACTTATTGGACGCATAAGATTGGTTAAAAACCTTAATAGGACAAGAATAAGCGTGGGGAGGACCAAAATGACCTAAATGATCATCCAATGACACAAATGAACTTATTGGATGCACAAGATTAGTTAAAAACACCAATTAGACAAGAATAAGCCTAGGGAGGACGAAAATGACCTAAATGTTCATCCAATGACACAAACACACCTATTTGATGCACAAGATTTGTTAAAAACCCTAATTGGACAAGAATATGCCTAAGGAGGACGAAAATGACCAAAATGTACATCCGATGACACAAATGAACTTATTGGACGCACAAGATTTGTTAAAGACCTTAATTGGACAACAATAAGACTAGGGAGGAAGAAAAAGACCTAAATGTTCATCAAATCACAAAAACACACCTATTGGATGCACAAGATTGGTTAAAAACCCTAATTAGACAAGAATATGCCTAGGGAGGACAAAAATGACCTAAAGGTTAATCCAATGACATAAATACACCTATTGGATGCTCAAGATTGGTTAAAAACCCTAATTGGACAAGAATAAGACTAGGGAGGACGAAAATGACTTAAGAGTTCATCCAATGACACATACACACCTATTGGATGCACAAGATTGGTTAAAAACCCTAACTGGAAAAGAATCAGCCTAGGGAGGACAAAAATGACCTAAATGTTCATCCAATTACACAAACACACCTATTGGATGCACAAGATTGGTTAAAAACCCTAATTGGACAAGAATAAGTCTAGGGAGGACGAAAATGACCTAACAGTTCATCCAATGTCTCAAATGAACTTATTGGATGCACAAGATTGGTTAAAAACCCTAATTGGACAAGAATATGCCTAGGGAGGACGAAAATGACCTAAAAGTTAATCCAATGACATAAATACACCTATTGGATGCTCAAGGTTGGTTAAAAACCCTAATTGGACAAGAATAAGACTAGGGAGGACGAAAATGACCTAAGAGTTCATCCAATGACACATACACACCTATTGGATGCACAAGATTGGTTAAAAACCCTAACTGGAAAAAAATAAGCCTAGGGGGGACAAAAATGACCTAAATGTTCATCCAATTACACAAACACACCTATTGGATGCACAAGATTGGTTAAAAACCCTAATTGGACAAGAATAGGCCTATGGAGGACGAAAATGACCTAACAGTTCATCCAATAACACAACGACAGCTATTGAATGCACAAGATTGGTTAAAAACCCTAATTGGACAAGAATAAGTCTAGGGAGGACGAAAATGACCTAACAGTTCATCCAATGTCACAAATGAACTTATTGGATGCACAAGATTGGTTAAAAACCTTAATTGGACAAGAATAAGCCTAGGGAGGACGAAAATGATTTAAATGTACATCAAATGACACAAATGAACTTATTGGACGCATAAGATTGGTTAAAAACCCTAATAGGAAAAGAATAAGAGTAGGGAGGACCAAAATGACCAAAATGATCATCCAATGACACAAATGAACTTATTGGATGCACAAGATTGGTTGAAAAACCCTAATTGGACACGAATAAGACTAGGGAGGAAGAAAAAGACCTAAATGTTAATCAAATGACAAAAACACACCTATTGGATGCACAAGATTGGTTAAAAACCCTAATTGGACAAGAATAAGCCGAGGGAGGACGAAAATGACCTAAATGATCATCCAATGACACAAATACACCTATTGGATGCACAAGAATGGTTAAAAACCCTAATTGGACAAGAATAAGCCTATGGAGGACGAAAATGACCTAAGGGTTCAGCCAATGACACAAAAACACCTATTGGATGCACAAGATTGGTTAAAAACCCTAATTGGACAAGAATAAGTCTAGGGAGGACGAAAATGACCTAACAGTTCATCCAATGTCACCAATGAACTTATTGGATGAACAAGATTGGTTAAAAACCCTAATTGGACAAGAATAAGCCTAGGGATGACGAAAATGATCTAAATGTACATCAAATGACACAAATGAACTTATGGGACGCATAAGATTGGTTAAAAATCGTAATAGGAAAAGAATAAGAGTAGGGAGGACCAAAATGACCAAAATGATCATCCAATGACACAAATGAACTTATTGGATGCACAAGATTGGTTGAAAAACCCTAATTGGACAAGAATAAGACTAGGGAGGAAGAAAAAGACCTAAATGTTAATCAAATGACAAAAACACACCTATTGGATGCACAAGATTGGTTAAAAACCCTAATTGGACAAGAATAAGCCGAGGGAGGACGAAAATGACCTAAATGATCATCCAATGACACAAATACACCTATTGGATGCACAAGAATGGTTAAAAACCCTAATTGGACAAGAATAAGCCTATGGAGGACGAAAATGACCTAAGGGTTCAGCCAATGACAGAAAAACACCTATTGGATGCACAAGATTGGTTAAAAACCCTAATTGGACAAGAATAAGTCTAGGGAGGACGAAAATGACCTAACAGTTCATCCAATGTCACCAATGAACTTATTGGATGAACAAGACTGGATAAAAACCCTAATTGGACAAGAATAAGCCTAGGGATGACGAAAATGATCTAAATGTACATCAAATGACACAAATGAACTTATGGGACGCATATGATTGGTTAAAAATCGTAATAGGACAAGAATAAGCGTAGGGAGGACCAAAATGACCTAAATGTACATCAAATCACAAAAACACACCAATTGGATGCACAAGATTGGTTAAAAACCCTAACTGGACAAGAAAAAGCCTAAGGAGAACGAAAATGACCTAAATGTTCATCCAATGACACAAAGACACCTATTGGATGCACAAGATTGGTTAAAAACCCTAATTGGACAAGAATTGGCCTATGGAGGACGAAAATGACCTAACAGTTCATCCAATAACACAAAGACACCTATTGGATGCACAAGATTGGTTAAAAACCCTAATTGGACAAGAATAAGTCTAGGGAGGACGAAAATGACCTAATAGTTCATCCAATGACACAAATGAACTTATTGGACGCACAAGATTGGTTAAAAACCCTAATTGGACAAGAATAAGACTAGGGAGGAAGAAAAAGACCTAAATGTTAATCTAACGACAAAAACACACCTATTGGATGCACAAGATTGGTTAAAAACCATAATTGGAAAAGAATAAGCCTAGGGAGGACGAAAATGACCTAAATGAACATCAAATGACACAAATGAACTTATTGGACGCATAAGATTGGTTTAAAACATTAATAGGACAAGAATAAGCGTAGGGAGGACCAAAATGACCTAAATGATCATCCAATGACACAAATGAACTTATTGGATGCACAAGATTTGTTAAAAACACTAATTAGACAAGAATAAGCCTAGGGAGGACGAAAATGACCTAAATGTTCATCCAATGACACAAACACACCTATTTGATGCACAAGATTTGTTAAAAACCCTAATTGGACAAGAATATGCCTACGGAGGACGAAAATGACCTAAATGTACATCCAATGACACAAATGAACTCATTGGACGCACTAGATTTGTTAAAGACCTTAATTGGACAACAATAAGACTAGGGAGGAAGAAAAAGACCTAAATGTTCATCAAATCACAAAAACACACCTATTGGATGCACAAGATTGGTTAAAAACCCTAATTGGACAAGAATATGCCTAGGGAGGACGAAAATGACCTAAAAGTTAATCCAATGACATAAATACACCTATTGGATGCTCAAGATTGGTTAAAAACCGTAATTGGACAAGAATAAGACTAGGGAGGACGAAAATGACCTAAGAGTTCATCCAATGACACATACACACCTATTGGATGCACAAGATTGGTTAAAAACCCTAACAGGAAAAGAATAAGCCTAGGGAGGACAAAAATGACCTAAATGTTCATCCAATTACACAAACACACCTATTGGATGCACAAGATTGGTTAAAAACCCTAATTGGACAAGAATAGGCCTATGGAGGACGAAAATGACCTAACAGTTCATCCAATAACACAACGACACCTATTGGATGCACAAGATTGGTTAAAAACCCTAATTGGACAAGAATAAGTCTAGGGAGGAAGAAAATGACCTAACAGTTCATCCAATGTCACAAATGAACTTATTGGATGTACAAGATTGGTTAAAAACCCTAATTGGACAAGAATAAGCCTAGGGAGGACGAAAATGATTTAAATGTACATCAAATGACACAAATGAACTTATTGGACGCATAAGATTGGTTAAAAACCCTAATAGGACAAGAATAAGAGTAGGGAGGACCAAAATGACCTAAATGATCATCCAATGACACAAATGAACTTATTGGATGCACAAGATTTGTTAAAAAAACCCTAATTGGACAAGAATAAGACTAGGGAGGAAGAAAAAGACCTAAATGTTAATCTAACGACAAAAACACACCTATTGGATGCACAAGATTGGTTAAAAACCATAATTGGAAAAGAATAACCCTAGGGAGGACGAAAATGACCTAAATGAACATCAAATGACACAAATGAACTTATTGGACGCATAAGATTGGTTAAAAACCTTAATAGGACAAGAATAAGCGTAGGGAGGACCAAAATGACCTAAATGATCATCCAATGACACAAATGAACTTATTGGATGCACAAGATTTGTTAAAAACACTAATTAGACAAGAATAAGCCTAGGGAGGACGAAAATGACCTAAATGTTCATCCAATGACACAAACACACCTATTTGATGCACAAGATTTGTTAAAAACCCTAATTGGACAAGAATATGCCTACGGAGGACGAAAATGACCTAAATGTACATCCAATGACACAAATGAACTTATTGGACGCACAAGATTTGTTAAAGACCTTAATTGGACAACAATAAGACTAGGTAGGACGAAAATGACCTAAATGTTCATCGAATGACACGAACACACCTATTGGAGGCACAAGATTGGTTAAAAACCCTAATTGGACAAGAATAAGCCTATGGAGGACCAAAATGACCAAAATGATCATCCAATGACACAAATGAACTTATTGGATGCACAAGATTGGTTGAAAAACCCTAATTGGACAAGAATAAGACTAGGGAGGAAGAAAAAGACCTAAATGTTAATCAAATGACAAAAACACACCTATTGGATGCACAAGATTGGTTAAAAACCCTAATTGGACAAGAATAAGCCTAGGGAGGACGAAAATGACCTAAATGTTCATCCAATGACACAAACACACCTGTTGGATGCACAAGATTGATTTAAAACCCTAATTGGACAAGAATAAGCCCAGGGAGGACGAAAATGTCCTAACTGTTCAACCAATGTCACAAATGAACTTATTGGACACACAAGATTGGTTAAAAATCCTAATAGGACAAGAATAAGCGTAGGGAGGACCAAAATGACCTAAATGATCATCCAATGACACAAATGAACTTATTAGACGCACAAGATTGGTGAAAAACCTTAATTGGACAAGAATAAGACTAGGATAGAAGAAAAAGACCTAAGTGTTCATCAAATGACAAAAACACATCTATTGGACGCACAAGATTGGTTAAAAACCCTAATTGGACAAGAATAAGCCTAGGGAGGACGAAAATGACCTAAATGTTCATCGAATGACACGAACACACCTATTGGAGGCACAAGATTGGTTAAAAACCCTAATTGGACAAGAATAAGCCTATGGAGGACGAAAATGACCTAAGGGTTCATCCAATGACACAAACACACCTATTGGATGCACAAGATTGGTTAAAAACCATAATTGGACAAGAATAAGTCTAGGGAGGACGAAAATGACCTAACAGTTCATCCGATGTCACCAATGAACTTATTGGATGAACAAGATTGGGTAAAAACCCTAATTGGACAAGAATAAGCCTAGGGAGGACGAAAATGACCTAAAAATGTACATCAAATGACACAAACACACCTATTTGATGCACAAGATTTGTTAAAAACCCTAATTGGACAAGAATATGCCTTCGGAGGACGAAAATGACCTAAATGTACGTCCAATGACACAAATGAACTTATTGAACGCACATGATTGGTTAAAAACGTAAATTGGACAACAATAAGACTAGGGAGGAAGAAAAAGACCTAAATGTTCATCAAATCACAAAAACACACCTATTGGATGCACAAGATTGGTTAAAAACCCTAATTGCACAAGAATATGCCTAGGGAGCACGAAAATGACCTTAATGTTCATCCAATGACACAAATACACCTATTGGATGCACAAGATTGGTTAAAAACCCTAATTGGACAAGAATAAGCCTATGGAGGACGAAAATGACCTAAGGGTTCATCCAATGACACAAACACACCTATTGGATGCACAAGATTGGTTAAAAACCCTAATTGGACAAGAATAAGTCTAGGGAGGACGAAAATGACCTAACAGTTCATCCGATGTCACCAATGAACTTATTGGATGAACAAGATTGGTTAAAAACCCTAATTGGACAAGAATAAGCCTAGGGAGGACGAAAATGACCTAAAAATGTACATCAAATGACACAAATGAACTTATGGGACGCATAAGATTGGTTAAAAACCGTAACAGGACAAGAATAAGCGTAGGGAGGACCAAAATGACCTAATTGATCTTCCAAAATTACCTAAATGATAATCCAATGACACAAATGAACTTATTGGATGCACAAGATTTGTTAAAAACACTAATTACACAAGAATAAGCCTAGGGATGACGAAAATGACCTAAATGTTCATCCAATGACACAAACACACCTATTTGATGCACAAGATTTGTTAAAAACCCTAATTGGACAAGAATATGCCTTCGGAGGACGAAAATAACCTAAATGTACATCCAATGACACAAATGAACTTATTGGACGCACAAAATTGGTTAAAAACCTTAATTGGACAACAATAAGACTAGGGCGGAAGAAAAAGACCTAAATGTTCATCATATCCCTAAAACACACCTATTGGATGCACAAGATTGGTTAAAAACCCTAATTAGACAACAATATGCCTAGGGAGGACGAAAATGACCTAAATGATCATCCAATGACACAAATACACCTATTGGATGCACAAGAATGGTTAAAAACCCTAATTGGACGAGAATAAGCCTATGGAGGACGAAAATGACCTAAGGGTTCATCCAATGACACAAAAACACCTATTGGATGCACAAGATTGGTTAAAAACCCTAATTGGACAAGAATAAGTCTAGGGAGGACGAAAATGACCTAACAGTTCATCCAATGTCACCAATGAACTTGTTGGATGAACAAGATTGGTTAAAAACCCTAATTGGACAAGAATAAGCCTAGGGAGGACGAAAATGATCTAAATGTACATCAAATGACACAAATGAACTTATGGGACGCATAAGATTGGTTAAAAACCGTAATAGGACAAGAATAAGCGTAGGGAGGACCAAAATGACCTAAATGTACATCAAATCACAAAAACACACCAATTGGATGCACAAGATTGGTTAAAAACCCTAACTGGACAAGAAAAAGTCTAAGGAGAACGAAAATGACCTAAATGTTCATCCAATGACAAAAACACACCTATTGGATGCACAAGATTGGTTAAAAACCCTAATTGGACAAGAATAGGCCTATGGAGGACGAAAATGACCTAACAGTTCATCCAATAACACAAAGACACCTATTGGATGCACAAGATTGGTTAAAAACCCTAATTGGACAAGAATAAGTCTAGGGAGGACGAAAATGACCTAACAGTTGATCCAATGACACAAATGAACTTATTGGACGCACAAGATTGGTTAAAAACCCTAATTGGTCAAGAATAAGCCTATGGAGGACGAAAATTACCTAAATGGTTAAAAACCATAATTGAATGCACAACATTGGTCACCCAATGACACAAACACACCTTTTGGATGCACAAGATTGGTTAAAAACCCTAATTAAACAACAATAAGCCAGGGGAGGACGAAAATGACCTAACAGTTAATCCAATGTCACAAATGAACTTATTGGATGGACAAGATTGGTTAAAAACCCTAATTGGACATGAATAAGCCTAGGGGGGACGAAAATGACCTAAATGTACATCAAATGACACAAATGAACTTATGGGACGCATAAGATTGGTTAAAAACCGTAATTGGACAAGAATAAGCGTAGGGAGGACCAAAATGACCTAAATGATCTTCCAATGACACAAATGAACTTATTGGATGCACAAGATTTGTTAAACACACTAATTAGACAAGAATAAGCCTAGGGAGGACGAAAATTACCTAAATGTACATCCAATGACACAAACAAACTTATTGGACGCACAAGATTAGTATAAAACCTTAATTGGACAACAATAAGACTAGGGAGGAAGAAAAAGACCTAAATGTTCATCAAATCACAAAAACACACCTATTGGATGCCCAAGATTGGTTAAAAACCCTAATTGGACAAGAATAAGCCTAGGGAGGACGAAAATGACCTAAATGTTCATCCAATGACACAAACACACCTGTTGGATGCACAAGATTGGTTAAAAACCCTAATTGGACAAGAATAGGCCTATGGAGGACGAAAATGACCTAACAGTTCATCCAATAACACAAAGACACCTATTGGATGCACAAGATTGGGTAAAAACCCTAATTCGACAAGAATAAGTCTAGGGAGGACGAAAATGACCTAACAATTCATCCAATGTCACAAATGAACTTATTGGAGGAACAAGATTGGTTAAAAACCCTAATTGGACAAGTATAAGCCTATGGAGCACGAAAATGACCTAACAGTTCATCCAATGTCACAAATGAACTAATTGGATGAACAAGATTGGTTAAAAACACTAATTGGACAAGAATAAGCCTAGGGAGGACGAAAATGACATAAATGTACATCAAATGACACAAATGAACTTATTGGACACACAAGATTGGTTAAAAATCCTAATAAGACAAGAATAAGCGTAGGGAAGACCAAAATGACCTAAATGATCATCCAATGACACAAACACACCTATTGGATGCACAAGATTTGTTAGAAACCCTAATTGGTCAAGAATAAGCCTAGGGAGGACGAAAATGACCTAAATGTACATCCAATGACACAAATGAACTTACTGGACTCACAAGAATGGTTAAAAACCTTAATTGGACAAGAATAAGACTAGGGAGGAAGAAAAATGCCTAAATGTTCATCAAATCACAAAAATACACCAATTGGATGCACAAGATTGGTTAAAAACCCTAACTGGACAAGAATAAGCCTAGGGAGGACGAAAATGACCAAAATGTTCATCCAATGACACAAACACACCTATTGGTTGCACAAGATTGGTTAAAAACCCTAATTGGACAAGAATAGGCCTATGGAGGACGAAAATGACCTAACAGTTCATCCAATAACACAAAGACACCTATTGGATGCACAAGATTGGTTAAAATCCCTAATTGGACAAGAATAAGTCTAGGGAGGACGAAAATGACCTAACAATTCATCCAATGACACAAATGAACTTATTGGACGCACCAGATTGGTTAAAAACCCTAATTGGAAAAGAATATGACTAGGGAAGAAGAAAAAGACCTAAATGTTCATCAAATGACAAAAACACACCTATGGGATGCATAAGATTGGTTAAAAACCATAATTGGACTTGAATAAGCCTAGGGAGGACGAAAATGACCTAAATGTTCATCCAATGACACAAACACACCTGTTGGATGCACAAGATTGGTTAAAAACCATAATTGGACAAGAATAAGCCTATGGAGGACGAAAATGACCTAAATGGTTAAAAACCCTAATTGAATGCACAAGATTGGTCACCCAATGACACAAACACACCTTTTGGATGCACAAGATTGGTTAAAAACCCTAATTGAACAAGAATAGGCCTATGGAGGACGAAAATGACCTAAATGTACATCCAATGACACAAATGAACTTATTGGACGCACAAGATTTGTTAAAGACCTTAATTGGACAACAATAAGACTAGGGAGGAAGAAAAAGACCTAAATGTT
The DNA here is from genome assembly GCA_037974875.1 of Cicer bijugum. Taxonomy (NCBI): domain Eukaryota; kingdom Viridiplantae; phylum Streptophyta; class Magnoliopsida; order Fabales; family Fabaceae; genus Cicer; species Cicer bijugum. The sequence continues at coordinate 550,051 of JBBPBT010001348.1, read as the reverse complement.
CATCAAATCACAAAAACACACATATTGGATGCACAAGATTGGTTAAAAACCCTAATTGGACAAGAATATGCCTAGGGAGGACGAAAATGACGTAAAAGTTAATCCAATGACATAAATACACCTATTGGATGCTCAAGATTGGTTAAAAACCGTACTTGGACAAGAATAAGACTAGGGAGGACGAAAATGACCTAAGAGTTCATCCAATAACACATACACACCTATTGGATGCACAAGATTGGTTAAAAACCCTAACTGGAAAAGAATAAGCCTAGGGAGGACAAAAATGACCTAAATGTTCATCCAATTACACAAACACACCTATTGGATGCACACGATTGGTTAAAAACCCTAATTGGACAAGAATAGGCCAATGGAGGACGAAAATGACCTAACAGTTCATCCAATAACACAACGACACCTATTGGATGCACAAGATTGGTTAAAAACCCTAATTGGACAAGAATAAGTCTAGGGAGGAAGAAAATGACCTAACAGTTCATCCAATGTCACAAATGAACTTATTGGATGCACAAGATTGGTTAAAAACCCTAATTGGACAAGAATAAGCCTAGGGAGGACGAAAATGATTTAAATGTACATCAAATGACACAAATGAACTTATTGGACGCATAAGATTGGTTAAAAACCCTAATAGGACAAGAATAGGAGTAGGGAGGACCAAAATGACCTAAATGATCATCCCATGACACAAATGAACTTATTGGATGCACAAGATTGGTTAAAAAACCCTAATTGGACAAGAATAAGACTAGGGAGGAAGAAAAAGACCTAAATGTTAATCTAACGACAAAAACACACCTGTTGGATGCACAAGATTGGTTAAAAACCATAATTGGAAAAGAATAAGCCTAGGGAGGACGAAAATGACCTAAATGAACATCAAATGACAAAAATGAACTTATTGGACGCATAAGATTGGTTAAAAACCTTAATAGGACAAGAATAAGTGTAGGGAGGACCAAAATGACCTAAATGATCATCCAATGACACAAATGAACTTATTGGATGCACAAGATTTGTTAAAAACACTAATTAGACAAGAATAAGCCTAGGGAGGACGAAAATGACCTAAATGTTCATCCAATGACACAAACACATCTATTTGATGCACAAGATTTGTTAAAAACCCTAATTGGACAAGAATATGCCTACGGAGGACGAAAATGACCTAAATGTACATCCAATGACACAAATGAACTAATTGGACGCACAAGATTTGTTAAAGACCTTAATTGGACAACAATAAGACTAGGGAGGCAGAAAAAGACCTAAATGTTCATCAAATCACAAAAACACACCTATTGGATGCACAAGATTGGTTAAAAACCCTAATTGGACAAGAATATGCCTAGGGAGGACGAAAATGACGTAAAAGTTAATCCAATGACATAAATACACCTATTGGATGCTCAAGATTGGTTAAAAACCCTAATTGGACAAGAATAAGACTAGGGAGGACGAAAATGACCTAAGAGTTCATCCAATGACACATACACACCTATTGGATGCACAAGATTGGTTAAAAACCCTAACTTGAAAAGAATAAGCCTAGGGAGGACAAAAATGACCTAAATGTTCATCCAATTACACAAACACACCTATTGGATGCACAAGATTGGTTAAAAACCCTAATTGGGCAAGAATAGGCCAATGGAGGACGAAAATGACCTAACAGTTCATCCAATAACACAACGACACCTATTGGATGCACAAGATTGGTTAAAAACCCTAATTGGACAAGAATAAGTCTAGGGAGGAAGAAAATGACCTAACAGTTCATCCAATGTCACAAATGAACTTATTGGATGCACAAGATTGGTTAAAAACCCTAATTGGACATGAATAAGCCTAGGGAGGACGAAAATGATTTAAATGTACATCAAATGACACAAATGAACTTATTGGACGCATAAGATTGGTTAAAAACCCTAATAGGACAAGAATAAGAGTAGGGAGGACCAAAATGACCTAAATGATCATCCAATGACACAAATGAACTTATTGGATGCACAAGATTGGTTAAAAAACCCTAATTGGACAAGAATAAGACTAGGGAGGAAGA
>JBBPBT010001348.1:530036-547955 GCA_037974875.1 Cicer bijugum | reverse complement strand
AAGAATAAGCCTAGGGAGGACAAAAATGACCTAAATGTTCATCCAATGACACAAACACATCTATTTGATGCACAAGATTTGTTAAAAACCCTAATTGGACAAGAATATGCCTACGGAGGACGAAAATGACCTAAATGTACATCCAATGACACAAATGAACTAATTGGACGCACAAGATTTGTTAAAGACCTTAACTGGACAACAATAAGACTAGGGAGGCAGAAAAAGACCTAAATGTTCATCAAATCACAAAAACACACCTATTGGATGCACAAGATTGGTTAAAAACCCTAATTGGATAAGAATATGCCTAGGGAGGACGAAAATGACCTAAAAGTTAATCCAATGACATAAATACACCTATTGGATTCTCAAGATTGGTTAAAACCCCTAATTGGACAAGAATAAGACTAGGGAGGACGAAAATGACCTAAGAGTTCATCCAATGACACATACACACCTATTGGATGCACAAGATTGGTTAAAAACCCTAACTTGAAAAGAATAAGCCTAGGGAGGACAAAAATGACCTAAATGTTCATCCAATTACACAAACACACCTATTGGATGCACAAGATTGGTTAAAAACCCTAATTGGGCAAGAATAGGCCAATGGAGGACGAAAATGACCTAACAGTTCATCCAATAACACAACGACACCTATTGGATGCACAAGATTGGTTAAAAACCCTAATTGGACAAGAATAAGTCTAGGGAGGAAGAAAATGACCTAACAGTTCATCCAATGTCACAAATGAACTTATTGGATGCACAAGATTGGTTAAAAACCCTAATTGGACATGAATAAGCCTAGGGAGGACGAAAATGATTTAAATGTACATCAAATGACACAAATGAACTTATTGGACGCATAAGATTGGTTAAAAACCCTAATAGGACAAGAATAAGAGTAGGGAGGACCAAAATGACCTAAATGATCATCCAATGACACAAATGAACTTATTGGATGCACAAGATTGGTTAAAAAACCCTAATTGGACAAGAATAAGACTAGGGAGGAAGAAAAAGACCTAAATGTTAATCTAACGACAAAAACACACCTATTGGATGCACAAGATTGGTTAAAAACCATAATTGGAAAAGAATAAGCCTAGGGAGGACGAAAATGACCTAAATGAACATCAAATGACACAAATGAACTTATTGGACGCATAAGATTGGTTAAAAACCTTAATAGGACAAGAATAAGCGTAGGGAGGACCAAAATGACCTAAATGATCATCCAATGACACAAATGAACTTATTGGATGCACAAGATTTGTTAAAAACACTAATTAGACAAGAATAAGCCTAGGGAGGACAAAAATGACCTAAATGTTCATCCAATGACACAAACACATCTATTTGATGCACAAGATTTGTTAAAAACCCTAATTGGACAAGAATATGCCTACGGAGGACGAAAATGACCTAAATGTACATCCAATGACACAAATGAACTAATTGGACGCACAAGATTTGTTAAAGACCTTAACTGGACAACAATAAGACTAGGGAGGCAGAAAAAGACCTAAATGTTCATCAAATCACAAAAACACACCTATTGGATGCACAAGATTGGTTAAAAACCCTAATTGGATAAGAATATGCCTAGGGAGGACGAAAATGACCTAAAAGTTAATCCAATGACATAAATACACCTATTGGATGCTCAAGATTGGTTAAAACCCCTAATTGGACAAGAATAAGACTAGGGAGGACGAAAATGACCTAAGAGTTCATCCAATGACACATACACACCTATTGGATGCACAAGATTGGTTAAAAACCCTAACTTGAAAAGAATAAGCCTAGGGAGGACAAAAATGACCTAAATGTTCATCCAATTACACAAACACACCTATTGGATGCACAAGATTGGTTAAAAACCCTAATTGGACAAGAATAGGCCTATGGAGGACGAAAATGACCTAACAGTTCATCCAATAACACAACGACACCTATGGGATGCACAAGATTGGTTAAAAACCCTAATTGGACAAGAATAAGTCTAGGGAGGACGAAAATGACCTAACAGTTCATCCAATGTCACAAATGAACCTATTGGATGCACAAGATTGGTTAAAAACCCTAATTGGACAAGAATAAGCCTAGGGAGGACGAAAATGATTTAAATGTACATCAAATGACACAAATGAACTTATTGGACGCATAAGATTGGTTAAAAACCCTAATAGGACAAGAATAAGAGTAGGGAGGACCAAAATGACCAAAATGATCATCCAATGACACAAATGAACTTATTGGATGCACAAGATTGGTTGAAAAACCCTAATTGGACAAGAATAAGACTAGGGAGGAAGAAAAAGACCTAAATGTTAATCAAATGACAAAAACACACCTATTGGATGCACAAGATTGGTTAAAAACCCTAATTGGACAAGAATAAGCCTAGGGAGGACGAAAATGACCTAAATGTTCATCCAATGACACAAACACACCTGTTGGATGCACAAGATTGGTTAAAAACCCTAATTGGACAAGAATAAGCCCAGGGAGGACGAAAATGTCCTAACTGTTCAACCAATGTCACAAATGAACTTATTGGACACACAAGATTGGTTAAAAATCCTAATAGGACAAGAATAAGCGTAGGGAGGACCAAAATGACCTAAATGATCATCCAATGACACAAATGATCTTATTAGACGCACAAGATTGGTGAAAAACCTTAATTGGACAAGAATAAGACTAGGATAGAAGAAAAAGACCTAAGTGTTCATCAAATGACAAAAACACACCTATTGGACGCACAAGATTGGTTAAAAACCCTAATTGGACAAGAATAAGCCTAGGGAGGACGAAAATGACCTAAATGTTCATCCAATGACACGAACACACCTATTGGAGGCACAAGATTGGTTAAAAACCCTAATTGGACAAGAATAAGCCATTGGAGGACGAAAATGACCTAAAAGTTCATCCAATGACACGAACACACCTATTGGATGTACAAGATTGGTTAAAAACCCTAATTGGACAAGAATAAGTCTAGGGAGGACGAAAATGACCTAACAGTTCATCCGATGTCACCAATGAACTTATTGGATGAACAAGATTGGTTAAAAACCCTAATTGGACAAGAATAAGCCTAGGGAGGACGAAAATGACCTAAAAATGTACATCAAATGACACAAATGAACTTATGGGACGCATAAGATTGGTTAAAAACCGTAATAGGACAAGAATAAGCGTAGGGAGGACCAAAATGACCTAAATGTACATCAAATCACAAAAACACACCAATTGGATGCACAAGATTGGTTAAAAACCCTAACTGGACAAGAAAAAGTCTAAGGAGAACGAAAATGACCTAAATGTTCATCCAATGACAAAAACACACCTATTGGATGCACAAGATTGGTTAAAAACCCTAATTGGACAAGAATAGGCCTATGGAGGACGAAAATGACCTAACAGTTCATCCAATAACACAAAGACACCTATTGGATGCACAAGATTGGTTAAAAACCCTAATTGGACAAGAATAAGTCTAGGGAGGACGAAAATGACCTAACAGTTCATCCAATGACACAAATGAACTTATTGGACGCACAAGATTGGTTAAAAACCCTAATTGGAAAAGAATATGACTAGGGAAGAAGAAAAAGACCTAAATGTTCATCAAATGACAAAAACACACCTATGGGATGCACAAGATTGGTCAAAAACCATAATTGGACATGAATAAGCCTAGGGAGGAGGAAAATGACCTAAATGTTCATCCAATGACACAAACACACCTATTGGATGCACAAGATTGGTTAAAAACCCTAATTGGACAAGAATAGGCCTATGGAGGACGAAAATGACCTAACAGTTCATCCAATAACACAAAGACACCTATTGGATGCACAAGATTGGTTAAAATCCCTAATTGGACAAGAATAAGTCTAGGGAGGACGAAAATGACCTAACAATTCATCCAATGACACAAATGAACTTATTGGATGCACCAGATTGGTTAAAAACCCTAATTGGAAAAGAATATGACTAGGGAAGAAGAAAAAGACCTAAATGTTCATCAAATGACAAAAACACACCTATGGGATGCATAAGATTGGTTAAAAACCATAATTGGACTTGAATAAGCCTAGGGAGGACGAAAATGACCTAAATGTTCATCCAATGACACAAACACACCTGTTGGATGCACAAGATTGGTTAAAAACCATAGTTGGACAAGAATAAGCCTATGGAGGACGAAAATGACCTAAATGGTTAAAAACCCTAATTGAATGCACAAGATTGGTCACCCAATGACACAAACACACCTTTTGGATGCACAAGATTGGTTAAAAACCCTAATTGAACTCTTATTAAAAATGAAAATGTGCAAGTCAGTAGCTCACCTTGCAAACTAGTCGATTTGGCACATCGATTATTCAATCATTTTCTTATGTTATGTTTTTGTCTACATCGATTGACCAAATCGAATGTGAATGTTCCAGAACCAAACCAATGCTAATAAATCGATTAGGCAAATCGACTTACCAAAATATATTTCAAAAAGAACTTGGTCTGGAACATCCATAATCGATTAGTTCAATCTACTTACTTACTTCTGTTATATTGAAGTTGGCATCAATCGACTTGGTAAATCGATTGCTTAAACCAACTTGTTGTAATGAGCTTCAGACTTAATTTTACAATCGGTTAGGCACATCGATTGACTAAAGCGATTTGCACAAGAAGTTTTAGAAACAGAGACGACTGTAATGGTTGAATCGATTACATACATCGACTGTTTTGATCTCGTTGTTTGAACAAAACATCCCAAGTTGATTATGCACATCGATTCAGACATTCACTTTCATCATAGTCTGGAGAACTCATTTAATAGAATCGATTAGTTAAATCGATTATGTTGTGCAGTTTCAAGATTCAAGAAAAACAAGATTCGCAAAATCAATTGCATAAATCGATTAGGGTGCTTTATAACTTTAATGAATGGATTGGCTAAATCGATTCATATGTTGTTTTTCCTGAAACTATATAAACTGCTTTGGTACTCTTATTCCATATGGATAATAGATTCATTAAACAATACAATAACTTTTGATAATTCATTTTCAGAGCTACAACACGTGAGATAACTCTTTCACAACCATTATCAATTGGAAATCCTTTCTCAATCATGGACAATCAACTTGTGATCATTGAAGATTGGAAAAGACTGATTTGAGAAAGATTACTTTTGGAAGAAGCAAGATCAAGATATTTGTATATTTGATTTGCTTCATGGTTTGTGATACTCTTTTGTAACAAATTACTTTGCAAAAATCCAGCTGCGACTGGTGGCGTTCTTCGGGGTTGAGGGTTGTCAACAAGAAGACGCTTGACTGAATTCTTGGTCAAGTTTATGGGACTTAAACTTGGGAATTCAGGGAAGGGAAGATAGAACGAGTAGAATAGTTTAAGATTGGTGCGAGGCACTGTGTGAAAATCTGTAAACTGATTCTAAAAAGGTTCTATTGGAAAGGCTGAGATCTTGTTGGATCTTGGGACTGGATGTGATTTTATGTTTCCGCTGTGCTTGTAAATTGTATGTTTGGTGCATAATTGGAATTGGGAATTATGTCTAACTAGTTGGAGTTGATCTTAATTCTCTTGTTATTAATCAAAAAGAAGTCATAGTTTTCCAACAATTGGCATCTGAGCCTGACTTTTTTAGAGAAAAACTCATAAAAAGAAAATGACTTCTTTGGATTTCCTAGGAGAAGGAGCATCTCTAACCAGACCCCCTGCCTTTAATGGTACAGCATACATGTACTGGAAAGAAAGAATGCTTATCTTTCTGGAAGCATGTGGGCTGGACATTTTAGATGCAGTGGAAAATGGTCCTTACATTCCTAAAATTGCAGGTATTGATGGATCATCATGCATTATCAAACCAAGAGCTGACTGGTCTGATGATGACAAAAAGAAAGTTGGTTACAATGCTAAAGCAAAGAATATAATAACATCAGCTTTAAGTGCAGAAGAATTCTTCAGAGTGTCAAACTGCAAGACTGCAAAGGAAATGTGGGACACTTTGCAAGAAACACATGAAGGTACTACAGATGTCAAACGGGCAAGAACAAATACACTTATGCACGAGTATGAACTTTTCTGCATGAAGAAAGATGAATCTATAAATGATCTACAAACCAGATTCACCCACATTATCAACAATCTACATGCCTTGGGAAAAATTGTGGATAATGAACAGCAGATAGGAAAAGTCATGAGGTGTTTGTCAAGAGAATGGCAACCCAAAATAACTGCCATTGCTGAGTCTAAAGATCTTGCCAACATGACTATAGCTACATTGTTTGGAAAACTGAGGGAGCATGAAATGGAATTACATAGACTCAATGAAGCTGAACTAGGTGACAGAAAACGAAAAGGGTTGTCGTTGAAAGCTCAAACAAGTCAGTCCAAATCTGAACATGAGAGCAGCTCAGATGAATCTAGCAGTGAAGATGATGAGGAACCTGAACTTGGGCTACTTGTCAAAATGTTTAAGAAATTTCTGAAAAAAAAGGACAGTAAATTCAGAAAACAATCCAGCTCAAAGAACAATGACAGTAAAACAATCACATATTATGAGTGTGGAAAAACTGGTCATATCAAGGCTGATTGTTACAAGCTGCAGAACAAGAACAGAAATTCCAAAACTAAAGGCAAGGAACCAGTCCGGAAAAACAGAAAAGCATATGTTGCATGGAATGACAATGAAGAATCCTCTACATCTTCAGAAACTGAAGAAGCTAATCTGTGCCTCATGGCTAACACGGATTCGGAATCAGAAAGCGAGGTAAATTCCCAATATAATCCTTCTTTTGATGAACTGCAAGATGCATTTAATGAATTGCATGATGAATATGTTAAATCTGTTAAGCAATTAATTAATACCAAGAAAATGCTTGAACAACAATGCATGTTGCATGATCAAATGAAAACAGATTATAGGAATATTGAGGACTTGTGTGAACAATTGAAAAAGGACTCGCATGATAAATCTGCCAAATGCATTGAACTTGAGAACTCTGTTGCATTATTAAAGTCTGATTTATTGAAACTTTCTAGTAGCAAAGATAAATTGAATGATATTCTTAGCAACCAGAGAAGTGTCAACATAAAATCTGGACTTGGATATAACAAGAATATGCATGCTAATCATAATAAAAATAAACATGGCATAGGATATGGTAATATTAATCATAACCAAAAATTTGTGAAACCTAGCCACATGCATAATGCTTTTGTCAAACCAAAACAGTATGTCTCCTCTACTGTCACTTGTCACTTTTGTTGTAGAAAAGGACATTTTGTCTACAACTGCAAATTAAAAAGACTTGCAAATAGAGGATACAAATAGATTTGGAGAATTAAGACAAAAGATGGTAAAACTGACCCCCCAGGACCCAATGTGAATTGGGGACCTAAATTCATTTTCTAATTGTATTGCAGGTATGCTTGAGATCCACTAAACACCAATGGTATCTTGATAGTGGATGCTCAAAGCACATGACAGGGGACAAGTCAATGTTTCTGTCCCTGAATTTAAAAGAAGATGGATTTGTAAAATATGGAGATAACAATAAAGGCAAGATATGTGGTGAAGGTAACATCGGAAACGAATCAACTGTCATAATTAAAAATGTCTTATATGTGGAAGGGCTGAAACATAATCTTCTAAGTATAAGTCAGCTATGTGACAATGGATTTCAAGTAAGCTTTTCATCACTTTCTTGCATAATTGAGAACAAGCATGATAAAAGCATGAAATTAGTAGGTGATAGAATTAATAACATTTACATGTTGGACTTGAATGCTATGCATGCTGATTCTACTTGTTGCTTACTATCTAATGCTGATGAAACTTGGTTATGGCATAAACGCATTGCACACATTCATGTAGATCATTTAAATAGACTTGTTAGCAAGCAGCTAGTCATAGGCCTTCCCAATAGAAAGTTTTCTAAAGATAGGCTGTGTGATTCTTGTGTGAAGAGTAAGCTTGTCAAGTCTACTTTTCCCCCAATTGATATGGTCAAAACCAATAGGGTTTTTCAACTTATCCACATGGATTTGTTTGGACCATCTCAGATTAGAAGCTTTGGTGGCAACCTGTATGGATTTGTGTTAATTGATGACTATTCTAGATTTACTTGGACTTATTTTCTAACTCATAAAAGTGACACATTTTCTGTTTTCAAAAAGTTTGCAAACTTGGTTCAAAATGAAACAAGTCAGAAAATTATTTCTATCAAAAGTGATCATGGAGGTGAATTCCAGAATGATTCTTTTGACAAGTTTTGTGAAGAAAATGGCATTCAACATATGTATTTTGCCCCTAGAACACCACAACAAAATGGTGTTGTAGAGAGGAAGAATAGGTCCCTAGAGGAGTTAGCTAGGACCATGTTGAAAGATTCAAATACTCCCAAGTATTTCATGGCTGATGCAATTAACACTGCCACACATGTTGTCAACAGGGTTTTGATTAGGCCTATACTTAAGAAAACTCCTTATGAGTTGTTCAAGGGTAGAAAGCCTAATATTGCTTACTTTAGAGTGTTTGGTTGCAAGTGTTTTGTCTTGAATAATGGTAAAGAACACCTAGGCAAGTTTGATTCCAAGGCAGATGAGGGTATCTTTCTAGGTTATTCCCAAACTAGCAAAGCCTATAGAATCTATAACAAGAGGACAAAAACAATAGAAGAATCTGTTCATGTGAAATTTGATGAAACTTTTAAAGAAAACTTGAACAACACTGCTTCTATTGTTAATGCCCCCTTAGATGAAGTTATAGATTTTGACCCTTTAGAACCCAAAGAACCTGTACCTCCAGCAAACAGTGAGTGTGTTGAACCTATTAGAATAGATGAGTTACCTAAGGAGTGGAAGTTCAATAGAAACCATCCTATAGATAACATCATAGGTGACATCTCCAAAGGGGTAGCTACTAGAAGGAACCTTGGACACTTTTGTAACCTAGCAGCCTTTGTATCTCAGATTGAGCCTAAGACCATTAAGGAAGCCTTGCTAGATAGTGAGTGGATACTTGCAATGCAAGAGGAGTTGAACCAGTTTGAGAGGAACCAAGTGTGGTAGCTAGTACCTAAACCAGAAAATAAGCACATCATAGGAACTAGGTGGGTTTTTAGAAACAAACTAGATGAGAATGGTGTGATCACAAGGAACAAAGCTAGGCTAGTAGCCAAGGGTTATAGTCAGGAAGAAGGGATAGACTTCGACGAAACCTACGCCCCTGTAGCTAGGTTAGAGGCTATTAGGATTCTTCTGGCTTATGCTAGTATTATGGACTTTAAGCTATTTCAAATGGACGTTAAAAGTGCTTTTTTGAATGGTGAAATCCATGAGGAGGTATATGTTAGTCAAACACCTGGATTTGAGAATTCAGATTTTCCTAACCATGTGTTTAAACTATCAAAAGCCCTCTATGGATTGAAACAAGCCCCTAGAGCTTGGTATGAAAAACTGAGCAACTTCCTCATTGATCAAAACTTTTTAAGAGGCAAAGTTGACAAAACTCTTTTCATTCAAACTAATGGCAAAGATATCTTGCTGGTCCAAGTTTATGTGGATGACATAATCTTTGGATCAACAAATGACCAGTTGTGCAAAAATTTTGAAAATTTGAATGAAAGGTCAATTTGAAATGTCTATGATGGGTGAACTGTCATACTTTTTGGGATTTCAAATTAACCAATCTAAGCAAGGTATCTTTATTAGCCAAACAAAGTATTGTAATGACTTAATAAAGAAATTTTCATTTGATAGCTTCAAGCCCATAGATACTCTTATGAGTCAAGGAAACCTTTTAGATAGAGATGACCTAGGCAAACCAGTGGATGTTTCAAGGTATAGAGGCATGATAGGATCATTGTTATATCTCACAGCAAGCAGGCCTGACATTATGTTCAGTGTTTGCATGTGTGCGAGGTATCAATCTAATCCTAAAGAGTCTCACCTTAGTGCGGTTAAGAGGATTTTCCGGTATTTAGTTGGGACTAGGAGCCTTGGGTTGTGGTATCCAAAGGGATCAACTTGTTCTTTGGTAGGTTACTCGGATTCAGACTTTGCAGGTTGCAAATTGGATAGGAAAAGTACCTCTGGTACTTGTCATTTGCTAGGTAATTCACTTGTGTCTTGGTTCAGCAAGAAACAAACCAGTATTGCCTTGTCAACAGCTGAAGCTGAATACATTGCAGCTGGTAGTTGCTGTGCTCAGATCATGTGGATGAAGCAGCATTTGTTAGATTTCGGCGTGGACTTAGGAACTGTTCCCATCTTGTGCGACAACACAAGTGCGATCAGCATCACTAAGAATCCAGTTATGCATTCCAAGACCAAGCACATTGAGATTCGTCATCACTTCATCCGAGATCAGTTTCAAAGTGGCAACATCAAGTTAGAGTATGTCAACACAACTGAGCAGTTAGCAGACATATTCACCAAAGCCTTGCCAAAGGAAAGCTTCCATCACATAAGGATGAAACTAGGCATAATAGATCCTAATCAGATCTGAGTTATGTGTCTAATCGACTGGAACAATCGATTATCCTGTGGTTACACAGGAAAATGTTTTTACAAAATCGATTGCACTAGTCGACTTGACCCATAATATGTCTATTTTTCTTAAGTTTATGACTCGAAGTCGATTTGGAAAAGCGATTGTGTTATGTATGGTTGGAAACTTCATTCAAAATAATCGATTTGGACAATCGATGCTCTTGCAACTCAGTCTCTGGACTGATAGGAAAGATTTCTGAACAAGCTCGAAATCGATTTGGGAAATCGATTGTCAGAATTGGTTTGAGTTTCTCTTTAAAAGGATCGATTTGGGTAATCGATGCTGTGAAAAGTGAGCTTTTGGTATGATTTGTAAGTTTTCTAAGCTAAGTCGAAATCGACGTGGGTAATCGATTTGTGGTCAACCTGATCAGTTCTTCACTCAAAGGAATCGATGTGGGAAATCGATGCTGAGATGAAGCTCTACCTGAACTGTCATTTGAAGCTTCTGGGCTGATACGAAATCGATTCGGGAAATCGATTAAGTAATTGTGGACATCGATTTGGGTAATCGACTGACATTATTACCGTTACAGAGTTTTTTACTAGCCGTTACGTGTCTTTTGATCTTCCCCAGCAACGGTAACTAAATCGATTGGGGAAATCGATTTACATACCCAGCAGTATAAAAGGAATAGTTTCAATCGAACCACAACATCGATTCATCTCTTTTCCAGCTCTCAAACCTCTGCAATCTCAGTTTTCTCTTCTTGTTCTGATCTACTCAACCTTCCTCTTTTCCCTCTCTACTTCAGATTAATCCTAAATCTCTAAAAATGGCAAGAGTTAAGCGCACATCACCATCTACACCCTCCATTTCATCTTCTTCAAGTACACCATCACCACCTCCAACTCTTTCAAAACGGGTTTCCATTCCAACACACAAGATTTCAGCACAAGACAAAGGTAAAAGTATTGCTATAGACCAAGGGAAATCGAAGAAAAGGAAGGACCATCCAACTGAAAAGTTGTTGGCTGATGCAATGAAGGAGGTAATCCAGAAGAAGAAGAAGAAGAAGGATACTTCTTCAACTCCACAGAAGAAGTCTACACCCCAGAATAAAGCAACTCCTACACCAAAGGCCACTCAAAGCAAGTCAACTGAGGAATTCAAACTTCCTCAAGCGTTCATCAAGCGCAAGATTCATGAAGCAAGAGTTATGGACTTCCAGTACTTCGACAGTGATGGTTTTACCTTTCAAAACCATCTCAGATTTCATGGTTTGGAAGATTTTCTATCCTGTTCTCTCGATGCTTATCCAAACCTGATTCGGGCATTTTACTCCACGTTCAAAATGACGGATTCTGGTTTCAAAGCAACGGTGAAAGGCAAGAAAATTTCCATGATATACGAGGAGTTCTCGCACCTGTCGGGACTTCAGTACCATGGAAACTCTGTCGATGGCAGCACCGAAGCTGACGCTGCTGATGACAGCTGGGAAGAGACTCTAGAGAGGCAACAAGTCGTGCAGGACCTGATGGTTGAAGGCTTTGTGGAATCCGTTTCACTTCCTATCGGCCAGATGAAGGTTCAGCATCGTATGCTGATGTATGCTCTCACCCGGATGCTCGTCCCACGCTCCGGCAATCATGCAGTTGTCCAAAGGTTGGACATAGTATTGATGTGGGGTCTATGCAAGGAGCTCAAGATGAGCTGGGCATGGATTGTGCTTCGCCACATGCAGGAAGCAGGACAAGGCAAGCTGGTGCTTCCGTATCCACAGCTAATCACTAAGATTCTCACCCACTTCAAGGTCTCTCTAAAGGGTGAAGAAGTGTCCAAAACCACTCTGACATTTGGCGAATCCATTGTGAACCAAATGCAGCTACGTAAGCTGAATGGAATCTGGAGTAGACCTCAAGCTACTGCTGAACCAACCCAGCAAAGTGTTGAACCACCTGCTGCTGAGCCTGTTTCAGCTGGGTCTGAGGTCCTCTCTAAACTCCTTGAGTTTATGGTAGCTCAGGCGACTCACAACTCCAAAATGGAGGAGCTGAATGTAAGGATGGATGCTGCAATTCAGGAGATCCAAGCCAACCAGAATCAGATGGCACAGGACATAGCAGCAATTCAGGAACATCTGGGCATTAAGTTGTCCTTCAGCGATGTTGCTGAAATTGGAAGGCAAGCAGCTGAAGAGCATACTCCTACTCATGTAGAGGTTGCTGTGACTCATGTTGAGGAGACACCTGCTGAGGGTAATACAACGGTCTCAACCTCATCCCCTGCTAATAATGAGGATCAGCCAACCATAGATGTTTAGGACCTTAGTTTCTTTTTGGCGTTTGTTTATCTATTTTGCCTTTCTGTGTAATTTTGTCTTTTTGGTTGGTTGTACTCTGTTGATAAATGAATATAAGTGTTTTTGAAGTTAATTGCTTGTGTTAATCGCTGCATTGCATTTCATTTCATTTCATCTTCATGACTTCAAATGCGTGCCATACTATGTTTGATTCTGTTTATTGCACTGATAAAAGTGTCTTCTGGTTATAATCATAATAAACATTTCTTACTAATCCTTTACGTTTTTCAGAAATTCTTTTGCTACCATCTCAAGGGGAGCAAAATTGTGTTTTTTTTCTCCTCTCCTTTTTGACTTATTTAACAAAAGGGGGAGAGAAGTTTTTATAACTTGATTAGTACTAACACAGTGGTATCTTATCTTATATATACTGTGTTCTGCAATTTGCTTGGGTATACATACTCAGGGGGAGCTAAACTGTTATTTCAGCATATTCCCTTGAAATGTTTCTCAAGTTTATAAAAAAATTGCATGTTTGTCAATTAAATCAAAAAGGGGGAGATTGTTAGAAATATGGCTATTTGTTAGACATATGTTCTCTCGTTTTTGAAGTTCTTGACAAACATACACTTGTAAAAATAAACCTAACAGTGTGAATTGAGAAAATTTCAGGAAAAATCCGTTCAATCCTACAAGCTTGAAACATTGCTTGGAACTCAAGAAATCAACAAAACCTTGAAGATCTACAAGCAAATCGATTAGTAAAATCGATTCTGAAAAAGGGTTGATTGTTATTACACTGTCTGGAATTAATCAATCGATTGGCACAGTCGATTTGCACAACTTTATGAAAGTTCAAACATGCCATCAATCGACTTGGTAAATCGATTGATACACTTATCAGAAAATAAATTGTGCAAGTCAGAGAGCCAGTTTGCCACAAATCGATTTGGCAAATCGATTGTTTAATTCACTAAGACTGAACTGATAGTTTACATCGATTAGACAAATCGACTTGATTTTAATGAGCTTCAGACTTAATTTTACAATCGGTTAGGCACATCGATTGGTGAAAATCACTGTGTCTCTGGAACCAGTAAAATCGATTGACTAAAGCGATTTGCACAAAAAGTTTTAGAAACAGAGACGACTGTAATGGTTGAATCGATTACATACATCGACTGTTTTGATCTCGTTGTTTGAACAAAACATCCCAAGTCGATTATGCACATCGATTCAGACATTCACTTTCATCATAGTCTGGAGAACTCATTTAAAAGAATCGATTAGTTAAATCGATTATGTTGTGCAGTTTCAAGATTCAAGAAAAACAAGATTTGCGAAATCGATTGCATAAATCGATTAGGGTGATTTATAACTTTAATGAATGAATTGGCTAAATCAATTCATATGTTGTTTTTCCTGAAACTATATAAACTGCTTTGGTACTCTTATTCCATACGGATAATAGATTCATTAAACAATACAATAACTTTTGATAATTCATTTTCAGAGCTACAACACGTGAGATAACTCTTTCACAACCATTATCAATTGGAAATCCTTTCTCAATCATGGACAATCAACTTGTGATCATTGAAGATTGGAAAAGACTGATTTGAGAAAGATTACTTTTGGAAGAAGCAAGATCAAGATATTTGTATATTTGATTTGCTTCATGGTTTGTGATACTCTTTTGTAACAAATTACTTTGCGAAAATCCAGCTGCGACTGGTGGCGTTCTTCGGGGTTGAGGGTTGTCAACAAGAAGACGCTTGACTGAATTCTTGGTCAAGTTTATGGGACTTAAACTTGGGAATTTAGGGAAGGGAAGATAGAACGAGTAGAATAGTTTAAGATTGGTGCGAGGCACTATGTGAAAATCTGTAAACTGATTCTAAAAAGGTTCTATTGGATCTTGGGACTGGATGTAGGCTGTCAAGGGACAGCTGAACCAGGATAAAACTTGGTGCAATCTTTCCTATCCCTCTTCTTTAATTTTCAGCATTGTTTAATTGCTTGTTTTGCATGCTCCTTGAATAAATCCTGTATGTGATTTTAAGTTTCCGCTGGGCTTGTAAATTGTATGTTTGGTGCATAATTGGAATTGGGAATTATGTCTAACTAGTTGGAGTTGATCTTAATTCTCTTGTTATTAATCAAAAAGAAGTCATAGTTTTCCAACACGAAAATGACCTAAATGTACATCAAATGACACAAATGAACTTATGGGACGCATAAGATTGGTTAAAAACCGTAATAGGACAAGAATAAGCGTAGGGAGGACCAAAATGATCTAAATGATCTTCCAATGACACAAATGAACTTATTGGATGCACAAGATTTGTTAAAAACACTAATTAGACAAGAATAAGCCTAGGGGGGACGAAAATGACCTAAATGTTCATCCAATGACACAAACACACCTATTTGATGCACAAGATTTGTTAAAAACCCTAATTGGACACGAATAAGCCTACGGAGGACGAAAATGACCTAAATGTACATCCAATGACACAAACGAACCTATTGGACGCACAAGAATGGTTAAAAACCCTAATTGGAAAAGAATATGACTAGGGAAGAAGAAAATGACCTAAATGTTCATCCAATGACACAAACACACCTGTAGGATGCACAAGATTGGTTAAAAACCATAATTGTACAAGAATAAGCCTATGGAGGACGAAAATGACCTAAATGGTTAAAAACCCTAATTGAATGCACAAGATTGGTCACCCAATGACACAAACACACCTTTTGGATGCACAAGATTGGTTAAAAACCCTAATTGAAAAGAATAAGCCAAGGGAGGACGAAAATGACCTAACAGTTCATCCATTGTCACAAATGAACTTATTGGATGAACAATATTGGTTAAAAACCCTAATTGAACAAGAATAAGCCTAGGGAGGACGAAAATGACCTAAATGACACAAATGAACTTATGGGACGCAAAAGATTGGTTAAAAACCGTAATAGGACAAGAATAAGCGTAGCGAGGACCAAAATGACCTAAATGATCTTCCAATGACACAAATGAACTTATTGGATGCACAAGATTTGTTAAAAACCATAATTGGATATGAATAAGCCTAGGGAGGACGAAAATGACCTAAATGTTCATCCAATGACACAAACACACATATTTGATGCACAAGATTTGTTAAAAACCCTAATTGGACAAGAATAAGCCTAAGGAGGACGAAAATGACCTAAATGTACATCCAATGACACAAACGAACTTATTGGATGCACAAGATTTGTTAAAAACCCTAATTAGACAAGAATAAGCCTAAGGAGAACGAAAAGGACCTAAATGTTCATCCAATGACACAAACACACCTATTGGATGCACAAGATTTGTTAGAAACCCTAATTGGTCAAGAATAAGCCTAGGGAGGACGAAAATGACCTAAATGTACATCAAATGACACAAATGAACTTATTGGACACACAAGATTGGTTAAAAATCCTAATAGGACAATAATAAGCGTAGGGAGGACCAAAATGACCTAAATGATCATCCAATGACACAAATGAACTTATTGCATGCACAAGATTTGTTAGAAACCCTAATTAGACAAGAATAAGCCTAAGGAGAACGAAAAGGACCTAAATGTTCATCCAATGACACAAATGAACTTACTGGACACACAAGATTGGTTAAAAACCTTAATTGGACAAAAATAAGACTACGGAGGAAGAAAAATACCTAAATGTTCATCAAATCACAAAAACACACCAATTGGATGCACAAGATTGGTTAAAAACCCTAACTGGACTCGAATAAGCCTAGGTAGGACGAAAATGACCTAAATGTTCATCCAATGACACAAACACACCTATTGGATGCACAAGATTGGTTAAAAACCCTAATTGGACAAGAATAGGCCTATGGAGGACGAAAATGACCTAACAGTTCATCCAATAACACAAAGACACCTATTGGACGCACAAGATTGGTTAAAAACCCTAATTGGACAAGAATAAGTCTAGGGAGGACGAAGATGACCTAACAGTTCATCCAATGACACAAATGAACTTATTGGACGCACAAGATTGGTTAAAAACCCTAATTGGAAAAGAATATGACTAGGGAAGAAGAAAAAGACCTAAATGTTCATCAAATGACAAAAACACACCTATGGGATGCACAAGATTGGTTAAAAACCATAATTGGACATGAATAAGCCTAGGGAGGACGAAAATGACCTAAATGTTCATCCAATGACACAAACACACCTATTGGATGCACAAGATTGGTTAAAAACCCTAATTGGACAAGAATAAGCCTATGGAGGACGAAAACGACCTAAATGGTTAAAAACCCTAATTGAATGCACAAGATTGGTCACCCAATGACACAAACACACCTTTCGGATGCACAAGATTGGTTAAAAACCATAATTGAACAAGAATAAGCCAAGGGAGGACGAAAATGACCAAACAGTTCATCCAATGTCACAAATGAACTTATTGGATGAACAAGATTGGTTAAAAACCCTAATTGGACAAGAATAAGCCTAGGGAGGACGAAAATGACCTAAATGTACATCAAATGACACAAATGAACTTATGGGACGCATAAGATTGGTTAAAAACCGTAATAGGACAAGAATAAGCGTAGGGAGGACCAAAATTACCTAAATGATCTTCCAATGACACAAATGAACTTATTGGATGCACAAGATTTGTTAAAAACACTAATTAGACAAGAATAAGCCTAGGGAGGACGAAAATGACCTAAATGTTCATCCAATGACACAAACATACATATTTGATGCACAAGATTTGTTAATAACCCTAATTGGACAAGAATAAGCCTAAGGAGGACGAAAATGACCTAAATGTACATCCTATGACACAAACGAACTTATTGGACGCACAAGATTGGTTAAAAACCTTAATTGGACAACAATAAGACTAGGGAGGAAGAAAAAGGCCTAAATGTTCATCAAATCACAAAAACACACCTATTGGATGCACAAGATTGGTTAAAAACCCTAATTGGACAAGAATAAGCCTAGGGAGGACGATAATGACCTAAATGTTCATCCAATGACACAAA
>JBBPBT010001348.1:497062-529802 GCA_037974875.1 Cicer bijugum | reverse complement strand
ACATATTTGATGCACAAGATTTGTTAATAACCCTAATTGGACAAGAATAAGCCTAAGGAGGACGAAAATGACCTAAATGTACATCCTATGACACAAACGAACTTATTGGACGCACAAGATTGGTTAAAAACCTTAATTGGACAACAATAAGACTAGGGAGGAAGAAAAAGGCCTAAATGTTCATCAAATCACAAAAACACACCTATTGGATGCACAAGATTGGTTAAAAACCCTAATTGGACAAGAATAAGCCTAGGGAGGACGATAATGACCTAAATGTTCATCCAATGACACAAAGACACCTATTGGATGCACAAGATTGGTTAAAAACCTAATTGGACAAGAATAGGCCTATGGAGGACGAAAATGACCTAACAGTTCATCCAATAACACAAAGACACCTATTGGATGCACAAGATTGGTTAAAAACCCTAATTGGACAAGAATAAGTCTAGGGAGGACGAAAATGACCTAACAGTTCATCCAATGTCACAAATGAACTTATTGGATGAACAAGATTGGTTAAAAACCCTAATTAGACAAGTATAAGGCTAGGGAGGACGAAAATGACCTAACAGTTCATCCAATGTCACAAATGAACTTATTGGATGAACAAGATTGGTTAAAAACCCTAATTGGACAAGAATAAGCCTAGGGAGGACGAAAGTGACCTAAATGTACATCAAATGACACAAATGAACTTATTGGACACACAAGATTGGTTAAAAATCCTAATAGTTCAAGAATAAGCGTAGGGAGGACCAAAAAGACCTAAATGATCATCCAATGACACAAATGAACTTATTGGATGCACAAGATTTGTTAGAAACCCTAATTAGACAAGAATAAGCCTAAGGAGAACGAAAAGGACCTAAATGTTCATCCAATGACACAAATGAACTTACTGGACACACAAGATTGGTTAAAAACCATAATTGGACAAGAATAAGACTACGGAGGAAGAAAAATACCTAAATGTTCATCAAATCACAAAAACACACCAATTGGATGCACAAGATTGGTTAAAAACCCTAACTGGACAAGAATAAGCCTAGGGAGGACGAAAATGACCTAAATGTTCATCCAATGACACAAACACACCTATTGGATGCACAAGATTGGTTAAAAACCCTAATTGGACAAGAATAGGCCTATGGAGGACGAAAATGACCTAACAGTTCATCCAATAACACAAAGACACCTATTGGACGCACAAGATTGGTTAAAAACCCTAATTGGACAAGAATAAGTCTAGGGAGGACGAAAATGACCTAACAGTTCATCCAATGACACAAATGAACTTATTGGACGCACAAGATTGGTTAAAAACCCTAATTGGAAAAGAATATGACTAGGAAGAAGAAAAAGACCTAAATGTTCATCAAATGACAAAAACACACCTATGGGATGCACAAGATTGGTTAAAAACCATAATTGGACATGAATAAGCCTAGGGAGGACGAAAATGACCTAAATGTTCATCCAATGACACAAACACACCTGTTGGATGCACAAGATTGGTTAAAAACCCTAATTGGACAAGAATAAGCCTATGGAAGACGAAAACGACCTAAATGGTTAAAAACCCTAATTGAATGCACAAGATTGGTCACCCAATGACACAAACACACCTTTCGGATGCACAAGATTGGTTAAAAACCATAATTGAACAAGAATAAGCCAAGGGAGGACGAAAATGACCAAACAGTTCATCCAATGTCACAAATGAACTTATTGGATGAACAAGATTGGTTAAAAACCCTAATTGGACATGAATAAGCCTAGGGAGGACGAAAATGACCTAAATGTACATCAAATGGCACAAATGAACTTATGGGACGCATAAGATTGGTTAAAAACCGTAATAGGACAAGAATTTAGCGTAGGGAGGACCAAAATGACCTAAATGATCTTCCAATGACACAAATGAACTTATTGGATGCACAAGATTTGTTAAAAACACTAATTAGACAAGAATAAGCCTAGGGAGGACGAAAATGACCTAAATGTACATCCAATGACTCAAACACACATATTTGATGCACAAGATTTGTTAATAACCCTAATTGGACAAGAATAAGCCTAAGGAGGACGAAAATGACCTAAATGTACATCCTATGACACAAACGAACTTATTGGACGCACAAGATTGGTTAAAAACCTTAATTGGACAACAATAAGACTAGGGAGGAAGAAAAAGGCCTAAATGTTCATCAAATCACAAAAACACACCTATTGGATGCACAAGATTGGTTAAAAACCCTAATTGGACAAGAATAAGCCTAGGGAGGACGATAATGACATAAATGTTCATCCAATGACACAAACACACCTATTGGATGCACAAGATTGGTTAAAAACCCTAATTGGACAAGAATAGGCCTATGGAGGACGAAAATGACCTAACAGTTCATCCAATAACACAAAGACAGCTATTGGATGCACAAGATTGGTTAAAAACCCTAATTGGACAAGAATAAGTCTAGGGAGGACGAAAATGACGTAACAGTTCATCCAATGTCACAAATGAACTTATTGGATGAACAAGATTGGTTAAAAACCCTAATTGGACAAGTATAAGCCTAGGGAGGACGAAAATGACCTAACAGTTCATCCAATGTCACAAATGAACTTATTGGATGAACAAGATTGGTTAAAAACCCTAATTGGACAAGAATAAGCCTAGGGAGGACGAAAATGACCTAAATGTACATCAAATGACACAAATGAACTTATTGGACACACAAGATTGGTTAAAAATACTAATAGGACAAGAATAAGCGTAGGGAGGACCAAAATGACCTAAATGATCATCCAATGACACAAATGAACTTATTGGATGCACAAGATTTGTTAAAAACCATAATTAGACAAGAATAAGCCTAAGGAGAAAGAAAAGGACCTAAATGTTCATCCAATGACACAAACACACCTATTGGATGCACAAGATTTGTTAGAAACCCTAATTGGACAAGTATAAGCCTAGGGAGGACGAAAATGACCTAACAGTTCATCCAATGTCACAAATGAACTTATTGGATGAACAAGATTGGTTAAAAACCTTAATTGGACAAGAATAAGCCTAGGGAGGACGAAAATGACCTAACAGTTCATCCAATAACACAAAGACACATATTGGATGCACAAGATTGGGTAAAAACCCTAATTGGACAAGAATAAGTCTAGGGAGGACGAAAATGACCTAACAGTTCATCCAATGACACAAATGAACTTATTGGACGCACAAGATTGGTTAAAAACCCTAATTGGAAAAGAATATGACTAGGGAAGAAGAAAAAGACCTAAATGTTCATCAAATGACAAAAACACACCTATGGGATGCACAAGATTGGTTAAAAACCATAATTGGACATGAATAAGCCTAGGGAGGACGAAAATGACCTAAATGTTCATCCAATGACACAAACACACCTGTTGGATGCACAAGATTGGTTAAAAACCCTAATTGGACAAGAATAAGCCTATGGAAGACGAAAACGACCTAAATGGTTAAAAACCCTAATTGAATGCACAAGATTGGTCACCCAATGACACAAACACACCTTTCGGATGCACAAGATTGGTTAAAAACCATAATTGAACAAGAATAAGCCAAGGGAGGACGAAAATGACCAAACAGTTCATCCAATGTCACAAATGAACTTATTGGATGAACAAGATTGGTTAAAAACCCTAATTGGACATGAATAAGCCTAGGGAGGACGAAAATGACCTAAATGTACATCAAATGGCACAAATGAACTTATGGGACGCATAAGATTGGTTAAAAACCGTAATAGGACAAGAATTTAGCGTAGGGAGGACCAAAATGACCTAAATGATCTTCCAATGACACAAATGAACTTATTGGATGCACAAGATTTGTTAAAAACACTAATTAGACAAGAATAAGCCTAGGGAGGACGAAAATGACCTAAATGTACATCCAATGACTCAAACACACATATTTGATGCACAAGATTTGTTAATAACCCTAATTGGACAAGAATAAGCCTAAGGAGGACGAAAATGACCTAAATGTACATCCTATGACACAAACGAACTTATTGGACGCACAAGATTGGTTAAAAACCTTAATTGGACAACAATAAGACTAGGGAGGAAGAAAAAGGCCTAAATGTTCATCAAATCACAAAAACACACCTATTGGATGCACAAGATTGGTTAAAAACCCTAATTGGACAAGAATAAGCCTAGGGAGGACGATAATGACATAATTGTTCATCCAATGACACAAACACACCTATTGGATGCACAAGATTGGTTAAAAACCCTAATTGGACAAGAATAGGCCTATGTAGGACGAAAATGACCTAACAGTTCATCCAATAACACAAAGACACCTATTGGATGCACAAGATTGGTTAAAAACCCTAATTGGACAAGAATAAGTCTAGGGAGGACGAAAATGACGTAACAGTTCATCCAATGTCACAAATGAACTTATTGGATGAATAAGATTGGTTAAAAACCCTAATTGGACAAGTATAAGCCTAGGGAGGACGAAAATGACCTAACAGTTCATCCAATGTCACAAATGAACTTATTGGATGAACAAGATTGGTTAAAAACCCTAATTGGACAAGAATAAGCCTAGGGTGGACGAAAATGACCTAAAAGTACATCAAATGACACAAATGAACTTATTGGACACACAAGATTGGTTAAAAATACTAATAGGACGAGAATAAGCCTAGGGAGGACGAAAATGACCTAAATGTACATCAAATGACACAAATGAACTTATGGGACGCATAAGATTGGTTAAAAACCGTAATAGGACAAGAATTTAGCGTAGGGAGGACCAAAATGACCTAAATGATCTTCCAATGACACAAATGAACTTATTGGATGCACAAGATTTGTTAAAAACACTAATTAGACAAGAATAAGCCTAGGGAGGACGAAAATGACCTAAATGTACATCCAATGACACAAACACACATATTTGATGCACAAGATTTGTTAATAACCTTAATTGGACAAGAATAAGCCTAAGGAGGACGAAAATGACCTAAATGTACATCCTATGACACAAACGAACTTATTGGACGCACAAGATTGGTTAAAAACCTTAATTGGACAACAATAAGACTAGGGAGGAAGAAAAAGGCCTAAATGTTCATCAAATCACAAAAACACACCTATTGGATGCACAAGATTGGTTAAAAACCCTAATTGGACAAGAATAAGCCTAGGGAGGACGATAATGACATAAATGTTCATCCAATGACACAAACACACCTATTGGATGCACAAGAT
Organism: Cicer bijugum; assembly: GCA_037974875.1. Taxonomy (NCBI): domain Eukaryota; kingdom Viridiplantae; phylum Streptophyta; class Magnoliopsida; order Fabales; family Fabaceae; genus Cicer; species Cicer bijugum. Next base: position 524,519 of record JBBPBT010001348.1, on the reverse strand, counting down.
TGGTTAAAAACCCTAATTGGACAAGAATAGGCCTATGGAGGACGAAAATGACCTAACAGTTCATCCAATAACACAAAGACAGCTATTGGATGCACAAGATTGGTTAAAAACCCTAATTGGACAAGAATAAGTCTAGGGAGGACGAAAATGACGTAACAGTTCATCCAATGTCACAAATGAACTTATTGGATGAACAAGATTGGTTAAAAACCCTAATTGGACAAGTATAAGCCTAGGGAGGACGAAAATGACCTAACAGTTCATCCAATGTCACAAATGAACTTATTGGATGAACAAGATTGGTTAAAAACCCTAATTGGACAAGAATAAGCCTAGGGTGGACGAAAATGACCTAAATGTACATCAAATGACACAAATGAACTTATTGGACACACAAGATTGGTTAAAATTACTAATAGGACAAGAATAAGCGTAGGGAGGACCAAAATGACCTAAATGATCATCCAATGACACAAATGAACTTACTGGACACACAAGATTGGTTAAAAACCTTAATTGGACAAGAATAAGACTACGGAGGAAGAAAAATACCTAAATGTTCATCAAATCACAAAAACACACCAATTGGATGCACAAGATTGGTTAAAAACCCTAACTGGACAAGAATAAGCCTAGGGAGGACGAAAATGACCTAAATGTTCATCCAATGACACAAACACACCTATTGGACGCACAAGATTGGTTAAAAACCCTAATTGGACAAGAATAGGCCTATGGAGGACGAAAATGACCTAACAGTTCATCCAATAACACAAAGACACCTATTGGATGGACAGGATTGGTTAAAAACCCTAATTGGACAAGAATAAGTCTAGGGAGGACGAAAATGATCTAACAGTTCATCCAATGACACAAATGAACTTATTGGACGCACAAGATTGGTTAAAAATACTAATAGGACAAGAATAAGCGTAGGGAGGACTAAAATGACCTAAATGATCGTCCAATGACACAAATGAACTTATTGGATGCACAAGATTTGTTAAAAACCATAATTAGACAAGAATAAGCCTAAGGAGAACGAAAAGGACCTAAATGTTCATCCAATGACACAAACACACCTATTGGATGCAAAAGATTTGTTAGAAACCCTAATTGGACAAGTATAAGGCTAGGGAGGACGAAAATGACCTAACAGTTCATCCAATGTCACAAATGAACTTATTGGATGAACAAGATTGGTTAAAAACCCTAATTGGACAAGAACAAGCCTAGGGAGGACGAAAATGACCTAAATGTACATCAAATGACACAAATGAACTTATTGGACACACAAGATTGGTTAAAAATCCTAATAGGACAAGAATAAGCGTAGGGAGGACCAAAATGACCAAAATGATCATCCAATGACACTAATGAACTTATTGGATGCACAAGATTTGTTAAAAACCCTAATTAGACAAGAATAAGCCTAAGGAGAACGAAAAGGACCTAAATCTTCATCCAATGACACAAACACACCTATTGGATGCACAAGATTTGTTAGAAACCCTAATTGGTCAAGAATAAACCTAGGGAGGACGAAAATGACCTAAATGTACATTCAATGACACAAATGAACTTACTAGACACACAAGATTGGTTAAAAATCGTAATAGGACAAGAATAAGCGTAGGCAGGACCAAAATGACCTAAATGATCATCCAATGACACAAATGAACTTATTGGAAGCACAACATTTGTTAAAAACCATAATTAGACAAGAATAAGCCTAAGGAGGACGAAAATGACCTAAATGTTCATCCAATGACACAAACACACCTATTGGATGCACAAGATTGGTTAAAAACCCTAATTGGACAAGAATAGGCCTATGGAGGACGAAAATGACCTAACAGTTCATCCAATGACACAAACACATCTATTGGACGCACAAGATTTGTTAGAAACCCTAATTGGACAAGTATAAGCCTAGGGAGGACGAAAATGACCTAACAGTTCATCCAATGTCACAAATGAACTTATTGGATGCACAAGATTTGTTAGAAACCCTAATTAGACAAGAATATGACTAAGGAGAACGAAAAGGACCTAAATGTTCATCCAATGACACAAATGAACTTACTGGACACACAAGATTGATTAAAAACCTTAATTGGACAAGAATAAGACTACGGAGGAAGAAAAATACCTAAATGTTCATCAAATCACAAAAACACACCAATTGGATGCGCAAGATTGGTTAAAAACCCTAACTGGACAAGAATAAGCCTAGGGAGGACGAAAATGACCTAAATGTTCATCCAATGACACAAACACACCTATTGGATGCACAAGATTGGTTAAAAACCCTAATTGGACAAGAATAGACCTATGGAGGACGAAAATGACCTAACAGTTCATCCAATAACACAAAGACACATATTGGATGCACAAGATTGGTTAAAAACCCTAATTGGACAAGAATAAGTCTAGGGAGGACGAAAATGACCTAACAGTTCATCCAATGACACAAATGAACTTATTGGACGCACAAGATTGGTTAAAAACCCTAATTGGAAAAGAATATGACTAGGGAAGAAGAAAAAGACCTAAATGTTCATCAAATGACAAAAACACAGCTATGGGATGCACAAGATTGGTTAAAAACCATAATTGGATATGAATAAGCCTAGGGAGGACGAAAATGACCTAAATGTTCATCCAATGACACAAACGCACCTGTTGGATACGCAAGATTGGTTAAAAACCCTAATTGGACAAGAATAAGCCTATGGAGGACGAAAATGACCTAAATGGTTAAAAACCCTAATTGAATGCACAAGATTGGTCACCCAATGACACAAACACACCTTTTGGATGCACAAGATTTGTTAAAAACCCTAATTGAACAAGAATAAGCCAAGGGAGGACAAAAATGACCAAACAATTCATCCAATGTCACAAATGAACTTATTGGATGAACAAGATTGGTTAAAAACCATAATTGGACAAGAATAAGCCTAGGGAGGACGAAAATGACCTAAATGTACATCAAATGACAGAAATGAACTTATTGGACACACAAGATTGGTTAAAAATCCTAATAGGTCAAGAATAAGCGTAGGGAGGACCAAATGACCTAAATGATCATCCGATGACACAAATGAACATATTGGATGAACAAGATTGGTTAAAAACCCTAATTGGACAAGAATAAGCCTAGGGAGGACGAAAATGACCTAAATGTACATCAAATGACACAAATGAACTTATGGGACGCATAAGATTGGTTAAAAACCGTAATAGGACAAGAATAAGCATAGGGAGGATCAAAATGACCTAAATGATCTTCCAATGACACAAATGAACTTATTGGATGCACAAGATTTGTTAAAAACACTAATTAGACAAGAATAAGACTAGGGAGGACGAAAATGACCTAAATGTTCATCCAATGACACAAACACACATATTTGATGCACAAGATTTGTTAATAACCCTAATTGGACAAGAATAAGCCTAAGGAGGACGAAAATGACCTAAATGTACATCCTATGAGACACAAACGAACTTATTGGACGCACAAGATTGGTTAAAAACCTTAATTGGACAACAATAAGACTAGGGAGGAAGAAAAAGGCCTAAATGTTCATCAAATCACAAAAACACACCTATTGGATGCACAAGATTGGTTAAAAACCCTAATTGGACAAGAATAAGCCTAGGGAGGACGATAATGACCTAAATGTTCATCCAATGACAGAAACACACCTATTGGATGCACAAGATAGGTTAAAAACCCTAATTGGACAAGAATAGGCCTATGGAGGACGAAAATGACCTAACAGTTCATCCAATAACACAAAGACACCTATTGGATGCACAAGATTGGTTAAAAACCCTAATTGGACAAGAATATGTCTAGGGAGGACGAAAATGACCTAACAGTTCATCCAATGTCACAATTGAACTTATTGGATGAACAAGATTGGTTAAAAACCCTAATTGGACAAGTATAAGCCTAGGGAGGACGAAAATGACCTAATAGTTCATCCAATGTCACAAATGAACTTATTGGATGAACAAGATTGGTTAAAAACCCTAATTGGACAAGAATAAGCCTAGGGAGGACGAAAATGACCTAAATGTACATCAAATGACACAAATGAACTTATTGGACACACAAGATTGGTTAAAAATACTAATAGGACAAGAATAAGCGTAGGGAGGACCAAAATGACCTAAATGATCATCCAATGACACAAATGAACTTATTGGATGCACAAGATTTGTTAAAAACCATAATTAGACAAGAATAAGCCTAAGGAGAAAGAAAAGGACCTAAATGTTCATCCAATGACACAAACACACCTATTGGATGCACAAGATTTGTTAGAAACCCTAATTGGACAAGTATAAGCCTAGGGAGGACGAAAATGACCTAACAGTTCATCCAATGTCACAAATGAACTTATTGGATGAACAAGATTGGTTAAAAACCTTAATTGGACAAGAATAAGCCTAGGGAGGACGAAAATGACCTAACTGTTCATCCAATAACACAAAGACACATATTGGATGCACAAGATTGGTTAAAAACCCTAATTGGACAAGAATAAGTCTAGGGAGGACGAAAATGACCTAACAGTTCATCGAATGACACAAATGAACTTATTGGACGCACAAGATTGGTTAAAAACCCTAATTGGAAAAGAATATGACTAGGGAAGAAGAAAAAGACCTAAATGTTCATCAAATGACAAAAACACACCTATGGGATGCACAAGATTGGTTAAAAACCATAATTGGACATGAATAAGCCTAGGGAGGACGAAAATGACCTAAATGTTCATCCAATGACACAAACACACCTGTTGGATACACAAGATTGGTTAAAAACCCTAATTGGACAAGAATAAGCCTATGGAGGACGAAAATGACCTAAATGGTTAAAAACCCTAATTGAATGCACAAGATTGGTCACCCAATGACACAAACACACCTTTTGGATGCACAAGATTTGTTAAAAACCCTAATTGAACAAGAATAAGCCAAGGGAGGACAAAAATGACCAAACAGTTCATCCAATGTCACAAATGAACTTATTGGATGAACAAGATTGGTTAAAAACCATAATTGGACAAGAATAAGCCTAGGGAGGACGAAAGTGACCTAAATGTACATCAAATGACAGAAATGAACTTATTGGACACACAAGATTGGTTAAAAATCCTAATAGGTCAAGAATAAGCGTAGGGAGGACCAAATAACCTAAATGATCATCCAATGACACAAATGAACTTATTGGATGAACAACATTGGTTAAAAACCCTAATTGGACAAGAATAAGCCTAGGGAGGACGAAAATGACCTAACAGTTCATCCAATGTCACAATTGAACTTATTGGATGAACAAGATTGGTTAAAAACCCTAATTGGACAAGTATAAGCCTAGGGAGGACGAAAATGACCTAATAGTTCATCCAATGTCACAAATGAACTTATTGGATGAACAAGATTGGTTAAAAACCCTAATTCGACAAGAATAAGCCTAGGGAGGACGAAAATGACCTAAATGTACATCAAATGACACAAATGAACTTATTGGACAAACAAGATTGGTTAAATATACTAATAGGACAAGAATAAGCGTAGGGAGGACCAAAATGACCTAAATGATCATCCAACGACACAAATGAACTTATTGGATGCACAAGATTTGTTAAAAACCATAATTAGACAAGAATAAGCCTAAGGAGAAAGAAAAGGACCTAAATGTTCATCCAATGACACAAACACACCTATTGGATGCACAAGATTTGTTAGAAACCCTAATTGGACAAGTATAAGCCTAGGGAGGACGAAAATGACCTAACAGTTCATCCAATGTCACAAATGAACTTATTGGATGAACAAGATTGGTTAAAAACCTTAATTGGACAAGAATAAGCCTAGGGAGGACGAAAATGACCTAACAGTTCATCCAATAACACAAAGACACATATTGGATGCACAAGATTGGGTAAAAACCCTAATTGGACAAGAATAAGTCTAGGGAGGACGAAAATGACCTAACAGTTCATCCAATGACACAAATGAACTTATTGGACGCACAAGATTGGTTAAAAACCCTAATTGGAAAAGAATATGACTAGGGAAGAAGAAAAAGACCTAAATGTTCATCAAATGACAAAAACACACCTATGGGATGCACAAGATTGGTTAAAAACCATAATTGGACATGAATAAGCCTAGGGAGGACGAAAATGACCTAAATGTTCATCCAATGACACAAACACACCTGTTGGATACACAAGATTGGTTAAAAACCCTAATTGGACAAGAATAAGCCTATGGAGGACGAAAATGACCTAAATGGTTAAAAACCCTAATTGAATGCACAAGATTGGTCACCCAATGACACAAACACACCTTTTGGATGCACAAGATTTGTTAAAAACCCTAATTGAACACGAATAAGCCAAGGGAGGACAAAAATGACCAAACAGTTCATCCAATGTCACAAATGAACTTATTGGATGAACAAGATTGGTTAAAAACCATAATTGGACAAGAATAAGCCTAGGGAGGACGAAAATGACCTAAATGTACATCAAATGACATAAATGAACTTATTGGACACACAAGATTGGTTAAAAATCCTAATAGGTCAAGAATAAGCGTAGGGAGGACCAAATGACCTAAATGATCATCCAATGACACAAATGAATTTATTGGATGCACAAGATTTGTTAAAAACACTAATTAGACAAGAATAAGACTAGGGAGGACGAAAATGACCTAAATGTTCATCCAATGACACAAACACACATATTTGATGCACAAGATTTGTTAATAACCCTAATTGGACAAGAATAAGCCTAAGGAGGACGAAAATGACCTAAATGTACATCCTATGAGACACAAACGAACTTATTGGACGCACAAGATTGGTTAAAAACCTTAATTGGACAACAATAAGACTAGGGAGGAAGAAAAAGGCCTAAATGTTCATCAAATCACAAAAACACACCTATTGGATGCACAAGATTGGTTAAAAACCCTAATTGGACAAGAATAAGCCTAGGGAGGACGATAATGACCTAAATGTTCATCCAATGACACAAACACACCTATTGGATGCACAAGATTGGTTAAAAACCCTAATTGGACAAGAATAGGCCTATGGAGGACGAAAATGACCTAACAGTTCATCCAATAACACAAAGACACCTATTGGATGCACAAGATTGGTTAAAAACCCTAATTGGACAAGAATATGTCTAGGGAGGACGAAAATGACCTAACAGTTCATCCAATATCACAAATGAACTTATTGGATGAACAAGATTGGTTAAAAACCCTAATTGGACAAGTATAAGCCTAGGGAGGACGAAAATGACCTAACAGTTCGTCCAATGTCACAAATGAACTTATTGGATGAACAAGATTGGTTAAAAACCCTAATTGGACAAGAATAAGCCTAGGGAGGACGAAAATGACCTAAATGTACATCAAATGACTCAAATGAACTTATTGGACACACAAGATTGGTTAAAAATACTAATAGGACAAGAATAAGCGTAGGGAGGACCAAAATGACCTAAATGATCATCCAATGACACAAATGAACTTATTGGATGCACAAGATTTGTTAAAAACCATAATTAGACAAGAATAAGCCTAAGGAGAAAGAAAAGGACCTAAATGTTCATCCAATGACACAAACACACCTATTGGATGCACAAGATTTGTTAGAAACCCTAATTGGACAAGTATAAGCCTAGGGAGGACGAAAATGACCTAACAGTTCATCCAATGTCACAAATGAACTTATTGGATGAACAAGATTGGTTAAAAACCCTAATTGGACAAGAATAAGCCTAGGGAGGACGAAAATGACCTAACAGTTCATCCAATAACACAAAGACACATATTGGATGCACAAGATTGGTTAAAAACCCTAATTGGACAAGAATAAGTCTAGGGACAACGAAAATGACCTAACAGTTCATCCAATGACACAAATGAACTTATTGGACGCACAAGATTGGTTAAAAATCCTAATTGGAAAAGAATATGACTAGGGAAGAAGAAAAAGACCTAAATGTTCATCAAATGACAAAAACACACCTATGGGATGCACAAGATTGGTTAAAAACCATAATTGGACATGAATAAGCCTAGGGAGGACGAAAATGACCTAAATGTTCATCCAATGACACAAACACACCTGTTGGATACACAAGATTGGCTAAAAACCCTAATTGGACAAGAATAAGCCTATGGAGGACGAAAATGACCTAAATGATTAAAAACCCTAATTGAATGCACAAGATTGGTCACCCAATGACACAAACACACCTTTTGGATGCACAAGATTTGTTAAAAACCCTAATTGAACAAGAATAAGCCAAGGGAGGACAAAAATGACCAAAATGATCTTCCAATGACACAAATGAACTTATTGGATGCACAAGATTTGTTAAAATCCCTAATTAGACAAGAATAAGCCTAAGGAGGACGAAAATGACTTAAATGTTCATCCAATAACACAAACACACCTATTCGATGCACAAGATTTGATAAAAACACTAATGGGAAGAGAATAATCCTAGGGAGGACGAAAAAGACCTAAATGTACATCCAATGACACAAATGAACTTATTGGACACACAATATTGGTTAAAAACCTTAATTGGACAAGAATAAGACTAGGGAGGAAGAAAAAGACCTAAATGTCCATCAAATCACAAAAAGACACCTATTGGATGCACAAGACTGGTTAAAAACCCTAATTGGATAAGAATAAGTCTAGGGAGGACGAAAATGACCTAAATGATCTTCCAATGACACAAATGAACTTATTGGATGCACAAGATTTGTTAAAAACACTAATTCGGCAAGAATAAGCTTAGGGAGGACGAAAATGACCTAAATGTTCGTCCAATGACACAAACACACCTATTGGATGCACAAGATTTGTTAAAAACCCTAATTGGACAAGAATAAGCCTAGGGAGGACGAAAATGACCTAAATGTACATCAAATGACACAAATGAACTTATTGGACGCACAAGATTGGTTAAAAACCCTAATAGGACAAGAATAAGCGTAGGGAGGACCCAAATGACCTAAATGATCATCCAATGACACAAATGAACTTATTGGATGCTCAAGATTTGTTAAAAACACTAATTAGACAAGAATAAGCCTAGGAAGGACGAAAATGACCTAAATGTTCATCCAATGACACAAACACACCTATTGGATGCACAAGATTTGTTAAAAACCCTAATTGGACAAGAATAAGCCTAGGGAGGACGAAAATGACCTAACAGTTCATCCAATGACACAAATGATCTAATTGGATGAACAAGATTCGTTAAAAACCCTAATTGTACAGGAATAAGCCTAATGAGGACGAAAATGACCTAAATGAACATCTAATGACACAAATGAACTTATTGGACCCACAAGATTGGTTAAAAACCCTAATTGGAAAAGAATATGACTAGGGAAGAAGAAAAAGACCTAAATGTTCATCAAATGACAAAAACACACCTATTGGATGCACAAGATTGGTTAAAAACCCTAATTGGACAAGAATAAGCCTAGGGAGGACGAAAATGGCCTAAATGTTCATCCAATGACACAAACACACCTGTTGGATGCACAAGATTGGTTAAAAACCCTCATTGGACAAGAATAAGCCTATGGAGGACGAAAATGACCTAACAGGTCATCCAATGACACTAATGACACCTATTGGATGCACAAGATTGGTTAAAAACCCTTACTGAACAAGAATAAGCCAAGGGAGGACGAAAATGACCTAACAGTTCATCCAATGTCACAAATGAACTTATTGGATGAACATGATTGGTTAAAAACCCTAATTGGACAAGAATAAGCCTAGGGACGACGAAAATGACCTAAATGTACATCAAATGACACAAATGAACTTATTGGACACACAAGATTGGTTAAAAACACTAATTAGACAAGATTAAGCCTAGGGAGGACGAAAATGACCTAAATGTTCATCCAATGACACAAACACACCTATTGGATGCACAAGATTGGTTAAAAACCCTAATTGGACAAGAATAAGTCTAGGGAGGACGAAAATGACCTAACAGTTCATCCAATGTCACAAATGAACTTATTGGATGTACAAGATTGGTTAAAAACCCTAATTGGACAAGAATAAGCCTATAAAGGACGAAAATGACCTAACAGTTCATCCAATGACACAAACACACCTATTGGATGAACCAAAATGACCTAAATTGGACAAGAAGAAGCGTAGGGAGGACCAAAATGACCTAAATGATCTTCCAATGACACAAATGAACTTATTGGATGCACAAGATTTGTTAAAAACACTAATTAGGCAAGAATAAGCCTAGGGAGGACGAAAGTGACCTAAATGTTCATCCAATGACACAAACACACCTATTGGATGCACAAGATTTGTTAAAAACCCTAATTGGACAAGAATAAGCCTAGGGAGGACGAAAATGACCGAACAGTTCATCCAATGACACAAACACACCTATTGGATGAACCAAAATGACCTAAATTGGACAAGAATAAGAGTAGGGAGGACCAAAATGACCTAAAAGATCTTCCAATGACACAAATGAACTTATTGGATGCACAAGATTTGTTAAAAACCCTAATTAGACAAGAATAAGCCTAAGGAGGACGAAAATGACCTAAATGTTCATCCAATGGCACAAACACACCTATTGGATGCACAAGATTTGTTAAAAACACTAATTGGAAGAGAATAATCCTAGGGAGGACGAAAAAGACCTAAATGTACATCCAATGACACAAATGAACTTATTGGACACACAATATTGGTTAAAAACCTTAATTGGACAAGAATAAGACTAGGGAGGAAGAAAAAGACCTAAATGTCCATCAAATCACAAAAAGACACCTATTGGATGCACAAGACTGGTTAAAAACCCTAATTGGACAAGATTAAGTCTAGGGAGGACCAAAATGACCTAACAGTTCATCCAATGTCACAAATGAACTTATTGGATGTACAAGATTTGTTAAAAACCCTAATTGGACAAGAATAAGCCTAGGGAGGACGAAAATGACCTAAATGTACATCAAATGACACAAATGAACTTATTGGACGCACAAGATTGGTTAAAAACCCTAATTGGACTAGAATAAGCCTATGGAGGACGAAAATGACCTAAATGTACATCAAATGACACAAATGAACTTATTGGACGCATGAGATTAGTTAAAAACCCTAATAGGACCAGAATAAGCGTAGGGAGGACCAAAATGACCTAAATGATCATCCAATGACACAAATGAACTTATTGGATGCTCAAGATTTGTTAAAAACACTAATTAGACAAGAATAAGCCTAGGAACGACGAAAATGACCTAAATGTTCATCCAATGACACAAACAAACCTATTGGATGCACAAGATTTGTTAAAAACCCTAATTGGACAAGAATAAGCCTGGGGAGGACGAAAATGACCTAACAGTTCATCCAATGACACAAATGATCTTATTGGATGAACAAGATTGGTTAAAAACCCTAATTGGACAGGAATAAGCCTAGAGAGGACAAAAATGACCTAAATGAACATCTAATGACACAAATGAACTTATTGGACGCACAAGATTGGTTAAAAACGCTAATTGGAAAAGAATATGACTAGGGAAGAAGAAAAAGGCCTAAATGTTCATCAAATGACAAAAACACACCTATTGGATGCACAAGATTGGTTAAAAACCCTAATTGGACAAGAATAAGCCTAGGGAGGACGAAAATGACCTAAATGTTCATCCAATGACATAAACACACCTGTTGGATGCACAAGATTTGTTAAAAACACTAATTGGACAAGAATAAGCCTATGGAGGACGAAAATGACCTAACAGTTCATCCAATGACACAAACACACCTATTGGATGAACCAAAATGACCTAAATTGGACAAGAATAAACGTAGGGAGGACCAAAATGACCTAAATGATCTTCCAATGACACAAATGAACTTATTGGATGCACAAGATTTGTTAAAAACACTAATTAGGCAAGAATAAGCCTAGGGAGGACGAAAATGACCTAAATGTTCATCAAATGACAAAAACACACCTATTGGATGCACAAGATTTGTTAAAAACCCTAATTGGACAAGAATAAGCCTAGGGAGGACGAAAATGACCGAACAGTTCATCCAATGACACAAACACACCTATTGGATGAACCAAAATGACCTAAATTGGACAAGAATAAGCCTAGGGAGGACCAAAATGACCTAAATGATCTTCCAATGACACAAATGAACTTATTGGATGCACAAGATTTGTTAAAAGCCCTAATTAGACAAGAATAAGCCTAAGGAGGACGAAAATGACCTAAATGTTCATCCAATGACACAAACACACCTATTGGATGCACAAGATTTGTTAAAAACACTAATTGGAAGAGAATAATCCTAGGGAGGACGAAAAAGACCTAAATGTACATCCAATGACACAAATGAACTTATTGGACACACAATATTGGTTAAAAACCTTAACTGGACAAGAATAAGACTAGGGAGGAAGAAAAAGACCTAAATGTTCATCAAATGACAAAAACACACCTATTGGATGCACAAGATTGGTTAAAAACCCTAGTTGGACAAGAATAAGCCTGGGGAGGACGAAAATGACCTAAATGTTCATCCAATGACACAAACACACCTGTTGGATGCACAAGATTGGTTAAAAACCCTCATTGGACAAGAATAAGCCTATGGAGGACGAAAATGACCTAACAGGTCATCCAATGACACTAATGACACCTATTGGATGCACAAGATTGGTTAAAAACCCTAACTGAACAAGAATAAGCCAAGGGAGGACGAAAATGACTTAATAGTTCATCCAATGTCACAAATGAACTTATTGGATGAACAAGATTGGTTAAAAACCCTAATTGGACAAGACTAAGCCTAGGGAGGACGAAAATGACCTAAATGTACATCAAATGACACAAATGAACTTATTGGACACACAAGATTGGTTAAAAACACTAATTAGACAAGATTAAGCCTAGGGAGGACGAAAATGACCTAAATGTTCATCCAATGACACAAACACACCTATTGGATGCACAAGATTGGTTAAAAACCCTAATTGGACAAGAATAAGTCTAGGGAGGACGAAAATGACCTAACAGTTCATCCAATGTCACAAATGAACTTATTGGATGTACAAGAGTGGTTAAAAACCCTAATTGGACAAGAATAACCTATGGAGGACGAAAATGACCTAACAGTTCATCCAATGACACAAACACACCTATTGGATGAACCAAAATGACCTAAATTGGACAAGAATAAGCGTAGGGAGGACCAAAATGACCTAAATGATCTTCCAATGACACAAATGAACTTATTGAATGCACAAGATTTGTTAAAAACACTAATTAGGCAAGAATAAGCCTAGGGAGGACGAAAATGACCTAAATGTTCATCCAATGACACAAACACACCTATTGGATGCACAAGATTGGTTAAAAACCCTAATTGGACAAGAATAAGTCTAGGGAGGACGAAAATGACCTAACAGTTCATCCAATGTCACAAATGAACTTATTGGATGTACAAGATTGGTTAAAAACCCTAATTGGACTAGAATAAGCCTATGGAGGACGAAAATGACATAACAGTTCATCCAATGACACAAACACACCTATTGGATGAACCAAAATGACATAAATTGGACAAGAATAAGTGTAGGGAGGACCAAAATGACCTAAATGATCTTCCAATGACACAAATGAACTTATTGGATGCACAAGATTTGTTAAAAACACTAATTAGGCAAGAATAAGCCTAGGGAGGACGAAAATGACCTAAATGTTCATCCAATGACACAAACACACCTATTGGATGCACAAGATTTGTTAAAAACCCTAATTGGACAAGAATAAGCCTAGGGAGGACGAAAATGACCGAACAGTTCATCCAATGACACAAACACACCTATTGGATGAACCAAAATGACCTAAATTGGACAAGAATAAGCCTAAGGAGGACGAAAATGACCTAAATGTTCATCCAATGACACAAACACACCTATTGGATGCACAAGATTTGTTAAAAACACTAATTGGAAGAGAATAATCCTAGGGAGGACGAAAAAGACCTAAATGTACATCCAATGACACAAATGAACTTATTGGACACACAATATTGGTTAAAAACCCTAATTGGACAAGAATAAGCCTAGGGAGGACGAAAATGACCGAAATGTACATCAAATGACACAAATGAACTTATTGGACGCATAAGATTAGTTAAAAACCCTAATAGGACCAGAATAAGTGTAGGGAGGACCAAAATGACCTAAATGATCATCCAATGACACAAATGAACTTATTGGATGCACAAGATTTGTTAAAAACACTAATTAGACAAGATTAAGCCTAGGGAGGACGAAAATGACCTAAATGTTCATCCAATGACACAAACACACCTATTGGATGCACAAGATTGGTTAAAAACCCTAATTGGACAAGAATAAGTCTAGGGAGGACGAAAATGACCTAACAGTTCATCCAATGTCACAAATGAACTTATTGGATGTACAAGATTGGTTAAAAACCCTAATTGGACAAGAATAAGCCTATGGAGGACGAAAATGACCTAAATGTACATCAAATGACACAAATGAACTTATTGGACGCATAAGATTAGTTAAAAACCCTAATAGGACCAAAATAACCGTAGGGGGGGACCAAAATGACCTAAATGATCATCCAATGACACAAATGAACTTATTGGATGCACAAGATTTGTTAAAAACACTAATTAGACAAGATTAAGCCTAGGGAGGACGAAAATGACCTAAATGTTCATCCAATGACACAAACACACCTATTGGATGCACAAGATTGGTTAAAAACCCTAATTGGACAAGAATAAGCCTAGGGAGGACGAAAATGACCTAACAGTTCATCCAATGACAAAAATGATCTTATTGGATGAACAAGATTGGTTAAAAACCCTAATTGGACAGGAATAAGCCTAGAGAGGACGAAAATGACCTAAATGAACATCTAATGACACAAATGAACTTATTGGACGCACAAGATTGGTTAAAAACCCTAATTGGAAAAGAATATGACTAGGGAAGAAGAAAAAGACCTAAATGTCCATCAAATCACAAAAAGACACCTATTGGATGCACAAGATTTGTTAAAAACCCTAATTAGACAAGAATAAGCCTAAGGAGGACGAAAATGACCTAAATGTTCATCCAATGACACAAACACACCTATTGGATGCACAAGATTTGTTAAAAACCCTAATTGGACAAGAATAAGCCTAGGGAGGACGAAAATGACCTAAATGTTCATCCAATGACACAAACACACCTATTGGATGCACAAGATTTGTTAAAAACCCTAATTGGACAAGAATAAGCCTAGGGAGGACGAAAATGACCTAAATGTACATCAAATGACACAAATGAACTTATTGGACGCACAAGATTGGTTAAAAACCCTAATAGGACAAGAATAAGCGTAGGGAGGACCAAAATGACCTAAATGATCATCCAATGACACAAATGAACTTATTGGATGCACAAGATTTGTTAAAAACACTAATTAGACAAGAATAAGCCTAGGAAGGACGAAAATGACCTAAATGTTCATCCAATGACACAAACACACCTATTGGATGCACAAGATTTGTTAAAAACCCTAATTGGACAAGAATAAGCCTAGGGAGGACGAAAATGACCTAACAGTTCATCCAATGACACAAATGATCTTATTGGATGAACAAGATTGGTTAAAAACCCTAATTGGACAGGAATAAGCCTAGATAGGACGAAAATGACCTAAATGAACATCTAATGACACAAATGAACTTATTGGACGCACAATATTGGTTAAAAACCATAATTGGAAAAGAATATGACTAGGGAAGAAGAAAAAGACCTAAATGTTCATCAAATGACAAAAACACACATATTGGATGCACAAGATTGGATAAAAACCCTAATTGGACAAGAATAAGCCTAGGGAGGACGAAAATGACCTAAATGTTCATCCAATGACACAAACACACCTGTTGGATGCACAAGATTGGTTAAAAACCCTCATTGGACAAGAATAAGCCTATGGAGGACGAAAATGACCTAACAGGTCATCCAATGACACTAATGACACCTATTGGATGCACAAGATTGGTTAAAAACCCTAACTGAACAATAATAAGCCAAAGGAGGACGAAAATGACCTAACAGTTCATCCAATGTCACAAATGAACCTATTGGACGAACAAGATTGGTTAAAAACCCTAATTGGACAAGAATAAGCCTAGGGAGGACGAAAATGACCTAAATGTACATCAAATGACACAAATGAACTTATTGGACGCACAAGATTGGTTAAAAACCCTAATAGGACAAGAATAAGCGTAGGGAGGACCAAAATGACCTAAATGATCATCCAATGACACAAATGAACTTATTGGATGCTCAAGATTTGTTAAAAACACTAATTAGACAAGAATAAGCCTAGGAAGGACGAAAATGACCTAAATGTTCATCCAATGACACAAACACACCTATTGGATGCACAAGATTTGTTAAAAACCCTAATTGGACAAGAATAAGCCTAGGGAGGACGAAAATGACCTAACAGTTCATCCAATGACAAAAATGATCTTATTGGATGAACAAGATTGGTTAAAAACCCTAATTGGACAGGAATAAGCCTAGAGAGGACGAAAATGACCTAAATGTTCGTCCAATGACACAAACACACCTATTGGATGCACAAGATTGGTTAAAAACCCTAATTGGACAAGAATAAGTCTAGGGAGGACGAAAATGACCTAACAGTTCATCCAATGTCACAAATGAACTTATTGGATGTACAAGATTGGTTAAAAACCCTAATTGGACAAGAATAAGCCTATGGAGGACGAAAATGACCTAACAGTTCATCCAATGACACAAACACACCTATTGGATGAACCAAAATGACCTAAATTGGACAAGAATAAGCCTAGGGAGGACGAAAATGACCTAAATGTACATCAAATGACACAAATGAACTTATTGGACGCACAAGATTGGTTAAAAACCCTAATTGGACAAGAATAAGCCTATGGAGGACGAAAATGACCTAAATGTACATCAAATGACACAAATGAACTTATTGGACGCATAAGATTAGTTAAAAACCCTAATAGGACCAGAATAAGCGTAGGGAGGACCAAAATGACCTAAATGATCATCCAATGACACAAATGAACTTATTGGATGCACAAGATTTGTTAAAAACACTAATTAGACAAGATTAAGCCTATGGAGGACGAAAATGACCTAAATGTTCATCCAATGACACAAACACACCTATTGGATGCACAAGATTGGTTAAAAACCCTAATTGGACAAGAATAAGTCTAGGGAGGACGAAAATGACCTAACAGTTCATCCAATGTCACAAATAAACTTATTGGATGTACAAGATTGGTTAAAAACCCTAATTGGACAAGAATAAGCCTATGGAGGACGAAAATGACCTAACAGTTCATCCAATGACACAAACACACCTATTGGATGAACCAAAATGACCTAAATTGTACAAGAATAAGTGTAGGGAGGACCAAAATGACCTAAATGATCTTCCAATGACACAAATGAACTTATTGGATGCACAAGATTTGTTAAAAACACTAATTAGGCAAGAATAAGCCTAGGGAGGACGAAAATGACCTAAATGTTCATCCAATGACACAAACACACCTAATGGATGCACAAGATTTGTTAAAAACCTAATTGGACAAGAATAAGCCTAGGGAGGACGAAAATGACCTAACAGTTCATCCAATGACACAAATGATCTTATTGGATGAACAAGATTGGTTAAAAACCCTAATTAGACAGGAATAAGCCTAGAGAGGACGAAAATGACCTAAATGAACATCTAATGACACAAATGAACTTATTGGACGCACAAGATTGGTTAAAAACCCTAATTGGAAAAGAATATGACTAGGGAAGAAGAAAAAGACCTAAATGTTCATCAAATGACAAAAACACACCTATTGGATGCACAAAATTGGTTAAAAACCCTAATTGGACAAGAATAAGCCTAGGGAGGACGAAAATGACCTAAATGTTCATCCAATGACACAAACACACCTATTGGATGCACAAGATTTGTTAAAAACCCTAATTGGACAAGAATAAGCCTAGGGAGGACGAAAATGACCTAACAGTTCATCCAATGACACAAACGATCTTATTGGATGAACAAGATTGGTTAAAAACCCTAATTAGACAGGAATAAGCCTAGAGAGGACGAAAATGACCTAAATGAACATCTAATGACACAAATGAACTTATTGGACGCACAAGATTGGTTAAAAAACCTAATTGGAAAAAAATATGACTAGGGAAGAAGAAAAAGACCTAAATGTTCATCAAATGACAAAAACACACCTATTGGATGCACAAGATTGGTTAAAAACCCTAATTGGACAAGGATAAGCCTAGGGAGGACGAAAATGACCTAAACGTTCATCCAATGACACAAACACACCTGTTGGATGCACAAGATTGGTTAAAAACCCTCATTGGACAAGAATAAGCCTATGGAGGACGAAAATGACCTAACAGTTCATCAAATGACACTAATGACACCTATTGGATGCACAAGATTGGTTAAAAACCCTATCTGAACAAGAATAAGCCAAGGGAGGACGAAAATGACCTAACAGTTCATCCAATGTCACAAATGAACTTATTGGATGAACAAGATTGGTTAAAAACCCTAATTGGACAAGAATAAGCCTAGGGAGGACGAAAATGACCTAAATGTTCATCCAATGACACAAACACACCTAATGGATGCACAAGATTTGTTAAAAACCTAATTGGACAAGAATAAGTTTAGGGAGGACGAAAATGACCTAACAGTTCATCCAATGTCACAAATGAACTTATTGGATGTACAAGATTGGTTAAAAACCCTAATTGGACAAGAATAAGCCTATGGAGGACGAAAATGACCTAACAGTTCATCCAATGACACAAACACACCTATTGGATGAACCAAAATGACCTAAATTGGACAAGAATAAGGGTAGGGAGGACCAAAATGACCTAAATGATCTTCCAATGACACAAATGAACTTATTGGATGCACAAGATTTGTTAAAAACACTAATTAGGCAAGAATAAGCCTAGGGAGGACGAAAATGACCTAAATGTTCATCCAATGACACAAACACACCTATTGGATGCACAAGATTTGTTAAAAACCCTAATTGGACAAGAATAAGCCTAGGGAGGACGAAAATGACCTAAATGTACATCAAATGACACAAATGAACTTATTGGACGCACATGATTGGTTAAAAACCCTAATAGGACAAGAATAAGCGTAGGGAGGACCAAAATGACCTAAATGATCATCCAATGACACAAACGAACTTATTGGATGCTCAAGATTTGTTAAAAACACTAATTAGACAAGAATAAGCCTAGGAAGGACGAAAATGACCTAAATGTTCATCCAATGACACAAACACACCTATTGGATGCACAAGATTTTTTAAAAACCCTAATTGGACATGAATAAGCCTAGGGAGGACGAAAATGACCTAAATGTTCATCCAATGACACAAACACACCTAATGGATGCACAAGATTTGTTAAAAACCTAATTGGACAAGAATAAGCCTAGGGAGGACGAAAATGACCTAACAGTTCATCCAATGACACAAATGATCTTATTGGATGAACAAGATTGGTTAAAAACCCTAATTACACAGGAATAAGCCTAGAGAGGACGAAAATGACCTAAATGAACATCTAATGACACAAATGAACTTATTGGACGCACAAGATTGGTTAAAAACCCTAATTGGAAAAGAATATGACTAGGGAAGAAGAAAAAGACCTAAATGTTCATCAAATGACAAAAACACACCTATTGGATGCACAAAATTGGTTAAAAACCCTAATTGGACAAGAATAAGCCTAGGGAGGACGAAAATGACCTAAATGTTCATCCAATGACACAAACACACCTATTGGATGCACAAGATTGGTTAAAAACCCTCATTGGACAAGAATAAGCCTATGGACGACGAAAATGACATAACAGGTCATCCAATGTCACAAATGAACTTATTGGATAAACTAGATTGGTTAAAAACCCTAATTGGACAAGAATAAGCCTAGGGAGGACGAAAATGACCTAAATGTTCATCCAATGACACAAACACACGTGTTGGATGCACAAGATTGGTTAAAAACCCTCACTGGACAAGAATAAGCCTATGGACGACGAAAATGACCTAACAGGTCATCCAATGACACTAATGACACCTAATGGATGCACAAGATTGGTTAAAAACCCTAACTGAACAAGAATAAGCCAAGGGAGGACGAAAATGACCTAACAGTTCATCCAGTGTCACAAATGAACTTATTGGATGAACAAGATTGGTTAAAAACCCTAATTGGACAAGAATAAGCATAGGGAGGACGAAAATGACCTAAATGTACATCAAATGACACAAATGAACTTATTGGACACACAAGATTGGTTAAAAACACTAATTAGACAAGATTAAGCCTAGGGAGGACGAAAATGACCTAAATGTTCATCCAATGACACAAACACACCTATTGGATGCACAAGATTTGTTAAAAACCGTAATTCGACAAGAATAAGTCTAGGGAGTACGAAATCGACCTAACAGTTCATCCAATGTCACAAATGAACTTATTGGATGTACAAGATTGGTTAAAAACCCTAATTGGACAAGAATAAGCCTATGGAGGACAAAAATGACCTAACAGTTCATCCAATGACACAAACACACCAATTGGATGAACCAAAATGACCTAAATTGGACAAGAATAAGCGTAGGGAGGACCAAAATGACCTAAATGATCTTCCAATGACACAAATGAACTTATTGGATGCACAAGATTTGTTAAAAACAATAATTAGGCAAGAATAAGCCTAGGGAGGACGAAAATGACCTAAATGTTCATCCAATGACACAAACACACCTATTGGATGCACAAGATTTGTTAAAAACCCTAATTGGACAAGAATAAGCCTAGGGAGGACGAAAATGACCTAAATGTACATCAAATGACACAAATGTACTTATTGGACTCACAAGATTGGTTAAAAACCCTAATAGGACAAGAATAAGCGTAGGGAGCACCAAAATGACCTAAATGATCATCCAATGACACAAATGAACTTATTGGATGCTCAAGATTTGTTAAAAACGCTAATTAGACAAGAATAAGCCTAGGAAGGACGAAAATGACCTAAATGTTCATCCAATGACACAAACACACCTATTGGATGCACAAGATTTGTTAAAAACCCTAATTGGACAAGAATAAGCCTAGGGAGGACGAAAATGACCTAAGAGTTCATCCAATGACAAAAATGATCTTATTGGATGAACAAGATTGGTTAAAAACCCTAATTGGACAGGAATAAGCCTAGAGAGGACGAAAATGACCTAAATGAACATCTAATGACACAAATGAACTTATTGGACGCACAAGATTGGTTAAAAACCCTAATTGGAAAAGAATATGACTAGGGAAGAAGAAAAAGACCTAAATGTTCATCAAATGACAAAAACACACCTATTGGATGCACAAGATTGGTTAAAAACCATAATTGGACAAGGATAAGCCTAGGGAGGACGAAAATGACCTAAACGTTCATCCAATGACACAAACACGCCTGTTGGATGCACAAGATTGGTTAAAAACCCTCATTGGACAAGAATAAGCCTATGGAGGACGAAAATGACCTAACAGGTCATCAAATGACACTAATGACACCTATTGGATGCACAAGATTGGTTAAAAACCCTAACTGAACCAGAATAAGCCAAGGGAGGACGAAAATGACCTAACAGTTCATCCAATGTCACAAATGAACTTATTGGATGAACAAGATTGGTTAAAAACCCTAATTGGACAAGAATAAGCCAAGGGAGGACGAAAATGACCTAAATGTACATCAAATGACACAAATGAACTTATTGGACACACAAGATTGGTTAAAAACC
This sequence comes from Cicer bijugum, assembly GCA_037974875.1. Classification (NCBI taxonomy): domain Eukaryota; kingdom Viridiplantae; phylum Streptophyta; class Magnoliopsida; order Fabales; family Fabaceae; genus Cicer; species Cicer bijugum. The sequence continues at coordinate 502,456 of JBBPBT010001348.1, read as the reverse complement.
CTAATTGGACAAGAATAAGCGTAAGGAGGACCAAAATGACCTAAATGATAATCCAATGACACAAATGAACTTATTGGATGCACAAGATTGGTTAAAAACCCTAATTGGACAAGAATAAGCATATGGAGGACGAAAATGACCTAAATGTACATCAAATGACACAAATGAACTTATTGGACGCATAAGATTAGTTAAAAACCCTAATAGGACCAAAATAACCGTAGGGGGGGACCAAAATGACCTAAATGATCATCCAATGACACAAATGAACTTATTGGATGCACAAGATTTGTTAAAAACACTAATTAGACAAGATTAAGCCTAGGGAGGACGAAAATGACCTAAATGTTCATCCAATGACACAAACACACCTATTGGATGCACAAGATTGGTTAAAAACCCTAATTGGACAAGAATAAGTCTAGGGAGGACGAAAATGACCTAACAGTTCATCCAATGTCACAAATGAACTTATTGGATGTACAAGATTGGTTAAAAACCCTAATTGGACTAGAATAAGCCTATGGAGGACGAAAATGACATAACAGTTCATCCAATGACACAAACACACCTATTGGATGAACCAAAATGACATAAATTGGACAAGAATAAGTGTAGGGAGGACCAAAATGACCTAAATGATCTTCCAATGACACAAATGAACTTATTGGATGCACAAGATTTGTTAAAAACACTAATTAGGCAAGAATAAACCTAGGGAGGACGAAAATGACCTAAATGTTCATCCAATGACACAAACACACCTATTGGATGCACAAGATTTGTTAAAAACCCTAATTGGACAAGAATAAGCCTAGGGAGGACGAAAATGACCTAAATGTACATCAAATGACACAAATGAACTTATTGGACGCACAAGATTGGTTAAAAACCCTAATAGGACAAGAATAAGCGTAGGGAGGACCAAAATGACCTAAATGATCATCCAATGACACAAATGAACTTATTGGATGCTCAAGATTTGTTAAAAACACTAATTAGGCAAGAATAAGCCTAGGAAGGACGAAAATGACCTAAATGTTCATCCAATGACACAAACACACCTATTGGATGCACAAGATTTGTTAAAAACCCTAATTCGACAAGAATAAGCCTAGGGAGGACGAAAATGACCTAACAGTTCATCCAATGACACAAATGATCTTATTGGATGAACAAGATTGGTTAAAAACCCTAATTGGACAGGAATAAGCCTAGAGAGGACGAAAATGACCTAAATGAACATCTAATGACACAAATCAACTTATTGGACGCACAAGATTGGTTAAAAACCCTAATTGGAAAAGAATATGAAAAGGGAAGAAGAAAAAGACCTAAATGTTCATCAAATGACAAAAACACACCTATTGGATGCACAAGTTTGGATAAAAACCCTAATTGGACAAGAATAAGCCTAGGGAGGACGAAAATGACCTAAATGTTCATCCAATGACACAAACACACCTGTTGGATGCACAAGATTGGTTAAAAACCCTCATTGGACAAGAATAAGCCTATGGAGAACGAAAATGACCTAACAGGTCATCAAATGACACTAATGACACCTATTGGATGCACAAGATTGGTTAAAAACCCTAACTGAACAAGAATAAGCCAAGGGAGGACGAAAATGACCTAACAGTTCATCCAATGTCACAAATGAACTTATTGGATGAACAGGATTGGTTAAAAACCCTAATTGGACAAGAATAAGCCTAGGGAGGACGAAAATGACCTAAATGTACATCAAATGACACAAATGAAATTAATGGACACACAAGATTGGTTAAAAACCCTAATAGGACAAGAATAAGCGTAAGGAGGACCAAAATGACCTAAATGATAATCCAATGACACAAATGAACTTATTGGATGCACAAGATTGGTTAAAAACCCTAATTGGACAAGAATAAGCCTATGGAGGACGAAAATGACCTAAATGTACATCAAATGACACAAATGAACTTATTGGACGCATAAGATTAGTTAAAAACCCTAATAGGACCAAAATAACCGTAGGGGGGGACCAAAATGACCTAAATGATCATCCAATGACACAAATGAACTTATTGGATGCACAAGATTTGTTAAAAACACTAATTAGACAAGATTAAGCCTAGGGAGGACGAAAATGACCTAAATGTTCGTCCAATGACACAAACACACCTATTGGATGCACAAGATTGGTTAAAAACCCTAATTGGACAAGAATAAGTCTAGGGAGGACGAAAATGACCTAACAGTTCATCCAATGTCACAAATGAACTTATTGGATGTACAAGATTGGTTAAAAACCCTAATTGGACTAGAATAAGCCTATGGAGGACGAAAATGACCTAACAGTTCATCCAATGACACAAACACACCTATTGGATGAACCAAAATGACCTAAATTGGACAAGAATAAGTGTAGGGAGGACCAAAATGACCTAAATGATCTTCCAATGACACAAATGAACTTATTGGATGCACAAGATTTGTTAAAAACACTAATTAGGCAAGAATAAGCCTAGGGAGGACGAAAATGACCTAAATGTTCATCCAATGACACAAACACACCTATTGGATGCACAAGATTTGTTAAAAACCCTAATTGGACAAGAATAAGCCTAGGGAGGACGAAAATGACCTAAATGTACATCAAATGACACAAATGAACTTATTGGACGCACAAGATTGGTTAAAAACCCTAATAGGACAAGAATAAGCGTTGGGAGGACCAAAAGGACCTAAATGATCATCCAATGACACAAATGAACTTATTGGATGCTCAAGATTTGTTAAAAACACTAATTAGACAAGAATAAGCCTAGGAAGGACGAAAATGACCTAAATGTTCATCCAATGACACAAACACACCTATTTGATGCACAAGATTTGTTAAAAACCCTAATTGGACAAGAATAAGCCTAGGGAGGACGAAAATGACCTAAATGTACATCAAATGACACAAATGAACTTATTGGACGCACAAGATTGGTTAAAAACCCTAATAGGACAAGAATAAGCGTAGGGAGGACCAAAATGACCTAAATGATCATCCAATGACACAAATGAACTTATTGGATGCTCAAGATTTGTTAAAAACACTAATTAGGCAAGAATAAGCCTAGGAAGGACGAAAATGACCTAAATGTTCATCCAATGACACAAACACACCTATTGGATGCACAAGATTTGTTAAAAACCCTAATTGGACAAGAATAAGCCTAGGGAGGACGAAAATGACCTAACAGTTCATCCAATGACACAAATGATCTTATTGGATGAACAAGATTGGTTAAAAACCCTAATTGGACAGGAATAAGCCTAGAGAGGACGAAAATGACCTAAATGAACATCTAATGACACAAATGAACTTATTGGACGCACAAGATTGGTTAAAAACCCTAATTGGAAAAGAATATGACTAGGGAAGATGAAAAAGACCTAAATGTTCATCAAATGACAAAAACACACCTATTGGATGCACAAGATTGGATAAAAACCCTAATTGGACAAGAATAAGCCTAGGGAGGACGAAAATGACCTAAATGTTCATCCAATGACACAAACACACCTGTTGGATGCACAAGATTGGTTAAAAACCCTCATTGGACAAGAATACACCTATGGAGGACGAAAATGACCTAACAGGTCATCCAATGACACTAATGACACCTATTGGATGCACAAGATTGGTTAAAAACCCTAACTGAACAAGAATAAGCCAAGGGAGGAAGTAAATGACCTAACAGTTCATCCAATGTCACAAATGAACCTATTGGACGAACAAGATTGGTTAAAAACCCTAATTGGACAAGAATAAGCCTATGGAGGACGAAAATGACCTAAATGTACATCAAATGACACAAATGAACTTATTGGACGCATAAGATTAGTTAAAAACCCTAATAGGACCAAAATAACCGTAGGGGGGGACCAAAATGACCTAAATGATCATCCAATGACACAAATGAACTTATTGGATGCACAAGATTTGTTAAAAACACTAATTAGACAAGATTAAGCCTAGGGAGGACGAAAATGACCTAAATGTTCATCCAATGACACAAACACACCTATTGGATGCACAAGATTGGTTAAAAACCCTAACTGAACAAGAATAAGCCAAGGGAGGACGAAAATGACCTAACAGTTCATCCAATGTCACAAATAAACCTATTGGACGAACAAGATTGGTTAAAAACCCTAATTGGACAAGAATAAGCCTAGGGAGGACGAAAATGACCTAAATGTACATCAAATGACACAAATGAACTTATTGGACACACAAGATTGGTTAAAAACCCTAATAGGACAAGAATAAGCGTAAGGAGGACCAAAATGACCTAAATGATAATCCAATGACACAAATGAACTTATTGGATCCACAAGATTGGATAAAAACCCTAATTGGACAAGAATAAGCCTAGGGAGGACGAAAATGACCTAAATGTTCATCCAATGACACAAACACACCTGTTGGATGCACAAGATTGGTTAAAAACCCTCATTGGACAAGAATAAGCCTATGGAGGACGAAAATGACCTAACAAGTCATCCAATGACACTAATGACACCTATTGGATGCACAAGATTGGTTAAAAACCCTAACTGAACAAGAATAAGCCAAGGGAGGACGAAAATGACCTAACAGTTCATCCAATGTCACAAATAAACCTATTGGACGAACAAGATTGGTTAAAAACCCTAATTGGACAAGAATAAGCCTAGGGAGGACGAAAATGACCTAAATGTACATCAAATGACACAAATGAACTTATTGGACGCACAAGATTGGTTAAAAACCCTAATAGGACAAGAATAAGCGTAGGGAGGACCAAAATGACCTAAATGATCATCCAATGACACAAATGAACTTATTGGATGCTCAAGATTTGTTAAAAACACTAATTAGACAAGAATAAGCCTAGGAAGGACGAAAATGACCTAAATGTTCATCCAATGACACAAACACACCTATTGGATGCACAAGATTTGTTAAAAACCCTAATTGGACAAGAATAAGCCTAGGGAGGACGAAAATGACCTAACAGTCCATCGAATGACAAAAATGATCTTATTGGACGCACAAGATTGGTTAAAAACCCTAATAGGACCAAAATAACCGTAGGGGGGACCAAAATGACCTAAATGATCATCCAATGACACAAATGAACTTATTGGATGCACAAGATTTGTTAAAAACACTAATTAGACAAGATTAAGCCTAGGGAGGACGAAAATGACCTAAATGTTCATCCAATGACACAAACACACCTATTGGATGCACAAGATTGGTTAAAAACCCTAATTGGACAAGAATAAGTCTATGGAGGACGAAAATGACCTAACAGTTCATCCAATGTCACAAATGAACTTATTGGATGTACAAGATTGGTTAAAAACCCT
>JBBPBT010001348.1:456689-496780 GCA_037974875.1 Cicer bijugum | reverse complement strand
GTTAAAAACCCTAATAGGACCAAAATAACCGTAGGGGGGACCAAAATGACCTAAATGATCATCCAATGACACAAATGAACTTATTGGATGCACAAGATTTGTTAAAAACACTAATTAGACAAGATTAAGCCTAGGGAGGACGAAAATGACCTAAATGTTCATCCAATGACACAAACACACCTATTGGATGCACAAGATTGGTTAAAAACCCTAATTGGACAAGAATAAGTCTATGGAGGACGAAAATGACCTAACAGTTCATCCAATGTCACAAATGAACTTATTGGATGTACAAGATTGGTTAAAAACCCTTATTGGACAAGAATAAGCCTATGGAGGACGAAAATGACCTAACAGTTCATCCAATGACACAAACACACCTATTAGATGAACCAAAATGACCTAAATTGGACAAGAATAATTGTAGGGAGGACCAAAATGACCTAAATGATCTTCCAATGACACAAATGAACTTATTGGATGCACAAGATTTGTTAAAAACACTAATTAGGCAAGAATAAGCCTAGGGAGGACGAAAATGACCTAAATGTTCATCCAATGACACAAACACACCTATTGGATGCACAAGATTTGTTAAAAACCCTAATTGGACAAGAATAAGCCTAGGGAGGACGAAAATGACCTAACAGTTCATCCAATGACAAAAATGATCTTATTGGATGAACAAGATTGGTTAAAAACCCTAATTGGACAGGAATAAGCCTAGAGAGGACGAAAATGACCTAAATGAACATCTAATGACACAAATGAACTTATTGGACGCACAAGATTGGTTAAAAACCCTAATTGGAAAAGAATATGACTAGGGAAGAAGAAAAAGACCTAAATGTTCATCAAATGACAAAAACACACCTATTGGATGCACAAGATTGGATAAAAACCCTAATTGGACAAGAATAAGCCTAGGGAGGACGAAAATGACCTAAATGTTCATCCAATGACACAAACACACCTATTGGATGCACAAGATTGGTTAAAAACCCTAATTGGACAAGAATAAGCCTAGGGAGGACGAAAATGACCTAACAGTGCATCCAATGACACAAACACACCTATTGGATGCTCAAGATTGGTTAAAAACCATAATTGGACAAGTATAAGCCTAGGGAGGACGAAAATGACCTAACAGTTCATCTAATGTCAAAAAAGAACTTATTGGATGAACAAGATTGGTTAAAAACCCTAATTGGAAAAGAATAAGCCTATGGAGGACGAAAATGACCTAAATGAACATCAAATGACACAAATAAAAACCCTAATAGGACAAGAATAAACGTGGGGAGGACCAAAATGACCTAAATGATCATCCAATGACACAAATGAACTTATTGGATGCCCAAGATTTGTTAAAAACCGTAACTAGACAAGAATAAGCCAAGGGAGGACGAAAATGACCTAAATGTTCATCCAATGACACAAACACACCTATTGAATGCACAAGATTTGTTAAAAACCCTAATTGGACAAGAATAAGCCTATGGAGGACGAAAATGACCTAACAGTTCATCCCATGACACAAATGAACTTATTGGATGAACAAGATTGGTTAAAAACCCTAATTGGACAAGAATAAGCCTAGGGAGGACGAAAATGACCTAAATGTACATCAAATGACACAAATGAACTTATTGGACGCACAATATTGGTTAAAAACCCTAATAGGAGAAGAATAAGCGTAGCGAGGACCAAAATGACCAAAATGATCATCCAATGACACAAATGAACTTATTGGATGCACAAGAATAAGCCTAGGGAGGACGAAAATGACCTAAATGTTTATCCAACGACACAAACACACCTATTGGATGCACAAGATTTGTTAAAAACCCTAATTGGACAAGAATAAACCTAGGGAGGACTAAAATGACCTAACAGTTCATCCAATGACACAAATGAACATAATGGATGAACAAGATTGATTAAAAACCTTAATTGGACAAGAATAAGCCTTGGGAGGTCGAAAATGACCTAAATGATAATCCAATAATACAAGTGATCTTATTGGATGCACATGATTGGTTAAAAACCCTAATTGGACAAGAATAAGCCCAGGGAGGACGAAAATGACCTAATAGTTCATCCAATGTCACAAATGAACTTATTGGATGAACAAGATTGGTTAAAAACCTTAATTGGACAAAAATAAGCCTAGGGAGGATAAAAATGACCTAAATGTACATCAAATGACCTAAATGTTCATCCAATGACACAAATGAACTTATTGGATGAACAAAATTTGTTAAAAACCCTAATTAGACAAGAATAAGCCTAGGGAGGACGAAAATTACCTAAATGTTTATCCAAAGACACAAACACACCTATTGGATGCACAAGATTTGTTAAAAACCCTAATTGGACAAGAATAAGCCTAGGGAGGACTAAAACGACCTAACAGTTCATCCAATGACACAAATGAACATATTGGATGAACAAGATTGATTAAAAACCCTAATTGGACAAGAATAAGCCTAGGGAGGACGAAAATGACCTAAATGTACATCAAATGACACAAATGAACTTATTGGACGCACAAGATTGGTTAAAAACGCTATTTGGACAAGAATAAGACTAGGGAGGAAGAAAAAGACCTAAATGTTCATCAAAGGACAAAAACACACCTATTGGATGCACAAGATTGGTAAAAAAAACCCTTATTGGACAATAATAAGCCTAGGGAGGACGAGAATGACCTAAATGTTCATCCAATGACACAAACACACCTATTGGATGCACAATATTGGTTAAAAACCCTAATTGGACAAGAATAAGCCTAGGGAGGACGAAAATGACCTAAATGTTCATCCAATGACACAAACACACCTATTGGATGCACAAGATTGGTTAAAAACCCTAATTGGACAAGAATAAGCCTAGGGAGGACGAAAATGACCTAAATGTACATCAAATGACACAAATGAACTTATTGGACGCACAAGATTGGTTAAAAACCCTAATAGGACAAGAATAAGCGTAGGGAGGACCAAAATGACCTAAATGATCATCCAATGACACAAATGAACTTATTGGATGCTCAAGATTTGTTAAAAACACTAATTTGACAAGAATAAGCCTAGGAAGGACGAAAATGACCTAAATGTTCATCCAATGACACAAACACACCTATTGGATGCACAAGATTTGTTAAAAACCCTAATTGGACAAGAATAAGCCTAGGGAGGACGAAAATGACCTAACAGTTCATCCAATGACACAAATGATCTTATTGGATGAACAAGATTGGTTAAAAACCCTAATTGGACAGGAATAAGCCTAGATAGGACGAAAATGACCTAAATGAACATCTAATGACACAAATGAACTTATTGGACGCACAATATTGGTTAAAAACCATAATTGGAAAAGAATATGACTAGGGAAGAAGAAAAAGACCTAAATGTTCATCAAATGACAAAAACACACATATTGGATGCACAAGATTGGATAAAAACCCTAATTGGACAAGAATAAGCCTAGGGAGGACGAAAATGACCTAAATGTTCATCCAATGACACAAACACACCTGTTGGATGCACAAGATTGGTTAAAAACCCTCATTGGACAAGAATAAGCCTATGGAGGACGAAAATGACCTAACAGGTCATCCAATGACACTAATGACACCTATTGGATGCACAAGATTGGTTAAAAACCCTAACTGAACAATAATAAGCCAAGGGAGGACGAAAATGACCTAACAGTTCATCCAGTGTCACAAATGAATCTATTGGACGAACAAGATTGGTTAAAAACCCTAATTGGACAAGAATAAGCCTAGGGAGGACGAAAATGACCTAAATGTACATCAAATGACACAAATGAACTTATTGGACGCACAAGATTGGTTAAAAACCCTAATAGGACAAGAATAAGCGTAGGGAGGACCAAAATGACCTAAATGATCATCCAATGACACAAATGAACTTATTGGATGCTCAACATTTGTTAAAAACACTAATTAGACAAGAATAAGCCTAGGAAGGACGAAAATGACCTAAATGTTCATCCAATGACACAAACACACCTATTGGATGCACAAGATTTGTTAAAAACCCTAATTGGACAAGAATAAGCCTAGGGAGGACGAAAATGACCTAACAGTTCATCCAATGACAAAAACGATCTTATTGGATGAACAAGATTGGTTAAAAACCCTAATTGGACAGGAATAAGCCTAGAGAGGACGAAAACGACCTAAATGAACATCTAATGACACAAATGAACTTATTGGACGCACAAGATTGGTTAAAAACCCTAATTGGAAAAGAATATGACTAGGGAAGAAGAAAAAGACCTAAATGTTCATCAAATGACAAAAACACACCTATTGGATGCACAAGATTGGTTAAAAACCCTAATTGGACAAGGATAAGCCTAGGGAGGACGAAAATGACCTAAATGTTCATCCAATGACACAAACACACCTGTTGGATGCACAAGATTGGTTAAAAACCCTCATTGGCCAAGAATAAGCCTATGGAGGACGAAAATGACCTAACAGGTCATCAAATGACACTAATGACACCTATTGGATGCACAAGATTGGTTAAAAACCCTAACTGAACAAGAATAAGCCAAGGGAGGATGTAAATGACCTAGCAGTTCATCCAATGTCACAAATGAAATTATTGGATGAACAAGATTGGTTAAAAACCCTAATTGGACAAGAATAAGCCTAGGGAGGACGAAAATGACCTAAATGTACATCAAATGACACAAATGAACTTATTGGACACACAAGATTGGTTAAAAACCCTAATAGGACAAGAATAAGCGTAAGGAGGACCAAAATGACCTAAATGATAATCCAATGACACAAATGAACTTATTGGATGCACAAGATTGGTTAAAAACCCTAATTGGACAAGAATAAGCCTATGGAGGACGAAAATGACCTAAATGTACATCAAATGACACAAATGAACTTATTGGACGCATAAGATTAGTTAAAAACCCTAATAGGACCAAAATAACCGTAGGCGGGACCAAAATGACCTAAATGATCATCCAATGACACAAATGAACTTATTGGATGCACAAGATTTGTTAAAAACACTAATTAGACAAGATTAAGCCTAGGGAGGACGAAAATGACCTAAATGTTCATCCAATGACACAAACACACCTATTGGATGCACAAGATTGGTTAAAAACCCTAATTGGACAAGAATAAGCCTAGGGAGGACGAAAATGACCTAAATGTTCATCCAATGACACAAACTCACCTATTGGATGCTCAAGATTGGTTAAAAACCCTAATTGGACAAGAAGAACCCTAGGGAGGACGAAAATGACCTAAATGTTCATCCAATGACACAAACACACCTATTGGATGCACAAGATTGGTTAAAAACCCTAATTGGACAAGAAGAACCCTAGGGAGGACGAAAATGCCCTAAATGTTCATCCAATGACACAAACACACCTATTGGATGCACAAGATTGGTTAAAAACCCTAATTGGAGAAGAATAACCCTAGGGAGGACGAAAATGACCTAAATGTTCATCCAATGACACAAACACACCTATTGGATGCACAAGATTGGTAAAAAACCCTAATTGGAGAAGAATAACCCTTGGGAGGACGAAAATGACCTAAATGTTCATCCAATGACACAAACACACCTATTGGATGCACAAGATTGGTTAAAAACCCTAATTGGAGAAGAATAACCCTAGGGAGGACGAAAATGACCTAAATGTTCATCCAATGACACAAACACACCTATTGGATGCACAAGATTGGTTAAAAACCATAATTGGACAAGAAGAACCCTAGGGGGGAGGAAAATGACCTAAATGTTCATCCAATGACACAAACACACCTATTGGATGCACAAGATTGGTTAAAAACCCTAATTGGAGAAGAATAACCCTAGGGAGGACGAAAATGACCTAAATGTTCATCCAATGACACAAACACACCTCTTGGATGCACAAGATTGGTTAAAAACCCTAATTTGACAACATTTAGTTTAGGGAGGACGAAAATGACCTAAATGTTCATCCAATGACACAAACACACCTATTGGATGCACAAGATTGGTTAAAAACCCTAATTGGAGAAGAATAACCCTAGGGAGGACGAAAATGACCTAAATGTTCATCCAATGACACAAACACACCTATTGGATGCACAAGATTGGTTAAAAACCCTATTTGGACAAGATTAAGTGTACGGAGGACGAAAATGACCTAAATGTTCATCCAATGACACAAACACACCTATTGGATGCACAAGATTGGTTAAAAACCCTAATTGGAGAAGAATAACCCTAGGGAGGACGAAAATGACCTAAATGTTCATCCAATGACACTAACACTCCTATTGGATGCAAAGATTGGTTAAAAACCCTAATTGGAGAAGAATAACCCTAGGGAGGACGAAAATGACCTAAATGTTCATCCAATGACACAAACACACCTATTGGATGCACAAGATTGGTTAAAAACCCTAATTGGAGAAGAATAACCCTAGGGAGGACGAAAATGACCTAAATGTTCATCCAATGACACAAACAGACCAATCGGAAGCACCAGATTGGTTAAAAACCCTAATTCGAGAAGAATAACCCTAGGGAGGACGAAAATGACCTAAATGTTCATCCAATGACACAAACACACCTATTGGATGCACAAGATTGGTTAAAAACCCTAATTGGACAAGATTAAGTGTAGGGAGGACGAAAATGACCTAAATGTTCATCCAATGACACAAACACACCTATTGGATGCACAAGATTGGTTAAAAACCCTAATTGGAGAAGAATAACCCTAGGGAGGACGAAAGTGACCTAAATGTTCATCCAATGACACACACACACCTATTGGATGCAAAAAATTGGTTAAAAACCCTAATTGGACAAGATTAAGTGTAGGGAGGACAAAAATGACCTAAATGTTCATCCAATGACACAAACACACCTATTGGATGCACAAAATTGGTTAAAAACCCTAATTGGAGAAGAATAACCCTAGGGAGGACGAAAATGACCTAAATGTTCATCCAATGACACAAACACACCTATTGGATGCACAAGAATGGTTAAAAACCCTAATTGGACAAGAATAAGCGTAGGGAGGACGAAAATGACCTAAATGTTCATCCAATGACACAAACACACCTATTGGATGCACAAGATTGGTTAAAAACCCTAATTGGACAAGAATAAGCCTATGGAGGACGAAAATGACCTAACAGTTCATCCAATGACACAAACACACCTATTGGATGCACAAGATTGGTTAAAAACCATAATTGGACAAGAATAAGCCTAGGGAGGACGAAAATGACCTAAATGTACATCAAATGACACAAATAAACTTATTGGACGCATAAGATTGGTTAAAAACCGTAATTGGACAAGAATAAGCGTAGCGAGGACCAAAATGACCTAAATGATCATCCAATGACACAAATGAACTTATTGGATGCACAAGATTTGTTAAAAACACTAATTAGACAAGAATAAGCCTAGGGAGGACGAAAATGACCTAAATGTTCATCCAATGACACAAACACACCTATTGGATGCACAAGATTGGTTAAAAACCCTAATTGGACAAGAATAAGTCTAGGGAGGACGAAAATGACCTAACAGTTCATCCAATGTCACAAATGAACTTATTGGATGTACAAGATTGGTTAAAAACCCTAATTGGACAAGAATAAGCCTATGGAGGACGAAAATGACCTAAATGTACATCAAATGACACAAATGAACTTATTGGACGCATAAGATTAGTTAAAAACCCTAATAGGACCAAAATAACCGTAGGGGGGCCCAAAATGACCTAAATGATCATCCAATGACACAAATGAACTTATTGGATGCACAAGATTTGTTAAAAACACTAATTAGACAAGATTAAGCCTAGGGAGGACGAAAATGACCTAAATGTTCATCCAATGACACAAACACACCTATTGGATGCACAAGATTGGTTAAAAACCCTAATTGGACAAGAATAAGTCTAGGGAGGACGAAAATGACCTAACAGTTCATCCAATGTCACAAATGAACTTATTGGATGTACAAGATTGGTTAAAAACCCTAATTGGACTAGAATAAGCCTATGGAGGACGAAAATGACCTAACAGTTCATTCAATGACACAAACACACCTATTGGATGAACCAAAATGACCTAAATTGGACAAGAATAAGTGTAGGGAGGACCAAAATGACCTAAATGATCATCCAATGACACAAATGAACTTATTGGATGCTCAAGATTTGTTAAAAACACTAATTAGACAAGAATAAGCCTAGGAAGGACGAAAATGACCTAAATGTTCATCCAATGACACAAACACACCTATTGGATGCACAAGATTTGTTAAAAACCCTAATTGGACAAGAATAAGCCTAGGGAGGACGAAAATGACCTAACAGTTCATCCAATGACACAAATGATCTTATTGGATGAACAAGATTGGTTAAAAACCCTAATTGGACAAGACTAAGCCTAGAGAGGACGAAAATGACCTAAATGAACATCTAATGACACAAATGAACTTATTGGACGCACAAGATTGGTTAAAAACCCTAATTGGAAAAGAATATGACTAGGGAAGAAGAAAAAGACCTAAATGTTCATCAAATGACAAAAACACACCTATTGGATGCACAAGATTGGATAAAAACCCTAATTGGACAAGAATAAGCCTAGGGAGGACGAAAATGTCCTAAATGTTCATCCAATGACACAAACACACCTGTTGGATGCACAAGATTGGTTAAAAACCCTCATTGGACAAGAATAAGCCTATGGAGGACGAAAATGACCTAACAGGTCATCCAATGACACTAATGACACCTATTGGATGCACAAGATTGGTTAAAAGCCCTAACTGAACAAGAATAAGCCAAGGGAGGAAGAAAATGACCTAACAGTTCATCCAATGTCACAAATGAACCTATTGGACGAACAAGATCGGTTAAAAACCCTAATTGGACAAGAATAAGCCTATGGAGGACGAAAATGACCTAACAGTTCATCCAATGACACAAACACACCTATTGGATGAACCACAATGACCTAAATTGGACAAGAATAAGTGTAGGGCGGACCAAAATGACCTAAATGATCTTCCAATGACACAAATGAACTTATTGGATGCACAAGATTTTTTAAAAACACTAATTAGGCAAGAATAAGCCTAGGGAGGACGAAAATGACCTAAATGTTCATCCAATGACACAAACACACCTATTGGATGCACAAGATTTGTTAAAAACCCTAACTGGACAAGAATAAGCCTAGGGAGGACGAAAATGACCTAAATGTACATCAAATGACACAAATGAACTTATTGGACGCACAAGATTGGTTAAAAACCCTAATAGGACAAGAATAAGCGTAGGGAGGACCAAAATGACCTAAATGATCATCCAACGACACAAATGAACTTATTGGATGCTCAAGATTTGTTAAAAACACTAATTAGACAAGAATAAGCCTAGGAAGGACGAAAATGACCTAAATGTTCATCCAATGACACAAACACACCTATTGGATGCACAAGATTTGTTAAAAACCCTAATTGGACAAGAATAAGCCTAGGGAGGACGAAAATGACCTAACAGTTCATCCAATGACACAAATGATCTTATTGGATGAACAAGATTGGTTAAAAACCCTAATTGGACAGGAATAAGCCTAGAGAGGACGAAAATGACCTAAATGAACATCTAATGACACAAATGAACTTATTGGACGCACAATATTGGTTAAAAACCATAATTGGAAAAGAATATGACTAGGGAAGAAGAAAAAGACCTAAATGTTCATCAAATGACAAAAACACACCTATTGGATGCACAAGATTGGATAAAAACCCTAATTGGACAAGAATAAGCCTAGGGAGGACGAAAATGACCTAACAGTTCATCCAATGACACAAATGATCTTATTGGATGAACAAGATTTGTTAAAAACACTAATTAGACAAGAATAAGCCTAGGAAGGACGAAAATGACCTAAATGTTCATCCAATGACACAAACACACCTATTGGATGCACAAGATTTGTTAAAAACCCTAATTGGACAAGAATAAGCCTAGGGAGGACGAAAATGACCTAACAGTTCATCCAATGACACAAATGATCTTATTGGATGAACAAGATTGGTTAAAAACCCTAATTGGACAAGAATAAGCCTAGAGAGGACGAAAATGACCTAAATGAACATCTAATGACACAAATGAACTTATTGGACGCACAAGATTGGTTAAAAACCCTAATTGGAAAAGAATATGACTAGGGAAGAAGAAAAAGACCTAAATGTTCATCAAATGACAAAAACACACCTATTGGATGCACAAGATTGGATAAAAACCCTAATTGGACAAGAATAAGCCTAGGGAGGACGAAAATGACCTAAATGTTCATCCAATGACACAAACACACCTATTGGATGCACAAGATTTGTTAAAAACCCTAATTGGACAAGAATAAGCCTAGGGAGGACGAAAATGACCTAACAGTTCATCCAATGACACAAATGATCTTATTGGATGAACAAGATTGGTTAAAAACCCTAATTGGACAGGAATAAGCCTAGAGAGGACGAAAATGACCTAAATGAACATCTAATGACACAAATGAACTTATTGGACGCACAATATTGGTTAAAAACCATAATTGGAAAAGAATATGACTAGGGAAGAAGAAAAAGACCTAAATGTTCATCAAATGACAAAAACACACCTATTGGATGCACAAGATTGGATAAAAACCCTAATTGGACAAGAATAAGCCTAGGGAGGACGAAAATGACCTAAATGTTCATCCAATGACACAAACACACCTGTTGGATGCACAAGATTTGTTAAAAACCCTAATTGGACAAGAATAAGCCTAGGGAGGACGAAAATGACCTAACAGTTCATCCAATGACAAAAATGATCTTATTGGATGAACAAGATTGGTTAAAAACCCTAATTGGACAGGAATAAGCCTAGAGAGGACGAAAACGACCTAAATGAACATCTAATGACACAAATGAACTTATTGGAAGCACAAGATTGGTTAAAAACCCTAATTGGAAAAGAATATGACTAGGGAAGAAGAAAAAGACCTAAATGTTCATCAAATGACAAAAACACACCTATTGGATGCACAAGATTGGTTAAAAACCCTAATTGGACAAGGATAAGCCTAGGGAGGACGAAAATGACCTAAATGTTCATCCAATGACACAAACACACCTATTGGATGCACAAGATTTGTTAAAAACCCTAATTGGACAAGAATAAGCCTAGGGAGGACGAAAATGACCTAAATGTACATCAAATGACACAAATGAACTTATTGGACGCACAAGATTGGTTAAAAACCCTAATAGGACAAGAATAAGCGTAGGGAGGACCAAAATGACCTAAATGATCATCCAATGACACAAATGAACTTATTGGATGCACAAGATTTGTTAAAAACACTAATTAGACAAGAATAAGCCTAGGAAGGACGAAAATGACCTAAATGTTCATCCAATGACACAAACACACCTATTGGATGCACAAGATTTGTTAAAAACCCTAATTGGACAAGAATAAGCCTAGGGAGGACGAAAATGACCTAACAGTTCATCCAATGACACAAATGATCTTATTGGATGAACAAGATTGGTTAAAAACCCTAATTGGACAGGAATAAGCCTAGATAGGACGAAAATGACCTAAATGAACATCTAATGACACAAATGAACTTATTGGACGCACAATATTGGTTAAAAACCATAATTGGAAAAGAATATGACTAGGGAAGAAGAAAAAGACCTAAATGTTCATCAAATGACAAAAACACACATATTGGATGCACAAGATTGGATAAAAACCCTAATTGGACAAGAATAAGCCTAGGGAGGACGAAAATGACCTAAATGTTCATCCAATGACACAAACACACCTGTTGGATGCACAAGATTGGTTAAAAACCCTCATTGGACAAGAATAAGCCTATGGAGGACGAAAATGACCTAACAGGTCATCCAATGACACTAATGACACCTATTGGATGCACAAGATTGGTTAAAAACCCTAACTGAACAATAATAAGCCAAAGGAGGACGAAAATGACCTAACAGTTCATCCAATGTCACAAATGAACCTATTGGACGAACAAGATTGGTTAAAAACCCTAATTGGACAAGAATAAGCCTAGGGAGGACGAAAATGACCTAAATGTACATCAAATGACACAAATGAACTTATTGGACGCACAAGATTGGTTAAAAACCCTAATAGGACAAGAATAAGCGTAGGGAGGACCAAAATGACCTAAATGATCATCCAATGACACAAATGAACTTATTGGATGCTCAAGATTTGTTAAAAACACTAATTAGACAAGAATAAGCCTAGGAAGGACGAAAATGACCTAAATGTTCATCCAATGACACAAACACACCTATTGGATGCACAAGATTTGTTAAAAACCCTAATTGGACAAGAATAAGCCTAGGGAGGACGAAAATGACCTAACAGTTCATCCAATGACAAAAATGATCTTATTGGATGAACAAGATTGGTTAAAAACCCTAATTGGACAGGAATAAGCCTAGAGAGGACGAAAATGACCTAAATGAACATCTAATGACACAAATGAACTTATTGGACGCACAATATTGGTTAAAAACCATAATTGGAAAAGAATATGACTAGGGAAGAAGAAAAAGACCTAAATGTTCATCAAATGACAAAAACACACCTATTGGATGCACAAGATTGGATAAAAACCCTAATTGGACAAGAATAAGCCTAGGGAGGACGAAAATGACCTAAATGTTCATCCAATGACACAAACACACCTGTTGGATGCACAAGATTGGTTAAAAACCCTCATTGGACAAGAATAAGCCTATGGAGGACGAAAATGACCTAACAGGTCATCCAATGACACTAATGACACCTATTGGATGCACAAGATTGGTTAAAAACCCTAACTGAACAAGAATAAGCCAAGGGAGGAAGAAAATGACCTAACAGTTCATCCAATGTGACAAATGAACCTATTGGACGAACAAGATCGGTTAAAAACCCTAATTGGACAAGAATAAGCCTATGGAGGACGAAAATGACCTAACAGTTCATCCAATGACACAAACACACCTATTGGATGAACCACAATGACCTAAATTGGACAAGAATAAGTGTAGGGCGGACCAAAATGACCTAAATGATCTTCCAATGACACAAATGAACTTATTGGATGCACAAGATTTTTTAAAAACACTAATTAGGCAAGAATAAGCCTAGGGAGGACGAAAATGACCTAAATGTTCATCCAATGACACAAACACACCTATTGGATGCACAAGATTTGTTAAAAACCCTAATTGGACAAGAATAAGCCTAGGGAGGACGAAAATGACCTAAATGTACATCAAATGACACAAATGAACTTATTGGACGCACAAGATTGGTTAAAAACCCTAATAGGACAAGAATAAGCGTTGGGAGGACCAAAAGGACCTAAATGATCATCCAATGACACAAATGAACTTATTGGATGCTCAAGATTTGTTAAAAACACTAATTAGACAAGAATAAGCCTAGGAAGGACGAAAATGACCTAAATGTTCATCCAATGACACAAACTCACCTATTAAATGCACAAGATTTGTTAAAAACCCTAATTGGACCAGAATAAGCCTAGGGAGGACGAAAATGACCTAAAAGTTCATCCAATGACAAAAATGATCTTATTGGATGAACAAGATTGGTTAAAAACCTTAATTGGACAAGAATAAGACTAGGGAGGAAGAAAAAGACCTAAATGTTCATCAAATCACAAAAAGACACCTATTGGATGCACAAGATTTGTTAAAAACCCTAATTAGACAAGAATAAGCCTAAGGAGGACGAAAATGACCTAAATGTTCATCCAATGACACAAACACACCTATTGGATGCACAAGATTTGTTAAAAACCCTAATTGGACAAGAATAAGCCTAGGGAGGACGAAAATGACCTAACAGTTCATCCAATGACACAAATGATCTTATTGGATGAACAAGATTGGTTAAAAACCCTAATTGGACAGGAATAAGCCTAGAGAGGACGAAAATGACCTAAATGAACATCTAATGACACAAATGAACTTATTGGACGCACAATATTGGTTAAAAACCATAATTGGAAAAGAATATGACTAGGGAAGAAGAAAAAGACCTAAATGTTCATCAAATGACAAAAACACACCTATTGGATGCACAAGATTGGATAAAAACCCTAATTGGACAAGAATAAGCCTAGGGAGGACGAAAATGACCTAAATGTTCATCCAATGACACAAACACACCTGTTGGATGCACAAGATTGGTTAAAAACCCTCATTGGACAAGAATAAGCCTATGGAGGACGAAAATGACCTAACAGGTCATCCAATGACACTAATGACACCTATTGGATGCACAAGATTGGTTAAAAACCCTAACTCAACAATAATAAGCCAAGGGAGGACGAAAATGACCTAACAGTTCATCCAATGTCACAAATGAACCTATTGGACGAACAAGATTGGTTAAAAACCCTAATTGGACAAGAATAAGCCTAGGGAGGACGAAAATGACCTAAATGTACATCAAATGACACAAATGAACTTATTGGACGCACAAGATTGGTTAAAAACCCTAATAGGACAAGAATAAGCGTAGGGAGGACCAAAATGACCTAAATGATCATCCAATGACACAAATGAACTTATTGGATGCTCAAGATTTGTTAAAAACACTAATTAGACAAGAATAAGCCTAGGAAGGACGAAAATGACCTAAATGTTCATCCAATGACACAAACACACCTATTGGATGCACAAGATTTGTTAAAAACCCTAATTGGACAAGAATAAGCCTAGGGAGGACGAAAATGACCTAACAGTTCATCCAATGACAAAAATGATCTTATTGGATGAACAAGATTGGTTAAAAACCCTAATTGGACAGGAATAAGCCTAGAGAGGACGAAAATGACCTAAATGAACATCTAATGACACAAATGAACTTATTGGACGCACAATATTGGTTAAAAACCATAATTGGAAAAGAATATGACTAGGGAAGAAGAAAAAGACCTAAATGTTCATCAAATGACAAAAACACACCTATTGGATGCACAAGATTGGATAAAAACCCTAATTGGACAAGAATAAGCCTAGGGAGGACGAAAATGACCTAAATGTTCATCCAATGACACAAACACACCTGTTGGATGCACAAGATTGGTTAAAAACCCTCATTGGACAAGAATAAGCCTATGGAGGACGAAAATGACCTAACAGGTCATCCAATGACACTAATGACACCTATTGGATGCACAAGATTGGTTAAAAACCCTAACTGAACAATAATAAGCCAAGGGAGGACGAAAATGACCTAACAGTTCATCCAGTGTCACAAATGAATCTATTGGACGAACAAGATTGGTTAAAAACCCTAATTGGACAAGAATAAGCCTAGGGAGGACGAAAATGACCTAAATGTACATCAAATGACACAAATGAACTTATTGGACGCACAAGATTGGTTAAAAACCCTAATAGGACAAGAATAAGCGTAGGGAGGACCAAAATGACCTAAATGATCATCCAATGACACAAATGAACTTATTGGATGCTCAACATTTGTTAAAAACACTAATTAGACAAGAATAAGCCTAGGAAGGACGAAAATGACCTAAATGTTCATCCAATGACACAAACACACCTATTGGATGCACAAGATTTGTTAAAAACCCTAATTGGACAAGAATAAGCCTAGGGAGGACGAAAATGACCTAACAGTTCATCCAATGACAAAAATGATCTTATTGGATGAACAAGATTGGTTAAAAACCCTAATTGGACAGGAATAAGCCTAGAGAGGACGAAAACGACCTAAATGAACATCTAATGACACAAATGAACTTATTGGACGCACAAGATTGGTTAAAAACCCTAATTGGAAAAGAATATGACTAGGGAAGAAGAAAAAGACCTAAATGTTCATCAAATGACAAAAACACGCCTATTGGATGCACAAGATTGGTTAAAAACCCTAATTGGACAAGGATAAGCCTAGGGAGGACGAAAATGACCTAAATGTTCATCCAATGACACAAACACACCTGTTGGATACACAAGATTGGTTAAAAACCCTCATTGGCCAAGAATAAGCCTATGGAGGACGAAAATGACCTAACAGGTCATCAAATGACACTAATGAAACCTATTGGATGCACAAGATTGGTTAAAAACCCTAACTGAACAAGAATAAGCCAAGGGAGGACGAAAATGACCTAACAGTTCATCCAATGTCACAAATGAACTTATTGGATGAACAAGATTGGTTAAAAACCCTAATTGGACAAGAATAAGCCTAGGGAGGACGAAAATGACCTAAATGTACATCAAATGACACAAATGAACTTATTGGACACACAAGATTGGTTAAAAACCCTAATAGGACAAGAATAAGCGTAAGGAGGACCAAAATGACCTAAATGATAATCCAATGACACAAATGAACTTATTGGATGCACAAGATTGGTTAAAAACCCTAATTGGACAAGAATAAGCCTATGGAGGACGAAAATGACCTAAATGTACATCAAATGACACAAATGAACTTATTGGACGCATAAGATTAGTTAAAAACCCTAATAGGACCAAAATAACCGTAGGCGGGACCAAAATGACCTAAATGATCATCCAATGACACAAATGAACTTATTGGATGCACAAGATTTGTTAAAAACACTAATTAGACAAGATTAAGCCTAGGGAGGACGAAAATGACCTAAATGTTCATCCAATGACACAAACACACCTATTGGATGCACAAGATTGGTCAAAAACCCAAATTGGACAAGAATAAGTCTAGCGTGGACGAAAATGACCTAACAGTTCATCCGATGTCACAAATGAACTTATTGGATGTACAAGATTGGTTAAAACCCTAATTGGACAAGAATAAGCCTATGGAGGACGAAAATGACCTAACAGTTCATCCAATGACATAAACACACCTATTAGATGAACCAAAATGACCTAAATTGGACAAGAATAATTGTAGGGAGGACCAAAATGACCTAAATGATCTTCCAATGACACAAATGAACTTATTGGATGCACAAGATTTGTTAAAAACACTAATTAGGCAAGAATAAGCCTAGGGAGGACGAAAATGACCTAAATGTTCATCCAATGACACAAACACACCTGTTGGATACACAAGATTGGTTAAAAACCCTCATTGGCCAAGAATAAGCCTATGGAGGACGAAAATGACCTAACAGGTCATCAAATGACACTAATGAAACCTATTGGATGCACAAGATTGGTTAAAAACCCTAACTGAACAAGAATAAGCCAAGGGAGGACGAAAATGACCTAACAGTTCATCCAATGACACAAATGATCTTATTGGATGAACAAGATTGGTTAAAAACCCTAATTGGACAGGAATAAGCCTAGAGAGGACGAAAATGACCTAAATGAACATCTAATGACACAAATGAACTTATTGGACGCACAAGATTGGTTAAAAACCCTAATTGGAAAAGAATATGACTAGGGAAGAAGAAAAAGACCTAAATGTTCATCAAATGACAAAAACACACCTATTGGATGCACAAGATTGGATAAAAACCCTAATTGGACAAGAATAAGCCTAGGGAGGACGAAAATGACCTAAATGTTCATCCAATGACACAAACACACCTGTTGGATGCACAAGATTGGTTAAAAACCCTCATTGGACAAGAATAAGCCTATGGAGGACGAAAATGACCTAACAGGTCATCAAATGACACTAATGACACCTATTGGATGCACAAGATTGGTTAAAAACCCTAACTGAACAAGAATAAGCCAAGGGAGGACGAAAATGACCTAACAGTTCATCCAATGTCACAAATGAACTTATTGGATGAACAGGATTGGTTAAAAACCCTAATTGGACAAGAATAAGCCTAGGGAGGATGAAAATGACCTAAATGTACATCAAATGACACAAATGAACTTAATGGACACACAAGATTGGTTAAAAACCCTAATAGGACAAGAATAAGCGTAAGGAGGACCAAAATGACCTAAATGATAATCCAATGACACAAATGAACTTATTGGATGCACAAGATTGGTTAAAAACCCTAATTGGACAAGAATAAGCCTATGGAGGACGAAAATGACCTAAATGTACATCAAATGACACAAATGAACTTATTGGACGCATAAGATTAGTTAAAAACCCTAATAGGACCAAAATAACCGTAGGCGGGACCAAAATGACCTAAATGATCATCCAATGACACAAATGAACTTATTGGATGCACAAGATTTGTTAAAAACACTAATTAGACAAGATTAAGCCTAGGGAGGACGAAAATGACCTAAATGTTCATCCAATGACACAAACACACCTATTGGATGCACAAGATTGGTTAAAAACCCTAACTGAACAAGAATAAGCCAAGGGAGGACGAAAATGACCTAACAGTTCATCCAATGTCACAAATAAACCTATTGGACGAACAAGATTGGTTAAAAACCCTAATTGGACAAGAATAAGCCTAGGGAGGACGAAAATGACCTAAATGTACATCAAATGACACAAATGAACTTATTGGACGCACAAGATTGGTTAAAAACCCTAATAGGACAAGAATAAGCGTAGGGAGGACCAAAATGACCTAAATGATCATCCAATGACACAAATGAACTTATTGGATGCTCAAGATTTGTTAAAAACACTAATTAGACTAGAATAAGCCTAGGAAGGACGAAAATGACCTAAATGTTCATCCAATGACACAAACACACCTATTGGATGCACAAGATTTGTTAAAAACCCTAATTGGACAAGAATAAGCCTAGGGAGGACGAAAATGACCTAACAGTTCATCCAATGACAAAAATGATCTTATTGGATGAACAAGATTGGTTAAAAACCCTAATTGGACAGGAATAAGCCTAGAGAGGACGAAAATGACCTAAATGAACATCTAATGACACAAATGAACTTATTGGACGCACAAGATTGGTTAAAAACCCTAATTGGAAAAGAATATGACTAGGGAAGAAGAAAAAGACCTAAATGTTCATCAAATGACAAAAACACACCTATTGGATGCACAAGATTGGTTAAAAACCCTAATTGGACAAGGATAAGCCTAGGGAGGACGAAAATGACCTAAATGTTCATCCAATGACACAAACACACCAGTTGGATGCACAAGATTGGTTAAAAACCCTCATTGGCCAAGAATAAGCCTATGGAGGACGAAAATGACCTAACAGGTCATCAAATGACACTAATGACACCTATTGGATGCACAAGATTGGTTAAAAACCCTAACTGAACAAGAATAAGCCAAGGGAGGACGTAAATGACCTAACAGTTCATCCAATGTCACAAATGAACTTATTGGATGAACAAGATTGGTTAAAAACCCTAATTGGACAAGAATAAGCCTAGGGAGGACGAAAATGACCTAAATGTACATCAAATGACACAAATGAACTTATTGGACACACAAGATTCGTTAAAAACCCTAATAGGACAAGAATAAGCGTAAGGAGGACCAAAATGACCTAAATGATAATCCAATGACACAAATGAACTTATTGGATGCACAAGATTGGTTAAAAACCCTAATTGGACAAGAATAAGCCTATGGAGGACGAAAATGACCTAAATGTACATCAAATGACACAAATGAACTTATTGGACGCATAAGATTAGTTAAAAACCCTAATAGGACCAAAATAACCGTAGGGGGGACCAAAATGACCTAAATGATCATCCAATGACACAAACGAACTTATTGGATGCACAAGATTTGTTAAAAACACTAATTAGACAAGATTAAGCCTAGGGAGGACGAAAATGACCTAAATGTTCATCCAATGACACAAACACACCTATTGGATGCACAAGATTGGTTAAAAACCCTAATTGGACAAGAATAAGTCTAGGGAGGACGAAAATGACCTAACAGTTCATCCAATGTCACAAATGAACTTATTGGATGTACAAGATTGGTTAAAAACCCTAATTGGACAAGAATAAGCCTATGGAGGACGAAAATGACCTAACAGTTCATCCAATGACACAAACACACCTATTAGATGAACCAAAATGACCTAAATTGGACAAGAATAATTGTAGGGAGGACCAAAATGACCTAAATGATCTTCCAATGACACAAATGAACTTATTGGATGCACAAGATTTGTTAAAAACACTAATTAGGCAAGAATAAGCCTAGGGAGGACGAAAATGACCTAAATGTTCATCCAATGACACAAACACACCTATTGGATGCACAAGATTTGTTAAAAACCCTAATTGGACAAGAATAAGCCTAGGGAGGACGAAAATGACCTAACAGTTCATCCAATGACACAAATGATCTTATTGGATGAACAAGATTGGTTAAAAACCCTAATTGGACAGGAATAAGCCTAGATAGGACGAAAATGACCTAAATGAACATCTAATGACACAAATGAACTTATTGGACGCACAATATTGGTTAAAAACCATAATTGGAAAAGAATATGACTAGGGAAGAAGAAAAAGACCTAAATGTTCATCAAATGACAAAAACACACATATTGGATGCACAAGATTGGATAAAAACCCTAATTGGACAAGAATAAGCCTAGGGAGGACGAAAATGACCTAAATGTTCATCCAATGACACAAACACACCTGTTGGATGCACAAGATTGGTTAAAAACCCTCATTGGACAAGAATAAGCCTATGGAGGACGAAAATGACCTAACAGGTCATCCAATGACACTAATGACACCTATTGGATGCACAAGATTGGTTAAAAACCCTAACTGAACAATAATAAGCCAAGGGAGGACGAAAATGACCTAACAGTTCATCCAGTGTCACAAATGAATCTATTGGACGAACAAGATTGGTTAAAAACCCTAATTGGACAAGAATAAGCCTAGGGAGGACGAAAATGACCTAAATGTACATCAAATGACACAAATGAACTTATTGGACGCACAAGATTGGTTAAAAACCCTAATAGGACAAGAATAAGCGTAGGGAGGACCAAAATGACCTAAATGATCATCCAATGACACAAATGAACTTATTGGATGCTCAACATTTGTTAAAAACACTAATTAGACAAGAATAAGCCTAGGAAGGACGAAAATGACCTAAATGTTCATCCAATGACACAAACACACCTATTGGATGCACAAGATTTGTTAAAAACCCTAATTGGACAAGAATAAGCCTAGGGAGGACGAAAATGACCTAACAGTTCATCCAATGACAAAAATGATCTTATTGGATGAACAAGATTGGTTAAAAACCCTAATTGGACAGGAATAAGCCTAGAGAGGACGAAAACGACCTAAATGAACATCTAATGACACAAATGAACTTATTGGACGCACAAGATTGGTTAAAAACCCTAATTGGAAAAGAATAAGACTAGGGAAGAAGAAAAAGACCTAAATGTTCATCAAATGACAAAAACACACCTATTGGATGCACAAGATTGGTTAAAAACCCTAATTGGACAAGGATAAGCCTAGGGAGGACGAAAATGACCTAAATGTTCATCCAATGACACAAACACACCTGTTGGATGCACAAGATTGGTTAAAAACCCTCATTGGCCAAGAATAAGCCTATGGAGGACGAAAATGACCTAACAGGTCATCAAATGACACTAATGACACCTATTGGATGCACAAGATTGGTTAAAAACCCTAACTGAACAAGAATAAGCCAAGGGAGGACGTAAATGACCTAACAGTTCATCCAATGTCACAAATGAACTTATTGGATGAACAAGATTGGTTAAAAACCCTAATTGGACAAGAATAAGCCTAGGGAGGACGAAAATGACCTAAATGTACATCAAATGACACAAATGAACTTATTGGACACACAAGATTGGTTAAAAACCCTAATAGGACAAGAATAAGCGTAAGGAGGACCAAAATGACCTAAATGATAATCCAATGACACAAATGAACTTATTGGATCCACAAGATTGGATAAAAACCCTAATTGGACAAGAATAAGCCTAGGGAGGACGAAAATGACCTAAATGTTCATCCAATGACACAAACACACCTGTTGGATGCACAAGATTGGTTAAAAACCCTCATTGGACAAGAATAAGCCTATGGAGGACGAAAATGACCTAACAAGTCATCCAATGACACTAATGACACCTATTGGATGCACAAGATTGGTTAAAAACCCTAACTGAACAAGAATAAGCCAAGGGAGGACGAAAATGACCTAACAGTTCATCCAATGTCACAAATAAACCTATTGGACGAACAAGATTGGTTAAAAACCCTAATTGGACAAGAATAAGCCTAGGGAGGACGAAAATGACCTAAATGTACATCAAATGACACAAATGAACTTATTGGACGCACAAGATTGGTTAAAAACCCTAATAGGACAAGAATAAGCGTAGGGAGGACCAAAATGACCTAAATGATCATCCAATGACACAAATGAACTTATTGGATGCTCAAGATTTGTTAAAAACACTAATTTGACAAGAATAAGCCTAGGAAGGACGAAAATGACCTAAATGTTCATCCAATGACAGAAACACACCTATTGGATGCACAAGATTTGTTAAAAACCCTAATTGGACAAGAATAAGCCTAGGGAGGACGAAAATGACCTAACAGTTCATCCAATGACACAAATGATCTTATTGGATGAACAAGATTGGTTAAAAACCCTAATTGGACAGGAATAAGCCTAGAGAGGACGAAAATGACCTAAATGAACATCTAATGACACAAATGAACTTATTGGACGCACAATATTGGTTAAAAACCATAATTGGAAAAGAATATGACTAGGGAAGAAGAAAAAGACCTAAATGTTCATCAAATGACAAAAACACACCTATTGGATGCACAAGATTGGATAAAAACCCTAATTGGACAAGAATAAGCCTAGGGAGGACGAAAATGACCTAAATGTTCATCCAATGACACAAACACACCTGTTGGATGCACAAGATTGGTTAAAAACCCTCATTGGACAAGAATAAGCCTATGGAGGACGAAAATGACCTAACAGGTCATCCAATGACACTAATGACACCTATTGGATGCACAAGATTGGTTAAAAACCCTAACTGAACAAGAATAGGCCAAGGGAGGACGAAAATGACCTAACAGTTCATCCAATGTCACAAATAAACCTATTGGACGAACAAGATTGGTTAAAAACCCTAATTGGACAAGAATAAGCCTAGGGAGGACGAAAATGACCTAAATGTACATCAAATGACACAAATGAACTTATTGGACGCACAAGATTGGTTAAAAACCCTAATAGGACAAGAATAAGCGTAGGGAGGACGAAAATGACCTAAATGATCATCCAATGACACAAATGAACTTATTGGATGCTCAAGATTTGTTAAAAACACTAATTAGACAAGAATAAGCCTAGGAAGGACGAAAATGACCTAAATGTTCATCCAATGACACAAACACACCTATTGGATGCACAAGATTTGTTAAAAACCCTAATTGGACAAGAATAAGCCTAGGGAGGACGAAAATGACCTAACAGTTCATCCAATGACACAAATGATCTTATTGGATGAACAAGATTGGTTAAAAACCCTAATTGGACAGGAATAAGCCTAGATAGGACGAAAATGACCTAAATGAACATCTAATGACACAAATGAACTTATTGGACGCACAATATTGGTTAAAAACCATAATTGGAAAAGAATATGACTAGGGAAGAAGAAAAAGACCTAAATGTTCATCAAATGACAAAAACACACATATTGGATGCACAAGATTGGATAAAAACCCTAATTGGACAAGAATAAGCCTAGGGAGGACGAAAATGACCTAAATGTTCATCCAATGACACAAACACACCTGTTGGATGCACAAGATTGGTTAAAAACCCTCATTGGACAAGAATAAGCCTATGGAGGACGAAAATGACCTAACAGGTCATCCAATGACACTAATGACACCTATTGGATGCACAAGATTGGTTAAAAACCCTAACTGAACAATAATAAGCCAAGGGAGGACGAAAATGACCTAACAGTTCATCCAGTGTCACAAATGAATCTATTGGACGAACAAGATTGGTTAAAAACCCTAATTGGACAAGAATAAGCCTAGGGAGGACGAAAATGACCTAAATGTACATCAAATGACACAAATGAACTTATTGGACGCACAAGATTGGTTAAAAACCCTAATAGGACAAGAATAAGCGTAGGGAGGACCAAAATGACCTAAATGATCATCCAATGACACAAATGAACTTATTGGATGCTCAACATTTGTTAAAAACACTAATTAGACAAGAATAAGCCTAGGAAGGACGAAAATGACCTAAATGTTCATCCAATGACACAAACACACCTATTGGATGCACAAGATTTGTTAAAAACCCTAATTGGACAAGAATAAGCCTAGGGAGGACGAAAATGACCTAACAGTTCATCCAATGACAAAAATGATCTTATTGGATGAACAAGATTGGTTAAAAACCCTAATTGGACAGGAATAAGCCTAGAGAGGACGAAAACGACCTAAATGAACATCTAATGACACAAATGAACTTATTGGACGCACAAGATTGGTTAAAAACCCTAATTGGAAAAGAATAAGACTAGGGAAGAAGAAAAAGACCTAAATGTTCATCAAATGACAAAAACACACCTATTGGATGCACAAGATTGGTTAAAAACCCTAATTGGACAAGGATAAGCCTAGGGAGGACGAAAATGACCTAAATGTTCATCCAATGACACAAACACACCTGTTGGATGCACAAGATTGGTTAAAAACCCTCATTGGCCAAGAATAAGCCTATGGAGGACGAAAATGACCTAACAGGTCATCAAATGACACTAATGACACCTATTGGATGCACAAGATTGGTTAAAAACCCTAACTGAACAAGAATAAGCCAAGGGAGGACGTAAATGACCTAACAGTTCATCCAATGTCACAAATGAACTTATTGGATGAACAAGATTGGTTAAAAACCCTAATTGGACAAGAATAAGCCTAGGGAGGACGAAAATGACCTAAATGTACATCAAATGACACAAATGAACTTATTGGACACACAAGATTGGTTAAAAACCCTAATAGGACAAGAATAAGCGTAAGGAGGACCAAAATGACCTAAATGATAATCCAATGACACAAATGAACTTATTGGATCCACAAGATTGGATAAAAACCCTAATTGGACAAGAATAAGCCTAGGGAGGACGAAAATGACCTAAATGTTCATCCAATGACACAAACACACCTGTTGGATGCACAAGATTGGTTAAAAACCCTCATTGGACAAGAATAAGCCTATGGAGGACGAAAATGACCTAACAAGTCATCCAATGACACTAATGACACCTATTGGATGCACAAGATTGGTTAAAAACCCTAACTGAACAAGAATAAGCCAAGGGAGGACGAAAATGACCTAACAGTTCATCCAATGTCACAAATAAACCTATTGGACGAACAAGATTGGTTAAAAACCCTAATTGGACAAGAATAAGCCTAGGGAGGACGAAAATGACCTAAATGTACATCAAATGACACAAATGAACTTATTGGACGCACAAGATTGGTTAAAAACCCTAATAGGACAAGAATAAGCGTAGGGAGGACCAAAATGACCTAAATGATCATCCAATGACACAAATGAACTTATTGGATGCTCAAGATTGGTTAAAAACCCTAATTGGAAAAGAATATGACTAGGGAAGAAGAAAAAGACCTAAATGTTCATCAAATGACAAAAACACACCTATTGGATGCACAAGATTGGTTAAAAACCCTAATTGGACAAGGATAAGCCTAGGGAGGACGAAAATGACCTAAATGTTCATCCAATGACACAAACACACCTGTTGGATGCACAAGATTGGTTAAAAACCCTCATTGGCCAAGAATAAGCCTATGGAGGACGAAAATGACCTAACAGGTCATCAAATGACACTAATGACACCTATTGGAGGCACAAGATTGGTTAAAAACCCTAACTGAACAAGAATAAGCCAAGGGAGGACGTAAATGACCTAACAGTTCATCCAATGTCACAAATGAACTTATTGGACGAACAAGATTGGTTAAAAACCCTAATTGGACAAGAATAAGCCTAGGGAGGACGAAAATGACCTAAATGTACATCAAATGACACAAATGAACTTATTGGACACACAAGATTGGTTAAAAACCCTAATAGGACAAGAATAAGCGTAAGGAGGACCAAAATGACCTAAATGATAATCCAATGACACAAATGAACTTATTGGATGCACAAGATTGGTTAAAAACCCTAATTGGACAAGAATAAGCCTATGGAGGACGAAAATGACCTAAATGTACATCAAATGACACAAATGAACTTATTGGACGCATAAGATTTGTTAAAAACCCTAATAGGACCAAAATAACCGTAGGGGGGACCAAAATGACCTAAATGATCATCCAATGACACAAATGAACTTATTGGATGCACAAGATTTGTTAAAAACACTAATTAGACAAGATTAAGCCTAGGGAGGACGAAAATGACCTAAATGTTCATCCAATGACACAAACACACCTATTGGATGCACAAGATTGGTTAAAAACCCTAACTGAACAAGAATAAGCCAAGGGAGGACGAAAATGACCTAACAGTTCATCCAATGTCACAAATAAACCTATTGGACGAACAAGATTGGTTAAAAACCCTAATTGGACAAGAATAAGCCTAGGGAGGACGAAAAAGACCTAACAGTACATCAAATGACACAAATGAACTTATTGGACGCACAAGATTGGTTAAAAACCCTAATAGGACAAGAATAAGCGTAGGGAGGACCAAAATGACCTAAATGATCATCCAATGACACAAATGAACTTATTGGATGCTCAAGATTTGTTAAAAACACTAATTAGACAAGAATAAGCCTAGGAAGGACGAAAATGACCTAAATGTTCATCCAATGACACAAACACACCTATTTGATGCACAAGATTTGTTAAAAACCCTAATTGGACAAGAATAAGCCTAGGGAGGACGAAAATGACCTAACAGTTCATCCAATGACAAAAATGATCTTATTGGATGAACAAGATTGGTTAAAAACCCTCATTGGACAAGAATAAGCCTATGGAGGACGAAAATGACCTAACAGGTCATCCAATGACACTAATGACACCTATTGGATGCACAAGATTGGTTAAAAACCCTAACTGAACAAGAATAAGCCAAGGGAGGACGAAAATGACCTAACAGTTCATCCAATGTCACAAATAAACCTATTGGACGAACAAGATTGGTTAAAAACCCTAATTGGACAAGAATAAGCCTAGGGAGGACGAAAATGACCTAAATGTACATCAAATGACACAAATGAACTTATTGGACGCACAAGATTGGTTAAAAACCCTAATAGGACAAGAATAAGCGTAGGGAGGACCAAAATGACCTAAATGATCATCCAATGACACAAATGAACTTATTGGATGCTCAAGATTTGTTAAAAACACCAATTAGACAAGAATAAGCCTAGGAAGGACGAAAATGACCTAAATGTTCATCCAATGACACAAACACACCTATTTGATGCACAAGATTTGTTAAAAACCCTAATTGGACAAGAATAAGCCTTGGGAGGACGAAAATGACCTAACAGTTCATCCAATGACAAAAATGATCTTATTGGATGAACAAGATTGGTTAAAAACCCTAATTGGACAGGAATAAGCCTAGAGAGGACGAAAACGACCTAAATGAACATCTAATGACACAAATGAACTTATTGGACGCACAAGATTGGTTAAAAACCCTAATTGGAAAAGAATATGACTAGGGAAGAAGAAAAAGACCTAAATGTTCATCAAATGACAAAAACACACCTATTGGATGCACAAGATTGGTTAAAAACCCTAATTGGACAAGGATAAGCCTAGGGAGGACGAAAATGACCTAAATGTTCATCCAATGACACAAACACACCTGTTGGATGCACAAGATTGGTTAAAAACCCTCATTGGCCAAGAATAAGCCTATGGAGGACGAAAATGACCTAACAGGTCATCAAATGACACTAATGACACCTATTGGAGGCACAAGATTGGTTAAAAACCCTAACTGAACAAGAATAAGCCAAGGGAGGACGTAAATGACCTAACAGTTCATCCAATGTCACAAATGAACTTATTGGACGAACAAGATTTGTTAAAAACCCTAATTGGACAAGAATAAGCCTAGGGAGGACGAAAATGACCTAAATGTACATCAAATGACACAAATGAACTTATTGGACACACAAGATTGGTTAAAAACCCTAATAGGACAAGAATAAGCGTAAGGAGGACCAAAATGACCTAAATGATAATCCAATGACACAAATGAACTTATTGGATGCACAAGATTGGTTAAAAACCCTAATTGGACAAGAATAAGCCTATGGAGGACGAAAATGACCTAAATGTACATCAAATGACACAAATGAACTTATTGGACGCATAAGATTAGTTAAAAACCCTAATAGGACCAAAATAACCGTAGGCGGGACCAAAATGACCTAAATGATCATCCAATGACACAAATGAACTTATTGGATGCACAAGATTTGTTAAAAACACTAATTAGACAAGATTAAGCCTAGGGAGGACGAAAATGACCTAAATGTTCATCCAATGACACAAACACACCTATTGGATGCACAAGATTGGTTAAAAACCCTAACTGAACAAGAATAAGCCAAGGGAGGACGAAAATGACCTAACAGTTCATCCAATGTCACAAATAAACCTATTGGACGAACAAGATTGGTTAAAAACCCTAATTGGACAAGAATAAGCCTAGGGAGGACGAAAATGACCTAAATGTACATCAAATGACACAAATGAACTTATTGGACGCACAAGATTGGTTAAAAACCCTAATAGGACAAGAATAAGCGTAGGGAGGACCAAAATGACCTAAATGATCATCCAATGACACAAATGAACTTATTGGATGCTCAAGATTTGTTAAAAACACTAATTAGACTAGAATAAGCCTAGGAAGGACGAAAATGACCTAAATGTTCATCCAATGACACAAACACACCTATTGGATGCACAAGATTTGTTAAAAACCCTAATTGGACAAGAATAAGCCTAGGGAGGACGAAAATGACCTAACAGTTCATCCAATGACAAAAATGATCTTATTGGATGAACAAGATTGGTTAAAAACCCTAATTGGACAGGAATAAGCCTAGAGAGGACGAAAATGACCTAAATGAACATCTAATGACACAAATGAACTTATTGGACGCACAAGATTGGTTAAAAACCCTAATTGGAAAAGAATATGACTAGGGAAGAAGAAAAAGACCTAAATGTTCATCAAATGACAAAAACACACCTATTGGATGCACAAGATTGGTTAAAAACCCTAATTGGACAAGGATAAGCCTAGGGAGGACGAAAATGACCTAAATGTTCATCCAATGACACAAACACACCAGTTGGATGCACAAGATTGGTTAAAAACCCTCATTGGCCAAGAATAAGCCTATGGAGGACGAAAATGACCTAACAGGTCATCAAATGACACTAATGACACCTATTGGATGCACAAGATTGGTTAAAAACCCTAACTGAACAAGAATAAGCCAAGGGAGGACGTAAATGACCTAACAGTTCATCCAATGTCACAAATGAACTTATTGGATGAACAAGATTGGTTAAAAACCCTAATTGGACAAGAATAAGCCTAGGGAGGACGAAAATGACCTAAATGTACATCAAATGACACAAATGAACTTATTGGACACACAAGATTCGTTAAAAACCCTAATAGGACAAGAATAAGCGTAAGGAGGACCAAAATGACCTAAATGATAATCCAATGACACAAATGAACTTATTGGATGCACAAGATTGGTTAAAAACCCTAATTGGACAAGAATAAGCCTATGGAGGACGAAAATGACCTAAATGTACATCAAATGACACAAATGAACTTATTGGACGCATAAGATTAGTTAAAAACCCTAATAGGACCAAAATAACCGTAGGGGGGACCAAAATGACCTAAATGATCATCCAATGACACAAACGAACTTATTGGATGCACAAGATTTGTTAAAAACACTAATTAGACAAGATTAAGCCTAGGGAGGACGAAAATGACCTAAATGTTCATCCAATGACACAAACACACCTATTGGATGCACAAGATTGGTTAAAAACCCTAATTGGACAAGAATAAGTCTAGGGAGGACGAAAATGACCTAACAGTTCATCCAATGTCACAAATGAACTTATTGGATGTACAAGATTGGTTAAAAACCCTAATTGGACAAGAATAAGCCTATGGAGGACGAAAATGACCTAACAGTTCATCCAATGACACAAACACACCTATTAGATGAACCAAAATGACCTAAATTGGACAAGAATAATTGTAGGGAGGACCAAAATGACCTAAATGATCTTCCAATGACACAAATGAACTTATTGGATGCACAAGATTTGTTAAAAACACTAATTAGGCAAGAATAAGCCTAGGGAGGACGAAAATGACCTAAATGTTCATCCAATGACACAAACACACCTATTGGATGCACAAGATTTGTTAAAAACCCTAATT
Organism: Cicer bijugum; assembly: GCA_037974875.1. Classification (NCBI taxonomy): domain Eukaryota; kingdom Viridiplantae; phylum Streptophyta; class Magnoliopsida; order Fabales; family Fabaceae; genus Cicer; species Cicer bijugum. The sequence continues at coordinate 466,125 of JBBPBT010001348.1, read as the reverse complement.
GGACAAGAATAAGCCTAGGGAGGACGAAAATGACCTAACAGTTCATCCAATGACACAAATGATCTTATTGGATGAACAAGATTGGTTAAAAACCCTAATTGGACAGGAATAAGCCTAGAGAGGACGAAAATGACCTAAATGAACATCTAATGACACAAATGAACTTATTGGACGCACAAGATTGGTTAAAAACCCTAATAGGACAAGAATAAGCGTAGGGAGGACCAAAATGACCTAAATGATCATCCAATGACACAAATGAACTTATTGGATGCTCAAGATTTGTTAAAAACACTAATTAGACAAGAATAAGCCTAGGAAGGACGAAAATGACCTAAATGTTCATCCAATGACACAAACACACCTATTGGATGCACAAGATTTGTTAAAAACCCTAATTGGACAAGAATAAGCCTAGGGAGGACGAAAATGACCTAACAGTTCATCCAATGACAAAAATGATCTTATTGGATGAACAAGATTGGTTAAAAACCCTAATTGGACAGGAATAAGCCTAGAGAGGACGAAAATGACCTAAATGAACATCTAATGACACAAATGAACTTATTGGACGCACAATATTGGTTAAAAACCATAATTGGAAAAGAATATGACTAGGGAAGAAGAAAAAGACCTAAATGTTCATCAAATGACAAAAACACACCTATTGGATGCACAAGATTGGATAAAAACCCTAATTGGACAAGAATAAGCCTAGGGAGGACGAAAATGACCTAAATGTTCATCCAATGACACAAACACACCTGTTGGATGCACAAGATTGGTTAAAAACCCTCATTGGACAAGAATAAGCCTATGGAGGACGAAAATGACCTAACAGGTCATCCAATGACACTAATGACACCTATTGGATGCACAAGATTGGTTAAAAACCCTAACTGAACAATAATAAGCCAAGGGAGGACGAAAATGACCTAACAGTTCATCCAGTGTCACAAATGAATCTATTGGACGAACAAGATTGGTTAAAAACCCTAATTGGACAAGAATAAGCCTAGGGAGGACGAAAATGACCTAAATGTACATCAAATGACACAAATGAACTTATTGGACGCACAAGATTGGTTAAAAACCCTAATAGGACAAGAATAAGCGTAGGGAGGACCAAAATGACCTAAATGATCATCCAATGACACAAATGAACTTATTGGATGCTCAACATTTGTTAAAAACACTAATTAGACAAGAATAAGCCTAGGAAGGACGAAAATGACCTAAATGTTCATCCAATGACACAAACACACCTATTGGATGCACAAGATTTGTTAAAAACCCTAATTGGACAAGAATAAGCCTAGGGAGGACGAAAATGACCTAACAGTTCATCCAATGACAAAAATGATCTTATTGGATGAACAAGATTGGTTAAAAACCCTAATTGGACAGGAATAAGCCTAGAGAGGACGAAAACGACCTAAATGAACATCTAATGACACAAATGAACTTATTGGACGCACAAGATTGGTTAAAAACCCTAATTGGAAAAGAATAAGACTAGGGAAGAAGAAAAAGACCTAAATGTTCATCAAATGACAAAAACACACCTATTGGATGCACAAGATTGGTTAAAAACCCTAATTGGACAAGGATAAGCCTAGGGAGGACGAAAATGACCTAAATGTTCATCCAATGACACAAACACACCTGTTGGATGCACAAGATTGGTTAAAAACCCTCATTGGCCAAGAATAAGCCTATGGAGGACGAAAATGACCTAACAGGTCATCAAATGACACTAATGACACCTATTGGATGCACAAGATTGGTTAAAAACCCTAACTGAACAAGAATAAGCCAAGGGAGGACGTAAATGACCTAACAGTTCATCCAATGTCACAAATGAACTTATTGGATGAACAAGATTGGTTAAAAACCCTAATTGGACAAGAATAAGCCTAGGGAGGACGAAAATGACCTAAATGTACATCAAATGACACAAATGAACTTATTGGACACACAAGATTGGTTAAAAACCCTAATAGGACAAGAATAAGCGTAAGGAGGACCAAAATGACCTAAATGATAATCCAATGACACAAATGAACTTATTGGATCCACAAGATTGGATAAAAACCCTAATTGGACAAGAATAAGCCTAGGGAGGACGAAAATGACCTAAATGTTCATCCAATGACACAAACACACCTGTTGGATGCACAAGATTGGTTAAAAACCCTCATTGGACAAGAATAAGCCTATGGAGGACGAAAATGACCTAACAAGTCATCCAATGACACTAATGACACCTATTGGATGCACAAGATTGGTTAAAAACCCTAACTGAACAAGAATAAGCCAAGGGAGGACGAAAATGACCTAACAGTTCATCCAATGTCACAAATAAACCTATTGGACGAACAAGATTGGTTAAAAACCCTAATTGGACAAGAATAAGCCTAGGGAGGACGAAAATGACCTAAATGTACATCAAATGACACAAATGAACTTATTGGACGCACAAGATTGGTTAAAAACCCTAATAGGACAAGAATAAGCGTAGGGAGGACCAAAATGACCTAAATGATCATCCAATGACACAAATGAACTTATTGGATGCTCAAGATTTGTTAAAAACACTAATTAGATAAGAATAAGCCTAGGAAGGACGAAAATGACCTAAATGTTCATCCAAAGACACAAACACACCTATTGGATGCACAAGATTTGTTAAAAACCCTAATTGGACAAGAATAAGCCTAGGGAGGACGAAAATGACCTAACAGTTCATCCAATGACACAAATGATCTTATTGGATGAACAAGATTGGTTAAAAACCCTAATTGGACAGGAATAAGCCTAGAGAGGACGAAAATGACCTAAATTAACATCTAATGACACAAATGAACTTATTGGACGCACAATATTGGTTAAAAACCATAATTGGAAAAGAATATGACTAGGGAAGAAGAAAAAGACCTAAATGTTCATCAAATGACAAAAACACACCTATTGGATGCACAAGATTGGATAAAAACCCTAATTGGACAAGAATAAGCCTAGGGAGGACGAAAATGACCTAAATGTTCATCCAATGACACAAACACACCTGTTGGATGCACAAGATTCGTTAAAAACCCTCATTGGACAAGAATAAGCCTATGGAGGACGAAAATGACCTAACAGGTCATCCAATGACACTAATGACACCTATTGGATGCAGAAGATTGGTTAAAAACCCTAACTGAACAATAATAAGCCAAGGGAGGACGAAAATGACCTAACAGTTCATCCAATGTCACAAATGAATCTATTGGACGAACAAGATTGGTTAAAAACCCTAATTGGACAAGAATAAGCCTAGGGAGGACGAAAATGACCTAAATGTACATCAAATGACACAAATGAACTTATTGGACGCACAAGATTGGTTAAAAACCCTAATAGGTCAAGAATAAGCGTAGGGAGGACCAAAATGACCTAAATGATCATCCAATGACACAAATGAACTTATTGGATGCTCAAGATTTGTTAAAAACACTAATTAGACAAGAATAAGCCTAGGAAGGACGAAAATGACCTAAATGTTCATCCAATGACACAAACACACCTATTGGATGCACAAGATTTGTTAAAAACCCTAATTGGACAAGAATAAGCCTAGGGAGGACGAAAATGACCTAACAGTTCATCCAATGACAAAAATGATCTTATTGGATGAACAAGATTGGTTAAAAACCCTAATTGGGCAGGAATAAGCCTAGAGAGGACGAAAATGACCTAAATGAACATCTAATGACACAAATGAACTTATTGGACGCACAAGATTGGTTAAAAACCCTAATAGGACAAGAATAAGCGTAAGGAGGACCAAAATGACCTAAATGATAATCCAATGACACAAATGAACTTATTGGATCCACAAGATTGGATAAAAACCCTAATTGGACAAGAATAAGCCTAGGGAGGACGAAAATGACCTAAATGTTCATCCAATGACACAAACACACCTGTTGGATGCACAAGATTGGTTAAAAACCCTCATTGGACAAGAATAAGCCTATGGAGGACGAAAATGACCTAACAAGTCATCCAATGACACTAATGACACCTATTGGAAGCACAAGATTGGTTAAAAACCCTAACTGAACAAGAATAAGCCAATGGAGGACGAAAATGACCTAACAGTTCATCCAATGTCACAAATAAACCTATTGGACGAACAAGATTGGTTAAAAACCCTAATTGGACAAGAATAAGCCTAGGGAGGACGAAAATGACCTAAATGTACATCAAATGACACAAATGAACTTATTGGACGCACAAGATTGGTTAAAAACCCTAATAGGACAAGAATAAGCGTAGGGAGGACCAAAATGACCTAAATGATCATCCAATGACACAAATGAACTTATTGGATGCTCAAGATTGGTTAAAAACCCTAATTGGAAAAGAATATGACTAGGGAAGAAGAAAAAGACCTAAATGTTCATCAAATGACAAAAACACACCTATTGGATGCACAAGATTGGTTAAAAACCCTAATTGGACAAGGATAAGCCTAGGGAGGACGAAAATGACCTAAATGTTCATCCAATGACACAAACACACCTGTTGGATGCACAAGATTGGTTAAAAACCCTCATTGGCCAAGAATAAGCCTATGGAGGACGAAAATGACCTAACAGGTCATCAAATGACACTAATGACACCTATTGGATGCACAAGATTGGTTAAAAACCCTAACTGAACAAGAATAAGCCAAGGGAGGATGTAAATGACCTAGCAGTTCATCCAATGTCACAAATGAAATTATTGGATGAACAAGATTGGTTAAAAACCCTAATTGGACAAGAATAAGCCTAGGGAGGACGAAAATGACCTAAATGTACATCAAATGACACAAATGAACTTATTGGACACACAAGATTGGTTAAAAACCCTAATAGGACAAGAATAAGCGTAAGGAGGACCAAAATGACCTAAATGATAATCCAATGACACAAATGAACTTATTGGATGCACAAGATTGGTTAAAAACCCTAATTGGACAAGAATAAGCCTATGGAGGACGAAAATGACCTAAATGTACATCAAATGACACAAATGAACTTATTGGACGCATAAGATTAGTTAAAAACCCTAATAGGACCAAAATAACCGTAGGCGGGACCAAAATGACCTAAATGATCATCCAATGACACAAATGAACTTATTGGATGCACAAGATTTGTTAAAAACACTAATTAGACAAGATTAAGCCTAGGGAGGACGAAAATGACCTAAATGTTCATCCAATGACACAAACACACCTATTGGATGCACAAGATTGGTTAAAAACCCAAATTGGACAAGAATAAGTCTAGCGAGGACGAAAATGACCTAACAGTTCATCCGATGTCACAAATGAACTTATTGGATGTACAAGATTGGTTAAAAACCCTAATTGGACAAGAATAAGCCTATGGAGGACGAAAATGACCTAACAGTTCATCCAATGACATAAACACACCTATTAGATGAACCAAAATGACCTAAATTGGACAAGAATAATTGTAGGGAGGACCAAAATGACCTAAATGATCTTCCAATGACACAAATGAACTTATTGGATGCACAAGATTTGTTAAAAACACTAATTAGGCAAGAATAAGCCTAGGGAGGACGAAAATGACCTAAATGTTCATCCAATGACACAAACACACCTATTGGATGCACAAGATTTGTTAAAAACCCTAATTGGACAAGAATAAGCCTAGGGAGGACGGAAATGACCTAAATGTACATCAAATGACACAAATGAACTTATTGGACGCACAAGATTGGTTAAAAACCCTAATAGGACAAGAATAAGCGTAGGGAGGACCAAAATGACCTAAATGATCATCCAATGACACAAATGAACTTATTGGATGCTCAAGATTTGTTAAAAACACTAATTTGACAAGAATAAGCCTAGGAAGGACGAAAATGACCTAAATGTTCATCCAATGACACAAACACACCTATTGGATGCACAAGATTTGTTAAAAACCCTAATTGGACAAGAATAAGCCTAGGGAGGACGAAAATGACCTAACAGTTCATCCAATGACACAAATGATCTTATTGGATGAACAAGATTGGTTAAAAACCCTAATTGGACAGGAATAAGCCTAGAGAGGACGAAAATGACCTAAATGAACATCTAATGACACAAATGAACTTATTGGACGCACAATATTGGTTAAAAACCATAATTGGAAAAGAATATGACTAGGGAAGAAGAAAAAGACCTAAATGTTCATCAAATGACAAAAACACACCTATTGGATGCACAAGATTGGATAAAAACCCTAATTGGACAAGAATAAGCCTAGGGAGGACGAAAATGACCTAAATGTTCATCCAATGACACAAACACACCTGTTGGATGCACAAGATTGGTTAAAAACCCTCATTGGACAAGAATAAGCCTATGGAGGACGAAAATGACCTAACAGGTCATCCAATGACACTAATGACACCTATTGGATGCACAAGATTGGTTAAAAACCCTAACTCAACAATAATAAGCCAAGGGAGGACGAAAATGACCTAACAGTTCATCCAATGTCACAAATGAACCTATTGGACGAACAAGATTGGTTAAAAACCCTAATTGGACAAGAATAAGCCTAGGGAGGACGAAAATGACCTAAATGTACATCAAATGACACAAATGAACTTATTGGACGCACAAGATTGGTTAAAAACCCTAATAGGACAAGAATAAGCGTAGGGAGGACCAAAATGACCTAAATGATCATCCAATGACACAAATGAACTTATTGGATGCTCAAGATTTGTTAAAAACACTAATTAGACAAGAATAAGCCTAGGAAGGACGAAAATGACCTAAATGTTCATCCAATGACACAAACACACCTATTGGATGCACAAGATTTGTTAAAAACCCTAATTGGACAAGAATAAGCCTAGGGAGGACGAAAATGACCTAACAGTTCATCCAATGACAAAAATGATCTTATTGGATGAACAAGATTGGTTAAAAACCCTAATTGGACAGGAATAAGCCTAGAGAGGACGAAAATGACCTAAATGAACATCTAATGACACAAATGAACTTATTGGACGCACAATATTGGTTAAAAACCATAATTGGAAAAGAATATGACTAGGGAAGAAGAAAAAGACCTAAATGTTCATCAAATGACAAAAACACACCTATTGGATGCACAAGATTGGATAAAAACCCTAATTGGACAAGAATAAGCCTAGGGAGGACGAAAATGACCTAAATGTTCATCCAATGACACAAACACACCTGTTGGATGCACAAGATTGGTTAAAAACCCTCATTGGACAAGAATAAGCCTATGGAGGACGAAAATGACCTAACAGGTCATCCAATGACACTAATGACACCTATTGGATGCACAAGATTGGTTAAAAACCCTAACTGAACAATAATAAGCCAAGGGAGGACGAAAATGACCTAACAGTTCATCCAGTGTCACAAATGAATCTATTGGACGAACAAGATTGGTTAAAAACCCTAATTGGACAAGAATAAGCCTAGGGAGGACGAAAATGACCTAAATGTACATCAAATGACACAAATGAACTTATTGGACGCACAAGATTGGTTAAAAACCCTAATAGGACAAGAATAAGCGTAGGGAGGACCAAAATGACCTAAATGATCATCCAATGACACAAATGAACTTATTGGATGCTCAACATTTGTTAAAAACACTAATTAGACAAGAATAAGCCTAGGAAGGACGAAAATGACCTAAATGTTCATCCAATGACACAAACACACCTATTGGATGCACAAGATTTGTTAAAAACCCTAATTGGACAAGAATAAGCCTAGGGAGGACGAAAATGACCTAACAGTTCATCCAATGACAAAAATGATCTTATTGGATGAACAAGATTGGTTAAAAACCCTAATTGGACAGGAATAAGCCTAGAGAGGACGAAAACGACCTAAATGAACATCTAATGACACAAATGAACTTATTGGACGCACAAGATTGGTTAAAAACCCTAATTGGAAAAGAATAAGACTAGGGAAGAAGAAAAAGACCTAAATGTTCATCAAATGACAAAAACACACCTATTGGATGCACAAGATTGGTTAAAAACCCTAATTGGACAAGGATAAGCCTAGGGAGGACGAAAATGACCTAAATGTTCATCCAATGACACAAACACACCTGTTGGATGCACAAGATTGGTTAAAAACCCTCATTGGCCAAGAATAAGCCTATGGAGGACGAAAATGACCTAACAGGTCATCAAATGACACTAATGACACCTATTGGATGCACAAGATTGGTTAAAAACCCTAACTGAACAAGAATAAGCCAAGGGAGGACGTAAATGACCTAACAGTTCATCCAATGTCACAAATGAACTTATTGGATGAACAAGATTGGTTAAAAACCCTAATTGGACAAGAATAAGCCTAGGGAGGACGAAAATGACCTAAATGTACATCAAATGACACAAATGAACTTATTGGACACACAAGATTGGTTAAAAACCCTAATAGGACAAGAATAAGCGTAAGGAGGACCAAAATGACCTAAATGATAATCCAATGATACAAATGAACTTATTGGATCCACAAGATTGGATAAAAACCCTAATTGGACAAGAATAAGCCTAGGGAGGACGAAAATGACCTAAATGTTCATCCAATGACACAAACACACCTGTTGGATGCACAAGATTGGTTAAAAACCCTCATTGGACAAGAATAAGCCTATGGAGGACGAAAATGACCTAACAAGTCATCCAATGACACTAATGACACCTATTGGAAGCACAAGATTGGTTAAAAACCCTAACTGAACAAGAATAAGCCAATGGAGGACGAAAATGACCTAACAGTTCATCCAATGTCACAAATAAACCTATTGGACGAACAAGATTGGTTAAAAACCCTAATTGGACAAGAATAAGCCTAGGGAGGACGAAAATGACCTAAATGTACATCAAATGACACAAATGAACTTATTGGACGCACAAGATTGGTTAAAAACCCTAATAGGACAAGAATAAGCGTAGGGAGGACCAAAAGGACCTAAATGATCATCCAATGACACAAATGAACTTATTGGATGCTCAAGATTTGTTAAAAACACTAATTAGACAAGAATAAGCCTAGGAAGGACGAAAATGACCTAAATGTTCATCCAATGACACAAACACACCTATTGGATGCACAAGATTTGTTAAAAACCCTAATTGGACAAGAATAAGCCTAGGGAGGACGAAAATGACCTAACAGTTCATCCAATGACAAAAATGATCTTATTGGATGAACAAGATTGGTTAAAAACCCTAATTGGACAGGAATAAGCCTAGAGAGGACGAAAACGACCTAAATGAACATCTAATGACACAAATGAACTTATTGGACGCACAAGATTGGTTAAAAACCCTAATTGGAAAAGAATATGACTAGGGAAGAAGAAAAAGA
>JBBPBT010001348.1:431846-455750 GCA_037974875.1 Cicer bijugum | reverse complement strand
ACAAGATTGGTTAAAAACCCTAATAGGACAAGAATAAGCGTAGGGAGGACGAAAATGACCTAAATGATCATCCAATGACACAAATGAACTTATTGGATGCTCAAGATTTGTTAAAAACACTAATTAGACAAGAATAAGCCTAGGAAGGACGAAAATGACCTAAATGTTCATCCAATGACACAAAAACACCTATTGGATGCACAAGATTTGTTAAAAACCCTAATTGGACAAGAATAAGCCTAGGGAGGACGAAAATGACCTAACAGTTCATCCAATGACAAAAATGATCTTATTGGACGAACAAGATTGGTTAAAAACCCTAATTGGACAGGAATAAGCCTAGAGAGGACGAAAACGACCTAAATGAACATCTAATGACACAAATGAACTTATTGGACGCACAAGATTGGTTAAAAACCCTAATTGGAAAAGAATATGACTAGGGAAGAAGAAAAAGACCTTAATGTTCATCAAATGACAAAAACACACCTATTGGATGCACAAGATTGGTTAAAAACCCTAATTGGACAAGGATAAGCCTAGGGAGGACGAAAATGACCTAAATGTTCATCCAATGACACAAACACACCTGTTGGATGCACAAGATTGGTTAAAAACCCTCATTGGCCAAGAATAAGCCTATGGAGGACGAAAATGACCTAACAGGTCATCAAATGACACTAATGACACCTATTGGATGCACAAGATTGGTTAAAAACCCTAACTGAACAAGAATAAGCCAAGGGAGGACGTAAATGACCTAACAGTTCATCCAATGTCACAAATGAACTTATTGGATGAACAAGATTGGTTAAAAACCCTAATTGGACAAGAATAAGCCTAGGGAGGACGAAAATGACCTAAATGTACATCAAATGACACAAATGAACTTATTGGACACACAAGATTGGTTAAAAACCCTAATAGGACAAGAATAAGCGTAAGGAGGACCAAAATGACCTAAATGATCATCCAATGACACAAATGAACTTATTGGATGCACAAGATTGGTTAAAAACCCTAATTGGACAAGAATAAGCCTATGGAGGACGAAAATGACCTAAATGTACATCAAATGACACAAATGAACTTATTGGATGCATAAGATTAGTTAAAAACCCTAATAGGACCAAAATAACCGTAGGGGGGACCAAAATGACCTAAATGATCATCCAATGACACAAATGAACTTATTGGATGCACAAGATTTGTTAAAAACACTAATTAGACAAGATTAAGCCTAGGGAGGACAAAAATGACCTAAATGTTCATCCAATGACACAAACACACCTAATGGATGCACAAGATTGGTTAAAAACCCTAATTGGACAAGAATCAGTCTAGGGAGGACGAAAATGACCTAACAGTTCATCCAATGTCACAAATGAACTTATTGGATGTACAAGATTGGTTAAAAACCCTAATTGGACAAGAATAAGCCTATGGAGGACGAAAATGACCTAACAGTTCATCCAATGACATAAACACACCTATTAGATGAACCAAAATGACCTAAATTGGACAAGAATAATTGTAGGGAGGACCAAAATGACCTAAATGATCTTCCAATGACACAAATGAACTTATTGGATGCACAAGATTTGTTAAAAACACTAATTAGGCAAGAATAAGCCTAGGGAGGACGAAAATGACCTAAATGTTCATCCAATGACACAAACACACCTATTGGATGCACAAGATTTGTTAAAAACCCTAATTGGACAAGAATAAGCCTAGGGAGGACGAAAATGACCTAACAGTTCATCCAATGACAAAAATGATCTTATTGGATGAACAAGATTGGTTAAAAACCCTAATTGGACAGGAATAAGCCTAGAGAGGACGAAAACGACCTAAATGAACATCTAATGACACAAATGAACTTATTGGACGCACAAGATTGGTTAAAAACCCTAATTGGAAAAGAATATGACTAGGGAAGAAGAAAAAGACCTAAATGTTCATCAAATGACAAAAACACACCTATTGGATGCACAAGATTGGTTAAAAACCCTAATTGGACAAGGATAAGCCTAGGGAGGACGAAAATGACCTAAATGTTCATCCAATGACACAAACACACCTGTTGGATGCACAAGATTGGTTAAAAACCCTCATTGGCCAAGAATAAGCCTATGGAGGACGAAAATGACCTAACAGGTCATCAAATGACACTAATGACACCTATTGGATGCACAAGATTGGTTAAAAACCCTAACTGAACAAGAATAAGCCAAGGGAGGATGTAAATGACCTAACAGTTCATCCAATGTCACAAATGAAATTATTGGATGAACAAGATTGGTTAAAAACCCTAATTGGACAAGAATAAGCCTAGGGAGGACGAAAATGACCTAAATGTACATCAAATGACACAAATGAACTTATTGGACACACAAGATTGGTTAAAAACCCTAATAGGACAAGAATAAGCGTAAGGAGGACCAAAATGACCTAAATGATAATCCAATGACACAAATGAACTTATTGGATGCACAAGATTGGTTAAAAACCCTAATTGGACAAGAATAAGCCTATGGAGGACGAAAATGACCTAAATGTACATCAAATGACACAAATGAACTTATTGGACGCATAAGATTAGTTAAAAACCCTAATAGGACCAAAATAACCGTAGGCGGGACCAAAATGACCTAAATGATCATCCAATGACACAAATGAACTTATTGGATGCACAAGATTTGTTAAAAACACTAATTAGACAAGATTAAGCCTAGGGAGGACGAAAATGACCTAAATGTTCATCCAATGACACAAACACACCTATTGGATGCACAAGATTGGTTAAAAACCCTAATTGGACAAGAATAAGTCTAGGGAGGACGAAAATGACCTAACAGTTCATCCAATGTCACAAATGAACTTATTGGATGTACAAGATTGGTTAAAAACCCTAATTGGACAAGAATAAGCCTATGGAGGACGAAAATGACCTAAATGTACATCAAATGACACAAATGAACTTATTGGACGCATAAGATTAGTTAAAAACCCTAATAGGACCAAAATAACCGTAGGGGGGACCAAAATGACCTAAATGATCATCCAATGACACAAATGAACTTATTGGATGCACAAGATTTGTTAAAAACACTAATTAGACAAGATTAAGCCTAGGGAGGACGAAAATGACCTAAATGTTCATCCAATGACACAAACACACCTATTGGATGCACAAGATTGGTTAAAAACCCTAACTGAACAAGAATAAGCCAAGGGAGGACGAAAATGACCTAACAGTTCATCCAATGTCACAAATAAACCTATTGGACGAACAAGATTGGTTAAAAACCCTAATTGGACAAGAATAAGCCTAGAGAGGACGAAAAAGACCTAACAGTACATCAAATGACACAAATGAACTTATTGGACGCACAAGATTGGTTAAAAACCCTAATAGGACAAGAATAAGCGTAGGGAGGACCAAAATGACCTAAATGATCATCCAATGACACAAATGAACTTATTGGATGCTCAAGATTTGTTAAAAACACTAATTAGACAAGAATAAGCCTAGGAAGGACGAAAATGACCTAAATGTTCATCCAATGACACAAACACACCTATTGGATGCACAAGATTTGTTAAAAACCCTAATTGGACAAGAATAAGCCTAGGGAGGACGAAAATGACCTAACAGTTCATCCAATGACAAAAATGATCTTATTGGATGAACAAGATTGGTTAAAAACCCTAATTGGACAGGAATAAGCCTAGAGAGGACGAAAATGACCTAAATGAACATCTAATGACACAAATGAACTTATTGGACGCACAATATTGGTTAAAAACCATAATTGGAAAAGAATATGACTAGGGAAGAAGAAAAAGACCTAAATGTTCATCAAATGACAAAAACACACCTATTGGATGCACAAGATTGGATAAAAACCCTAATTGGACAAGAATAAGCCTAGGGAGGACGAAAATGACCTAAATGTTCATCCAATGACACAAACACACCTGTTGGATGCACAAGATTGGTTAAAAACCCTCATTGGACAAGAATAAGCCTATGGAGGACGAAAATGACCTAACAGGTCATCCAATGACACTAATGACACCTATTGGATGCACAAGATTGGTTAAAAACCCTAATAGGACAAGAATAAGCGTAGGGAGGACCAAAATGACCTAAATGATCATCCAATGACACAAATGAACTTATTGGATGCTCAAGATTTGTTAAAAACATTAATTAGACAAGAATAAGCCTAGGAAGGACGAAAATGACCTAAATGTTCATCCAATGACACAAACACACCTATTGGATGCACAAGATTTGTTAAAAACCCTAATTGGACAAGAATAAGCCTAGGGAGGACGAAAATGACCTAACAGTTCATCCAATGACACAAATGATCTTATTGGATGAACAAGATTGGTTAAAAACCCTAATTGGACAGGAATAAGCCTAGATAGGACGAAAATGACCTAAATGAACATCTAATGACACAAATGAACTTATTGGACGCACAATATTGGTTAAAAACCATAATTGGAAAAGAATATGACTAGGGAAGAAGAAAAAGACCTAAATGTTCATCAAATGACAAAAACACACATATTGGATGCACAAGATTGGATAAAAACCCTAATTGGACAAGAATAAGCCTAGGGAGGACGAAAATGACCTAAATGTTCATCCAATGACACAAACACACCTGTTGGATGCACAAGATTGGTTAAAAACCCTCATTGGACAAGAATAAGCCTATGGAGGACGAAAATGACCTAACAGGTCATCCAATGACACTAATGACACCTATTGGATGCACAAGATTGGTTAAAAACCCTAACTGAACAATAATAAGCCAAAGGAGGACGAAAATGACCTAACAGTTCATCCAATGTCACAAATGAACCTATTGGACGAACAAGATTGGTTAAAAACCCTAATTGGACAAGAATAAGCCTAGGGAGGACGAAAATGACCTAAATGTACATCAAATGACACAAATGAACTTATTGGACGCACAAGATTGGTTAAAAACCCTAATAGGACAAGAATAAGCGTAGGGAGGACCAAAATGACCTAAATGATCATCCAATGACACAAATGAACTTATTGGATGCTCAAGATTTGTTAAAAACACTAATTAGACAAGAATAAGCCTAGGAAGGACGAAAATGACCTAAATGTTCATCCAATGACACAAACACACCTATTGGATGCACAAGATTTGTTAAAAACCCTAATTGGACAAGAATAAGCCTAGGGAGGACGAAAATGATCTAACAGTTCATCCAATGACACAAATGATCTTATTGGATGAACAAGATTGGTTAAAAACCCTAATTGGACAGGAATAAGCCTAGAGATGACGAAAATGACCTAAATGAACATCTAATGACACAAATGAACTTATTGGACGCACAATATTGGTTAAAAACCATAATTGGAAAAGAATATGACTAGGGAAGAAGAAAAAGACCTAAATGTTCATCAAATGACAAAAACACACCTATTGGATGCACAAGATTGGATAAAAACCCTAATTGGACAAGAATAAGCCTAGGGAGGACGAAAATGACCTAAATGTTCATCCAATGACACAAACACACCTGTTGGATGCACAAGATTGGTTAAAAACCCTCATTGGACAAGAATAAGCCTATGGAGGACGAAAATGACCTAACAGGTCATCCAATGACACTAATGACACCTATTGGATGCACAAGATTGGTTAAAAACCCTAACTGAACAATAATAAGCCAAGGGAGGACGAAAATGACCTAACAGTTCATCCAGTGTCACAAATGAATCTATTGGACGAACAAGATTGGTTAAAAACCCTAATTGGACAAGAATAAGCCTAGGGAGGACGAAAATGACCTAAATGTACATCAAATGACACAAATGAACTTATTGGACGCACAAGATTGGTTAAAAACCCTAATAGGACAAGAATAAGCGTAGGGAGGACCAAAATGACCTAAATGATCATCCAATGACACAAATGAACTTATTGGATGCTCAACATTTGTTAAAAACACTAATTAGACAAGAATAAGCCTAGGAAGGACGAAAATGACCTAAATGTTCATCCAATGACACAAACACACCTATTGGATGCACAAGATTTGTTAAAAACCCTAATTGGACAAGAATAAGCCTAGGGAGGACGAAAATGACCTAACAGTTCATCCAATGACAAAAACGATCTTATTGGATGAACAAGATTGGTTAAAAACCCTAATTGGACAGGAATAAGCCTAGAGAGGACGAAAACGACCTAAATGAACATCTAATGACACAAATGAACTTATTGGACGCACAAGATTGGTTAAAAACCCTAATTGGAAAAGAATATGACTAGGGAAGAAGAAAAAGACCTAAATGTTCATCAAATGACAAAAACACACCTATTGGATGCACAAGATTGGTTAAAAACCCTAATTGGACAAGGATAAGCCTAGGGAGGACGAAAATGACCTAAATGTTCATCCAATGACACAAACACACCTGTTGGATGCACAAGATTGGTTAAAAACCCTCATTGGCCAAGAATAAGCCTATGGAGGACGAAAATGACCTAACAGGTCATCAAATGACACTAATGACACCTATTGGATGCACAAGATTGGTTAAAAACCCTAACTGAACAAGAATAAGCCAAGGGAGGATGTAAATGACCTAGCAGTTCATCCAATGTCACAAATGAAATTATTGGATGAACAAGATTGGTTAAAAACCCTAATTGGACAAGAATAAGCCTAGGGAGGACGAAAATGACCTAAATGTACATCAAATGACACAAATGAACTTATTGGACACACAAGATTGGTTAAAAACCCTAATAGGACAAGAATAAGCGTAAGGAGGACCAAAATGACCTAAATGATAATCCAATGACACAAATGAACTTATTGGATGCACAAGATTGGTTAAAAACCCTAATTGGACAAGAATAAGCCTATGGAGGACGAAAATGACCTAAATGTACATCAAATGACACAAATGAACTTATTGGACGCATAAGATTAGTTAAAAACCCTAATAGGACCAAAATAACCGTAGGCGGGACCAAAATGACCTAAATGATCATCCAATGACACAAATGAACTTATTGGATGCACAAGATTTGTTAAAAACACTAATTAGACAAGATTAAGCCTAGGGAGGACGAAAATGACCTAAATGTTCATCCAATGACACAAACACACCTATTGGATGCACAAGATTGGTTAAAAACCCAAATTGGACAAGAATAAGTCTAGCGAGGACGAAAATGACCTAACAGTTCATCCGATGTCACAAATGAACTTATTGGATGTACAAGATTGGTTAAAAACCCTAATTGGACAAGAATAAGCCTATGGAGGACGAAAATGACCTAACAGTTCATCCAATGACATAAACACACCTATTAGATGAACCAAAATGACCTAAATTGGACAAGAATAATTGTAGGGAGGACCAAAATGACCTAAATGATCTTCCAATGACACAAATGAACTTATTGGATGCACAAGATTTGTTAAAAACACTAATTAGGCAAGAATAAGCCTAGGGAGGACGAAAATGACCTAAATGTTCATCCAATGACACAAACACACCTATTGGATGCACAAGATTTGTTAAAAACCCTAATTGGACAAGAATAAGCCTAGGGAGGACGAAAATGACCTAAATGTACATCAAATGACACAAATGAACTTATTGGACGCACAAGATTGGTTAAAAACCCTAATAGGACAAGAATAAGCGTAGGGAGGACCAAAATGACCTAAATGATCATCCAATGACACAAATGAACTTATTGGATGCTCAACATTTGTTAAAAACACTAATTAGACAAGAATAAGCCTAGGAAGGACGAAAATGACCTAAATGTTCATCCAATGACACAAACACACCTATTGGATGCACAAGATTTGTTAAAAACCCTAATTGGACAAGAATAAGCCTAGGGAGGACGAAAATGACCTAACAGTTCATCCAATGACAAAAATGATCTTATTGGATGAACAAGATTGGTTAAAAACCCTAATTGGACAAGAATAAGCCTAGGGAGGACGAAAATGACCTAAATGTACATCAAATGACACAAATGAACTTATTGGACGCACAAGATTGGTTAAAAACCCTAATAGGACAAGAATAAGCGTAGGGAGGACCAAAATGACCTAAATGATCATCCAATGACACAAATGAACTTATTGGATGCTCAACATTTGTTAAAAACACTAATTAGACAAGAATAAGCCTAGGAAGGACGAAAATGACCTAAATGTTCATCCAATGACACAAACACACCTATTGGATGCACAAGATTTGTTAAAAACCCTAATTGGACAAGAATAAGCCTAGGGAGGACGAAAATGACCTAACAGTTCATCCAATGACAAAAACGATCTTATTGGATGAACAAGATTGGTTAAAAACCCTAATTGGACAGGAATAAGCCTAGAGAGGACGAAAACGACCTAAATGAACATCTAATGACACAAATGAACTTATTGGACGCACAAGATTGGTTAAAAACCCTAATTGGAAAAGAATATGACTAGGGAAGAAGAAAAAGACCTAAATGTTCATCAAATGACAAAAACACACCTATTGGATGCACAAGATTGGTTAAAAACCCTAATTGGACAAGGATAAGCCTAGGGAGGACGAAAATGACCTAAATGTTCATCCAATGACACAAACACACCTGTTGGATGCACAAGATTGGTTAAAAACCCTCATTGGCCAAGAATAAGCCTATGGAGGACGAAAATGACCTAACAGGTCATCAAATGACACTAATGACACCTATTGGATGCACAAGATTGGTTAAAAACCCTAACTGAACAAGAATAAGCCAAGGGAGGATGTAAATGACCTAGCAGTTCATCCAATGTCACAAATGAAATTATTGGATGAACAAGATTGGTTAAAAACCCTAATTGGACAAGAATAAGCCTAGGGAGGACGAAAATGACCTAAATGTACATCAAATGACACAAATGAACTTATTGGACACACAAGATTGGTTAAAAACCCTAATAGGACAAGAATAAGCGTAAGGAGGACCAAAATGACCTAAATGATAATCCAATGACACAAATGAACTTATTGGATGCACAAGATTGGTTAAAAACCCTAATTGGACAAGAATAAGCCTATGGAGGACGAAAATGACCTAAATGTACATCAAATGACACAAATGAACTTATTGGACGCATAAGATTAGTTAAAAACCCTAATAGGACCAAAATAACCGTAGGGGGGACCAAAATGACCTAAATGATCATCCAATGACACAAATGAACTTATTGGATGCACAAGATTTGTTAAAAACACTAATTAGACAAGATTAAGCCTAGGGAGGACGAAAATGACCTAAATGTTCATCCAATGACACAAACACACCTATTGGATGCACAAGATTGGTTAAAAACCCTAACTGAACAAGAATAAGCCAAGGGAGGACGAAAATGACCTAACAGTTCATCCAATGTCACAAATAAACCTATTGGACGAACAAGATTGGTTAAAAACCCTAATTGGACAAGAATAAGCCTAGAGAGGACGAAAAAGACCTAACAGTACATCAAATGACACAAATGAACTTATTGGACGCACAAGATTGGTTAAAAACCCTAATAGGACAAGAATAAGCGTAGGGAGGACCAAAATGACCTAAATGATCATCCAATGACACAAATGAACTTATTGGATGCTCAAGATTTGTTAAAAACACTAATTAGACAAGAATAAGCCTAGGAAGGACGAAAATGACCTAAATGTTCATCCAATGACACAAACACACCTATTGGACGCACAAGATTTGTTAAAAACCCTAATTGGACAAGAATAAGCCTAGGGAGGACGAAAATGACCTAACAGTTCATCCAATGACACAAATGATCTTATTGGATGAACAAGATTGGTTAAAAACCCTAATTGGACAGGAATAAGCCTAGATAGGACGAAAATGACCTAAATGAACATCTAATGACACAAATGAACTTATTGGACGCACAATATTGGTTAAAAACCATAATTGGAAAAGAATATGACTAGGGAAGAAGAAAAAGACCTAAATGTTCATCAAATGACAAAAACACACCTATTGGATGCACAAGATTGGATAAAAACCCTAATTGGACAAGAATAAGCCTACGGAGGACGAAAATGACCTAAATGTTCATCCAATGACACAAACACACCTGTTGGATGCACAAGATTGGTTAAAAACCCTCATTGGACAAGAATAAGCCTATGGAGGACGAAAATGACCTAACAGGTCATCCAATGACACTAATGACACCTATTGGATGCACAAGATTGGTTAAAAACCCTAACTGAACAATAATAAGCCAAGGGAGGACGAAAATGACCTAACAGTTCATCCAATGTCACAAATGAACCTATTGGACGAACAAGATTGGTTAAAAACCCTAATTGGACAAGAATAAGCCTAGGGAGGACGAAAATGACCTAAATGTACATCAAATGACACAAATGAACTTATTGGACGCACAAGATTGGTTAAAAACCCTAATAGGACAAGAATAAGCGTAGGGAGGACCAAAATGACCTAAATGATCATCCAATGACTCAAATGAACTTATTGGATGCTCAACATTTGTTAAAAACACTAATTAGACAAGAATAAGCCTAGGAAGGACGAAAATGACCTAAATGTTCATCCAATGACACAAACACACCTATTGGATGCACAAGATTTGTTAAAAACCCTAATTGGACAAGAATAAGCCTAGGGAGGACGAAAATGACCTAACAGTTCATCCAATGACAAAAACGATCTTATTGGATGAACAAGATTGGTTAAAAACCCTAATTGGACAGGAATAAGCCTAGAGAGGACGAAAACGACCTAAATGAACATCTAATGACAAAATGAACTTATTGGACGCACAAGATTGGTTAAAAACCCTAATTGGAAAAGAATATGACTAGGGAAGAAGAAAAAGACCTAAATGTTCATCAAATGACAAAAACACACCTATTGGATGCACAAGATTGGTTAAAAACCCTAATTGGACAAGGATAAGCCTAGGGAGGACGAAAATGACCTAAATGTTCATCCAATGACACAAACACACCTGTTGGATGCACAAGATTGGTTAAAAACCCTCATTGGCCAAGAATAAGCCTATGGAGGACGAAAATGACCTAACAGGTCATCAAATGACACTAATGACACCTATTGGATGCACAAGATTGGTTAAAAACCCTAACTGAACAAGAATAAGCCAAGGGAGGACGAAAATGACCTAATAGTTCATCCAATGTCACAAATGAACTTATTGGATGAACAAGATTGGTTAAAAACCCTAATTGGACAAGAATAAGCCTAGGGAGGACGAAAATGACCTAAATGTACATCAAATGACACAAATGAACTTATTGGACACACAAGATTGGTTAAAAACCCTAATAGGACAAGAATAAGCGTAAGGAGGACCAAAATGACCTAAATGATAATCCAATGACACAAATGAACTTATTGGATGCACAAGATTGGTTAAAAACCCTAATTGGACAAGAATAAGCCTATGGAGGACGAAAATGACCTAAATGTACATCAAATGACACAAATGAACTTATTGGATGCATAAGATTAATTAAAAACCCTAATAGGACCAAAATAACCGTAGGGGGGACCAAAATGACCTAAATGATCATCCAATGACACAAATGAACTTATTGGATGCACAAGATTTGTTAAAAACACTAATTAGACAAGATTAAGCCTAGGGAGGACAAAAATGACCTAAATGTTCATCCAATGACACAAACACACCTAATGGATGCACAAGATTGGTTAAAAACCCTAATTGGACAAGAATCAGTCTAGGGAGGACGAAAATGACCTAACAGTTCATCCAATGTCACAAATGAACTTATTGGATGTACAAGATTGGTTAAAAACCCTAATTGGACAAGAATAAGCCTATGGAGGACGAAAATGACCTAACAGTTCATCCAATGACATAAACACACCTATTAGATGAACCAAAATGACCTAAATTGGACAAGAATAATTGTAGGGAGGACCAAAATGACCTAAATGATCTTCCAATGACACAAATGAACTTATTGGATGCACAAGATTTGTTAAAAACACTAATTAGGCAAGAATAAGCCTAGGGAGGACGAAAATGACCTAAATGTTCTTCCAATGACACAAACACACCTATTGGATGCACAAGATTTGTTAAAAACCCTAATTGGACAAGAATAAGCCTAGGGAGGACGAAAATGACCTAAATGTACATCAAATGACACAAATGAACTTATTGGACGCACAAGATTGGTTAAAAACCCTAATAGGACAAGAATAAGCGTAGGGAGGACCAAAATGACCTAAATGATCATCCAATGACACAAATGAACTTATTGGATGCTCCAGATTTGTTAAAAACACTAATTAGACAAGAATAAGCCTAGGAAGGACGAAAATGACCTAAATGTTCATCCAATGACACAAACACACCTATTTGATGCACAAGATTTGTTAAAAACCCTAATTGGACAAGAATAAGCCTTGGGAGGACGAAAATGACCTAACAGTTCATCCAATGACAAAAATGATCTTATTGGATGAACAAGATTGGTTAAAAACCCTAATTGGACAGGAATAAGCCTAGAGAGGACGAAAACGACCTAAATGAACATCTAATGACACAAATGAACTTATTGGACGCACAAGATTGGTTAAAAACCCTAATTGGAAAAGAATATGACTAGGGAAGAAGAAAAAGACCTAAATGTTCATCAAATGACAAAAACACACCTATTGGATGCACAAGATTGGTTAAAAACCCTAATTGGACAAGGATAAGCCTAGGGAGGACGAAAATGACCTAAATGTTCATCCAATGACACAAACACACCTATTGGATGCACAAGATTTGTTAAAAACCCTAATTGGACAAGAATAAGCCTAGGGAGGACGAAAATGACCTAACAGTTCATCCAATGACAAAAATGATCTTATTGGATGAACAAGATTGGTTAAAAACCCTAATTGGACAGGAATAAGCCTAGAGAGGACGAAAACGACCTAAATGAACATCTAATGACACAAATGAACTTATTGGACGCACAAGATTGGTTAAAAACCCTAATAGGACAAGAATAAGCGTAGGGAGGACCAAAATGACCTAAATGATCATCCAATGACACAAATGAACTTATTGGATGCTCAAGATTTGTTAAAAACACTAATTAGACAAGAATAAGCCTAGGAAGGACGAAAATGACCTAAATGTTCATCCAATGACACAAACACACCTATTGGATGCACAAGATTTGTTAAAAACCCTAATTGGACAAGAATAAGCCTAGGGAGGACGAAAATGACCTAACAGTTCATCCAATGACAAAAATGATCTTATTGGATGAACAAGATTGGTTAAAAACCCTAATTGGACAGGAATAAGCCTAGAGAGGACGAAAATGACCTAAATGAACATCTAATGACACAAATGAACTTATTGGACGCACAATATTGGTTAAAAACCATAATTGGAAAAGAATATGACTAGGGAAGAAGAAAAAGACCTAAATGTTCATCAAATGACAAAAACACACCTATTGGATGCACAAGATTGGATAAAAACCCTAATTGGACAAGAATAAGCCTAGGGAGGACGAAAATGACCTAAATGTTCATCCAATGACACAAACACACCTGTTGGATGCACAAGATTGGTTAAAAACCCTCATTGGACAAGAATAAGCCTATGGAGGACGAAAATGACCTAACAGGTCATCCAATGACACTAATGACACCTATTGGATGCACAAGATTGGTTAAAAACCCTAATAGGACAAGAATAAGCGTAGGGAGGACCAAAATGACCTAAATGATCATCCAATGACACAAATGAACTTATTGGATGCTCAAGATTTGTTAAAAACATTAATTAGACAAGAATAAGCCTAGGAAGGACGAAAATGACCTAAATGTTCATCCAATGACACAAACACACCTATTGGATGCACAAGATTTGTTAAAAACCCTAATTGGACAAGAATAAGCCTAGGGAGGACGAAAATGACCTAACAGTTCATCCAATGACACAAATGATCTTATTGGATGAACAAGATTGGTTAAAAACCCTAATTGGACAGGAATAAGCCTAGATAGGACGAAAATGACCTAAATGAACATCTAATGACACAAATGAACTTATTGGACGCACAATATTGGTTAAAAACCATAATTGGAAAAGAATATGACTAGGGAAGAAGAAAAAGACCTAAATGTTCATCAAATGACAAAAACACACATATTGGATGCACAAGATTGGATAAAAACCCTAATTGGACAAGAATAAGCCTAGGGAGGACGAAAATGACCTAAATGTTCATCCAATGACACAAACACACCTGTTGGATGCACAAGATTGGTTAAAAACCCTCATTGGACAAGAATAAGCCTATGGAGGACGAAAATGACCTAACAGGTCATCCAATGACACTAATGACACCTATTGGATGCACAAGATTGGTTAAAAACCCTAACTGAACAATAATAAGCCAAAGGAGGACGAAAATGACCTAACAGTTCATCCAATGTCACAAATGAACCTATTGGACGAACAAGATTGGTTAAAAACCCTAATTGGACAAGAATAAGCCTAGGGAGGACGAAAATGACCTAAATGTACATCAAATGACACAAATGAACTTATTGGACGCACAAGATTGGTTAAAAACCCTAATAGGACAAGAATAAGCGTAGGGAGGACCAAAATGACCTAAATGATCATCCAATGACACAAATGAACTTATTGGATGCTCAAGATTTGTTAAAAACACTAATTAGACAAGAATAAGCCTAGGAAGGACGAAAATGACCTAAATGTTCATCCAATGACACAAACACACCTATTGGATGCACAAGATTTGTTAAAAACCCTAATTGGACAAGAATAAGCCTAGGGAGGACGAAAATGATCTAACAGTTCATCCAATGACACAAATGATCTTATTGGATGAACAAGATTGGTTAAAAACACTAATTGGACAGGAATAAGCCTAGAGAGGACGACAAGGACCTAAATGAACATCTAATGACACAAATGAACTTATTGGACGCACAATATTGGTTAAAAACCATAATTGGAAAAGAATATGACTAGGGAAGAAGAAAAAGACCTAAATGTTCATCAAATGACAAAAACACACCTATTGGATGCACAAGATTGGATAAAAACCCTAATTGGACAAGAATAAGCCTAGGGAGGACGAAAATGACCTAAATATTCATCCAATGACTCAAACACACCTGTTGGATGCACAAGATTGGTTAAAAACCCTCATTGGACAAGAATAAGCCTATGGAGGACGAAAATGACCTAACAGGTCATCCAATGACACTAATGACACCTATTGGATGCACAAGATTGGTTAAAAACCCTAACTGAACAAGAATAAGCCAAGGGAGGACGAAAATGACCTAACAGTTCATCCAATGTCACAAATAAACCTATTGGACGAACAAGATTGGTTAAAAACCCTAATTGGACAAGAATAAGCCTAGGGAGGACGAAAATGACCTAAATGTACATCAAATGACACAAATGAACTTATTGGACGCACAAGATTGGTTAAAAACCCTAATAGGACAAGAATAAGCGTAGGGAGGACCAAAATGACCTAAATGATCATCCAATGACACAAATGAACTTATTGGATGCTCAAGATTTGTTAAAAACACTAATTAGACTAGAATAAGCCTAGGAAGGACGAAAATGACCTAAATGTTCATCCAATGACACAAACACACCTATTGGATGCACAAGATTTGTTAAAAACCCTAATTGGACAAGAATAAGCCTAGGGAGGACGAAAATGACCTAACAGTTCATCCAATGACAAAAATGATCTTATTGGATGAACAAGATTGGTTAAAAACCCTAATTGGACAGGAATAAGCCTAGAGAGGACGAAAATGACCTAAATGAACATCTAATGACACAAATGAACTTATTGGACGCACAAGATTGGTTAAAAACCCTAATTGGAAAAGAATATGACTAGGGAAGAAGAAAAAGACCTAAATGTTCATCAAATGACAAAAACACACCTATTGGATGCACAAGATTGGTTAAAAACCCTAATTGGACAAGGATAAGCCTAGGGAGGACGAAAATGACCTAAATGTTCATCCAATGACACAAACACACCAGTTGGATGCACAAGATTGGTTAAAAACCCTCATTGGCCAAGAATAAGCCTATGGAGGACGAAAATGACCTAACAGGTCATCAAATGACACTAATGACACCTATTGGATGCACAAGATTGGTTAAAAACCCTAACTGAACAAGAATAAGCCAAGGGAGGACGTAAATGACCTAACAGTTCATCCAATGTCACAAATGAACTTATTGGATGAACAAGATTGGTTAAAAACCCTAATTGGACAAGAATAAGCCTAGGGAGGACGAAAATGACCTAAATGTACATCAAATGACACAAATGAACTTATTGGACACACAAGATTCGTTAAAAACCCTAATAGGACAAGAATAAGCGTAAGGAGGACCAAAATGACCTAAATGATAATCCAATGACACAAATGAACTTATTGGATGCACAAGATTGGTTAAAAACCCTAATTGGACAAGAATAAGCCTATGGAGGACGAAAATGACCTAAATGTACATCAAATGACACAAATGAACTTATTGGACGCATAAGATTAGTTAAAAACCCTAATAGGACCAAAATAACCGTAGGGGGGACCAAAATGACCTAAATGATCATCCAATGACACAAACGAACTTATTGGATGCACAAGATTTGTTAAAAACACTAATTAGACAAGATTAAGCCTAGGGAGGACGAAAATGACCTAAATGTTCATCCAATGACACAAACACACCTATTGGATGCACAAGATTGGTTAAAAACCCTAATTGGACAAGAATAAGTCTAGGGAGGACGAAAATGACCTAACAGTTCATCCAATGTCACAAATGAACTTATTGGATGTACAAGATTGGTTAAAAACCCTAATTGGACAAGAATAAGCCTATGGAGGACGAAAATGACCTAACAGTTCATCCAATGACACAAACACACCTATTAGATGAACCAAAATGACCTAAATTGGACAAGAATAATTGTAGGGAGGACCAAAATGACCTAAATGATCTTCCAATGACACAAATGAACTTATTGGATGCACAAGATTTGTTAAAAACACTAATTAGGCAAGAATAAGCCTAGGGAGGACGAAAATGACCTAAATGTTCATCCAATGACACAAACACACCTATTGGATGCACAAGATTTGTTAAAAACCCTAATTGGACAAGAATAAGCCTAGGGAGGACGAAAATGACCTAAATGTACATCAAATGACACAAATGAACTTATTGGACGCACAAGATTGGTTAAAAACCCTAATAGGACAAGAATAAGCGTAGGGAGGACCAAAATGACCTAAATGATCATCCAATGACACAAATGAACTTATTGGATGCTCAAGATTTGTTAAAAACACTAATTAGACAAGAATAAGCCTAGGAAAGACGAAAATGACCTAAATGTTCATCCAATGACACAAACACACCTATTGGATGCACAAGATTTGTTAAAAACCCTAATTGGACAAGAATAAGCCTAGGGAGGACGAAAATGATCTAACAGTTCATCCAATGACACAAATGATCTTATTGGATGAACAAGATTGGTTAAAAACACTAATTGGACAGGAATAAGCCTAGAGAGGACGACAAGGACCTAAATGAACATCTAATGACACAAATGAACTTATTGGACGCACAATATTGGTTAAAAACCATAATTGGAAAAGAATATGACTAGGGAAGAAGAAAAAGACCTAAATGTTCATCAAATGACAAAAACACACCTATTGGATGCACAAGATTGGATAAAAACCCTAATTGGACAAGAATAAGCCTAGGGAGGACGAAAATGACCTAAATGTTCATCCAATGACACAAACACACCTGTTGGATGCACAAGATTGGTTAAAAACCCTCATTGGACAAGAATAAGCCTATGGAGGACGAAAATGACCTAACAGGTCATCCAATGACACTAATGACACCTATTGGATGCACAAGATTGGTTAAAAACCCTAACTCAACAATAATAAGCCAAGGGAGGACGAAAATGACCTAACAGTTCATCCAATGTCACAAATGAACCTATTGGACGAACAAGATTGGTTAAAAACCCTAATTGGACAAGAATAAGCCTAGGGAGGACGAAAATGACCTAAATGTACATCAAATGACACAAATGAACTTATTGGACGCACAAGATTGGTTAAAAACCCTAATAGGACAAGAATAAGCGTAGGGAGGACCAAAATGACCTAAATGATCATCCAATGACACAAATGAACTTATTGGATGCTCAAGATTTGTTAAAAACACTAATTAGACAAGAATAAGCCTAGGAAGGACGAAAATGACCTAAATGTTCATCCAATGACACAAACACACCTATTGGATGCACAAGATTTGTTAAAAACCCTAATTGGACAAGAATAAGCCTAGGGAGGACGAAAATGACCTAACAGTTCATCCAATGACAAAAATGATCTTATTGGATGAACAAGATTGGTTAAAAACCCTAATTGGACAGGAATAAGCCTAGAGAGGACGAAAATGACCTAAATGAACATCTAATGACACAAATGAACTTATTGGACGCACAATATTGGTTAAAAACCATAATTGGAAAAGAATATGACTAGGGAAGAAGAAAAAGACCTAAATGTTCATCAAATGACAAAAACACACCTATTGGATGCACAAGATTGGATAAAAACCCTAATTGGACAAGAATAAGCCTAGGGAGGACGAAAATGACCTAAATGTTCATCCAATGACACAAACACACCTGTTGGATGCACAAGATTGGTTAAAAACCCTCATTGGACAAGAATAAGCCTATGGAGGACGAAAATGACCTAACAGGTCATCCAATGACACTAATGACACCTATTGGATGCACAAGATTGGTTAAAAACCCTAACTGAACAATAATAAGCCAAGGGAGGACGAAAATGACCTAACAGTTCATCCAGTGTCACAAATGAATCTATTGGACGAACAAGATTGGTTAAAAACCCTAATTGGACAAGAATAAGCCTAGGGAGGACGAAAATGACCTAAATGTACATCAAATGACACAAATGAACTTATTGGACGCACAAGATTGGTTAAAAACCCTAATAGGACAAGAATAAGCGTAGGGAGGACCAAAATGACCTAAATGATCATCCAATGACACAAATGAACTTATTGGATGCTCAACATTTGTTAAAAACACTAATTAGACAAGAATAAGCCTAGGAAGGACGAAAATGACCTAAATGTTCATCCAATGACACAAACACACCTATTGGATGCACAAGATTTGTTAAAAACCCTAATTGGACAAGAATAAGCCTAGGGAGGACGAAAATGACCTAACAGTTCATCCAATGACAAAAACGATCTTATTGGATGAACAAGATTGGTTAAAAACCCTAATTGGACAGGAATAAGCCTAGAGAGGACGAAAACGACCTAAATGAACATCTAATGACACAAATGAACTTATTGGACGCACAAGATTGGTTAAAAACCCTAATTGGAAAAGAATATGACTAGGGAAGAAGAAAAAGACCTAAATGTTCATCAAATGACAAAAACACACCTATTGGATGCACAAGATTGGTTAAAAACCCTAATTGGACAAGGATAAGCCTAGGGAGGACGAAAATGACCTAAATGTTCATCCAATGACACAAACACACCTGTTGGATGCACAAGATTGGTTAAAAACCCTCATTGGCCAAGAATAAGCCTATGGAGGACGAAAATGACCTAACAGGTCATCAAATGACACTAATGACACCTATTGGATGCACAAGATTGGTTAAAAACCCTAACTGAACAAGAATAAGCCAAGGGAGGACGAAAATGACCTAACAGTTCATCCAATGTCACAAATGAACTTATTGGATGAACAAGATTGGTTAAAAACCCTAATTGGACAAGAATAAGCCTAGGGAGGACGAAAATGACCTAAATGTACATCAAATGACACAAATGAACTTATTGGACACACAAGATTGGTTAAAAACCCTAATAGGACAAGAATAAGCGTTAGGAGGACCAAAATGACCTAAATGATAATCCAATGACACAAATGAACTTATTGGATGCACAAGATTGGTTAAAAACCCTAATTGGACAAGAATAAGCCTATGGAGGACGAAAATGACCTAAATGTACATCAAATGACACAAATGAACTTATTGGATGCATAAGATTAGTTAAAAACCCTAATAGGACCAAAATAACCGTAGGGGGGACCAAAATGACCTAAATGATCATCCAATGACACAAAGGAACTTATTGGATGCACAAGATTTGTTAAAAACACTAATTAGACAAGATTAAGCCTAGGGAGGACAAAAATGACCTAAATGTTCATCCAATGACACAAACACACCTAATGGATGCACAAGATTGGTTAAAAACCCTAATTGGACAAGAATCAGTCTAGGGAGGACGAAAATGACCTAACAGTTCATCCAATGTCACAAATGAACTTATTGGATGTACAAGATTGGTTAAAAACCCTAATTGGACAAGAATAAGCCTATGGAGGACGAAAATGACCTAACAGTTCATCCAATGACATAAACACACCTATTAGATGAACCAAAATGACCTAAATTGGACAAGAATAATTGTAGGGAGGACCAAAATGACCTAAATGATCTTCCAATGACACAAATGAACTTATTGGATGCAGAAGATTTGTTAAAAACACTAATTAGGCAAGAATAAGCCTAGGGAGGACGAAAATGACCTAAATGTTCATCCAATGACACAAACACACCTATTGGATGCACAAGATTTGTTAAAAACCCTAATTGGACAAGAATAAGCCTAGGGAGGACGAAAATGACCTAAATGTACATCAAATGACACAAATGAACTTATTGGACGCACAAGATTGGTTAAAAACCCTAATAGGACAAGAATAAGCGTAGGGAGGACCAAAATGACCTAAATGATCATCCAATGACACAAATGAACTTATTGGATGCTCAAGATTTGTTAAAAACACTAATTAGACAAGAATAAGCCTAGGAAGGACGAAAATGACCTAAATGTTCATCCAATGACACAAACACACCTATTGGATGCACAAGATTTGTTAAAAACCCTAATTGGACAAGAATAAGCCTAGGGAGGACGAAAATGACCTAACAGTTCATCCAATGACACAAATGATCTTATTCGATGAACAAGATTGGTTAAAAACCCTAATTGGACAGGAATAAGCCTAGATAGGACGTAAATGACCTAAATGAACATCTAATGACACAAATGAACTTATTGGACGCACAATATTGGTTAAAAACCATAATTGGAAAAGAATATGACTAGGGAAGAAGAAAAAGACCTAAATGTTCATAAAATGACAAAAGCACACCTATTGGATGCACAAGATTGGATAAAAACCCTAATTGGACAAGAATAAGCCTAGGGAGGACGAAAATGACCTAAATGTTCATCCAATGACACAAACACACCTGTTGGATGCACAAGATTGGTTAAAAACCCTCATTGGACAAGAATAAGCCTATGGAGGACGAAAATGACCTAACAGGTCATCCAATGACACTAATGACACCTATTGGATGCACAAGATTGGTTAAAAACCCTAATAGGACAAGAATAAGCGTAGGGAGGACCAAAATGACCTAAATGATCATCCAATGACACAAATGAACTTATTGGATGCTCAAGATTTGTTAAAAACATTAATTAGACAAGAATAAGCCTAGGAAGGACGAAAATGACCTAAATGTTCATCCAATGACACAAACACACCTATTGGATGCACAAGATTTGTTAAAAACCCTAATTGGACAAGAATAAGCCTAGGGAGGACGAAAATGACCTAACAGTTCATCCAATGACAAAAATGATCTTATTGGATGAACAAGATTGGTTAAAAACCCTAATTGGACAGGAATAAGCGTAGAGAGGACGAAAATGACCTAAATGAACATCTAATGACACAAATGAACTTATTGGACGCACAATATTGGTTAAAAACCATAATTGGAAAAGAATATGACTAGGGAAGAAGAAAAAGACCTAAATGTTCATCAAATGACAAAAACACACCTATTGGATGCACAAGATTGGATAAAAACCCTAATTGGACAAGAATAAGCCTAGGGAGGACGAAAATGACCTAAATGTTCATCCAATGACACAAACACACCTGTTGGATGCACAAGATTGGTTAAAAACCCTCATTGGACAAGAATAAGCCTATGGAGGACGAAAATGACCTAACAGGTCATCCAATGACACTAATGACACCTATTGGATGCACAAGATTGGTTAAAAACCCTAATAGGACAAGAATAAGCGTAGGGAGGACCAAAATGACCTAAATGATCATCCAATGACACAAATGAACTTATTGGATGCTCAAGATTTGTTAAAAACATTAATTAGACAAGAATAAGCCTAGGAAGGACGAAAATGACCTAAATGTTCATCCAATGACACAAACACACCTATTGGATGCACAAGATTTGTTAAAAACCCTAATTGGACAAGAATAAGCCTAGGGAGGACGAAAATGACCTAACAGTTCATCCAATGACACAAATGATCTTATTGGATGAACAAGATTGGTTAAAAACCCTAATTGGACAGGAATAAGCCTAGATAGGACGAAAATGACCTAAATGAACATCTAATGACACAAATGAACTTATTGGACGCACAATATTGGTTAAAAACCATAATTGGAAAAGAATATGACTAGGGAAGAAGAAAAAGACCTAAATGTTCATCAAATGACAAAAACACACATATTGGATGCACAAGATTGGATAAAAACCCTAATTGGACAAGAATAAGCCTAGGGAGGACGAAAATGACCTAAATGTTCATCCAATGACACAAACACACCTGTTGGATGCACAAGATTGGTTAAAAACCCTCATTGGACAAGAATAAGCCTATGGAGGACGAAAATGACCTAACAGGTCATCCAATGACACTAATGACACCTATTGGATGCACAAGATTGGTTAAAAACCCTAACTGAACAATAATAAGCCAAAGGAGGACGAAAATGACCTAACAGTTCATCCAATGTCACAAATGAACCTATTGGACGAACAAGATTGGTTAAAAACCCTAATTGGACAAGAATAAGCCTAGGGAGGACGAAAATGACCTAAATGTACATCAAATGACACAAATGAACTTATTGGACGCACAAGATTGGTTAAAAACCCTAATAGGACAAGAATAAGCGTAGGGAGGACCAAAATGACCTAAATGATCATCCAATGACACAAATGAACTTATTGGATGCTCAAGATTTGTTAAAAACACTAATTAGACAAGAATAAGCCTAGGAAGGACGAAAATGACCTAAATGTTCATCCAATGACACAAACACACCTATTGGATGCACAAGATTTGTTAAAAACCCTAATTGGACAAGAATAAGCCTAGGGAGGACGAAAATGACCTAACAGTCCATCGAATGACAAAAATGATCTTATTGGACGCACAAGATTGGTTAAAAACCCTAATAGGACCAAAATAACCGTAGGGGGGACCAAAATGACCTAAATGATCATCCAATGACACAAATGAACTTATTGGATGCACAAGATTTGTTAAAAACACTAATTAGACAAGATTAAGCCTAGGGAGGACGAAAATGACCTAAATGTTCATCCAATGACACAAACACACCTATTGGATGCACAAGATTGGTTAAAAACCCTAATTGGACAAGAATAAGTCTATGGAGGACGAAAATGACCTAACAGTTCATCCAATGTCACAAATGAACTTATTGGATGTACAAGATTGGTTAAAAACCCT
>JBBPBT010001348.1:413188-425771 GCA_037974875.1 Cicer bijugum | reverse complement strand
GTTAAAAACCCTAATAGGACCAAAATAACCGTAGGGGGGACCAAAATGACCTAAATGATCATCCAATGACACAAATGAACTTATTGGATGCACAAGATTTGTTAAAAACACTAATTAGACAAGATTAAGCCTAGGGAGGACGAAAATGACCTAAATGTTCATCCAATGACACAAACACACCTATTGGATGCACAAGATTGGTTAAAAACCCTAATTGGACAAGAATAAGTCTATGGAGGACGAAAATGACCTAACAGTTCATCCAATGTCACAAATGAACTTATTGGATGTACAAGATTGGTTAAAAACCCTTATTGGACAAGAATAAGCCTATGGAGGACGAAAATGACCTAACAGTTCATCCAATGACACAAACACACCTATTAGATGAACCAAAATGACCTAAATTGGACAAGAATAATTGTAGGGAGGACCAAAATGACCTAAATGATCTTCCAATGACACAAATGAACTTATTGGATGCACAAGATTTGTTAAAAACACTAATTAGGCAAGAATAAGCCTAGGGAGGACGAAAATGACCTAAATGTTCATCCAATGACACAAACACACCTATTGGATGCACAAGATTTGTTAAAAACCCTAATTGGACAAGAATAAGCCTAGGGAGGACGAAAATGACGTAAATGTACATCAAATGACACAAATGAACATATTGGACGCACAAGATTGGTTAAAAACCCTAATAGGACAAGAATAAGCGTAGGGAGGACCAAAATGACCTAAATGATCATCCAATGACACAAATGAACTTATTGGATGCTCAAGATTTGTTAAAAACACTAATTAGACAAGAATAAGCCTAGGAAGGACGAAAATGACCTAAATGTTCATCCAATGACACAAACACACCTATTGGACGCACAAGATTTGTTAAAAACCCTAATTGGACAAGAATAAGCCTAGGGAGGACGAAAATGACCTAACAGTTCATCCAATGACACAAATGATCTTATTGGATGAACAAGATTGGTTAAAAACCCTAATTGGACAGGAATAAGCCTAGATAGGACGTAAATGACCTAAATGAACATCTAATGACACAAATGAACTTATTGGACGCACAATATTGGTTAAAAACCATAATTGGAAAAGAATATGACTAGGGAAGAAGAAAAAGACCTAAATGTTCATCAAATGACAAAAACACACCTATTGGATGCACAAGATTGGATAAAAACCCTAATTGGACAAGAATAAGCCTAGGGAGGACGAAAATGACCTAAATGTTCATCCAATGACACAAACACACCTGTTGGATGCACAAGATTGGTTAAAAACCCTCATTGGACAAGAATAAGCCTATGGAGGACGAAAATGACCTAACAGGTCATCCAA
Source organism: Cicer bijugum (assembly GCA_037974875.1). NCBI lineage: Eukaryota > Viridiplantae > Streptophyta > Magnoliopsida > Fabales > Fabaceae > Cicer > Cicer bijugum. Next base: position 424,412 of record JBBPBT010001348.1, on the reverse strand, counting down.
TGACACTAATGACACCTATTGGATGCACAAGATTGGTTAAAAACCCTAACTCAACAATAATAAGCCAAGGGAGGACGAAAATGACCTAACAGTTCATCCAATGTCACAAATGAACCTATTGGACGAACAAGATTGGTTAAAAACCCTAATTGGACAAGAATAAGCCTAGGGAGGACGAAAATGACCTAAATGTACATCAAATGACACAAATGAACTTATTGGACGCACAAGATTGGTTAAAAACCCTAATAGGACAAGAATAAGCGTAGGGAGGACCAAAATGACCTAAATGATCATCCAATGACACAAATGAACTTATTGGATGCTCAAGATTTGTTAAAAACACTAATTAGACAAGAATAAGCCTAGGAAGGACGAAAATGACCTAAATGTTCATCCAATGACACAAACACACCTATTGGATGCACAAGATTTGTTAAAAACCCTAATTGGACAAGAATAAGCCTAGGGAGGACGAAAATGACCTAACAGTTCATCCAATGACAAAAATGATCTTATTGGATGAACAAGATTGGTTAAAAACCCTAATTGGACAGGAATAAGCCTAGAGAGGACGAAAATGACCTAAATGAACATCTAATGACACAAATGAACTTATTGGACGCACAATATTGGTTAAAAACCATAATTGGAAAAGAATATGACTAGGGAAGAAGAAAAAGACCTAAATGTTCATCAAATGACAAAAACACACCTATTGGATGCACAAGATTGGATAAAAACCCTAATTGGACAAGAATAAGCCTAGGGAGGACGAAAATGACCTAAATGTTCATCCAATGACACAAACACACCTGTTGGATGCACAAGATTGGTTAAAAACCCTCATTGGACAAGAATAAGCCTATGGAGGACGAAAATGACCTAACAGGTCATCCAATGACACTAATGACACCTATTGGATGCACAAGATTGGTTAAAAACCCTAATAGGACAAGAATAAGCGTAGGGAGGACCAAAATGACCTAAATGATCATCCAATGACACAAATGAACTTATTGGATGCTCAAGATTTGTTAAAAACATTAATTAGACAAGAATAAGCCTAGGAAGGACGAAAATGACCTAAATGTTCATCCAATGACACAAACACACCTATTGGATGCACAAGATTTGTTAAAAACCCTAATTGGACAAGAATAAGCCTAGGGAGGACGAAAATGACCTAACAGTTCATCCAATGACACAAATGATCTTATTGGATGAACAAGATTGGTTAAAAACCCTAATTGGACAGGAATAAGCCTAGATAGGACGAAAATGACCTAAATGAACATCTAATGACACAAATGAACTTATTGGACGCACAATATTGGTTAAAAACCATAATTGGAAAAGAATATGACTAGGGAAGAAGAAAAAGACCTAAATGTTCATCAAATGACAAAAACACACATATTGGATGCACAAGATTGGATAAAAACCCTAATTGGACAAGAATAAGCCTAGGGAGGACGAAAATGACCTAAATGTTCATCCAATGACACAAACACACCTGTTGGATGCACAAGATTGGTTAAAAACCCTCATTGGACAAGAATAAGCCTATGGAGGACGAAAATGACCTAACAGGTCATCGAATGACACTAATGACACCTATTGGATGCACAAGATTGGTTAAAAACCCTAACTGAACAATAATAAGCCAAAGGAGGACGAAAATGACCTAACAGTTCATCCAATGTCACAAATGAACCTATTGGACGAACAAGATTGGTTAAAAACCCTAATTGGACAAGAATAAGCCTAGGGAGGACGAAAATGACCTAAATGTACAGCAAATGACACAAATGAACTTATTGGACGCACAAGATTGGTTAAAAACCCTAATAGGACAAGAATAAGCGTAGGGAGGACCAAAATGACCTAAATGATCATCCAATGACACGAATAAACTTATTGGATGCTCAAGATTTGTTAAAAACACTAATTAGACAAGAATAAGCCTAGGAAGGACGAAAATTACCTAAATGTTCATCCAATGACACAAACACACCTATTGGATGCACAAGATTTGTTAAAAACCCTAATTGGACAAGAATAAGCCTAGGGAGGACGAAAATGACCTAACAGTTCATCCAATGACAAAAATGATCTTATTGGATGAACAAGATTGGTTAAAAACCCTAATTGGACAGGAATAAGCCTAGAGAGGACGAAAATGACCTAAATGAACATCTAATAACACAAATGAACTTATTGGACGCACAAGATTGGTTAAAAACCCTAATTGGAAAAGAATATGACTAGGGAAGAAGAAAAAGACCTAAATGTTCATCAAATGACAAAAACACACCTATTGGATGCACAAGATTGGTTAAAAACCCTAATTGGACAAGGATAAGCCTAGGGAGGACGAAAATGACCTAAATGTTCATCCAATGACACAAACACACCTGTTGGATGCACAAGATTGGTTAAAAACCCTCATTGGACAAGAATAAGCCTATGGAGGATGAAAATGACCTAACAGGTCATCAAATGACACTAATGACACCTATTGGATGCACAAGATTGGTTAAAAACCCTAACTGAACAAGAATAAGCCAAGGGAGGACGAAAATGACTTAACAGTTCATCCAATGTCACAAATGAACTTATTGGATGAACAAGATTGGTTAAAAACCCTAATTGGACAAGAATAAGCCTAGGGAGGACGAAAATGACCTAAATGTACATCAAATGACACAAATTAACTTATTGGACACACAAGATTGGTTAAAAACCCTAATAGGACAAGAATAAGCGTAAGGAGGACCAAAATGACCTAAATGATAATCCAATGACACAAATGAACTTATTGGATGCACAAGATTGGTTAAAAACCGTAATTGGACAAGAATAAGCCTATGGAGGACGAAAATGACCTAAATGTACATCAAATGACACAAATGAACTTATTGGACGCATAAGATTAGTTAAAAACCCTAATAGGACCAAAATAACCGTATGGGGGACCAAAATGACCTAAATGATCATCCAATGACACAAATGAACTTCTTGGATGCACAAGATTTGTTAAAAACACTAATTAGACAAGATTAAGCCTAGGGAGGACGAAAATGACCTAAATGTTCATCCAATGACACAAACACACCTATAGGATGCACAAGATTGGTTAAAAACCCTAATTGGACAAGAATAAGTCTAGGGAGGACGAAAATGACCTAACAGTTCATCCAATGTCACAAATGAACTTATTGGATGTACAAGATTGGTTAAAAACCCTAATTGGACAAGAATAAGGCTATGGAGGACGAAAATGACCTAACAGTTCATCCAATGACACAAACACACCTATTAGATGAACCAAAATGACCTAAATTGGACAAGAATAATTGTAGGGAGGACCAAAATGACCTAAATGATCTTCCAATGACACAAATGAACTTATTGGATGCACAAGATTTGTTAAAAACACTAATTAGGCAAGAATAAGCCTAGGGAGGACGAAAATGACCAAAATGTTCATCCAATGACACAAACACACCTATTGGATGCACAAGATTTGTTAAAAACCCTAATTGGACAAGAATAAGCCTAGGGAGGACGAAAATGACCTAAATGTACATCAAATGACACAAATGAACTTATTGGACGCACAAGATTGGTTAAAAACCCTAATAGGACAAGAATAAGCGTAGGGAGGACCAAAATGACCTAAATGATCATCCAATGACACAAATGAACTTATTGGATGCTCAAGATTTGTTAAAAACACTAATTAGACAAGAATAAGCCTAGGAAGGACGAAAATTACCTAAATGTTCATCCAATGACACAAACACACCTATTGGATGCACAAGATTTGTTAAAAACCCTAATTGGACAAGAATAAGCCTAGGGAGGACGAAAATGACCTAACAGTTCATCCAATGACAAAAATGATTTTATTGGATGAACAAGATTGGTTAAAAACCCTAATTGGACAGGAATAAGCCTAGAGAGGACGAAAATGACCTAAATGAACATCTAATAACACAAATGAACTTATTGGACGCACAAGATTGGTTAAAAACCCTAATTGGAAAAGAATATGACTAGGGAAGAAGAAAAAGACCTAAATGTTCATCAAATGACAAAAACACACCTATTGGATGCACAAGATTGGTTAAAAACCCTAATTGGACAAGGATAAGCCTAGGGAGGACGAAAATGACCTAAATGTTCATCCAATGACACAAACACACCTGTTGGATGCACAAGATTGGTTAAAAACCCTCATTGGCCAAGAATAAGCCTATGGAGGACGAAAATGACCTAACAGGTCATCAAATGACACTAATGACACCTATTGGATGCACAAGATTGGTTAAAAACCCTAACTGAACAAGAATAAGCCAAGGGAGGACGAAAATGACCTAACAGTTCATCCAATGTCACAAATGAACTTATTGGATGAACAAGATTGGTTAAAAACCCTAATTGGACAAGAATAAGCCTAGGGAGGACGAAAATGACCTAAATGTACATCAAATGACACAAATGAACTTATTGGACACACAAGATTGGTTAAAAATCCTAATAGGACAAGAATAAGCGTAAGGAGGACCAAAATGACCTAAATGATAATCCAATGACACAAATGAACTTATTGGATGCACAAGATTTGTTAAAAACCCTAATTAGACAAGAATAAGCCTGAGGAGGACGAAAATGACCTAAATGTTCATCCAATTACACAAACACACCTATTGGATGCACAAGATTGGTTAAAAATCCTAATTGGACAAGAATAAGCCTAGGGAGGACGAAAATGACCTAAATGTTCATCCAATGACACAAACACACCTGTTGGATACACAAGATTGGTTAAAAACCCTCATTGGACAAGAATAAGCCTATGGAGGACGAAAATGACCTAACAGGTCATCCAATGACACTATTGACACCTATTGGATGCATAAGATTGGTTTAAAACCCTAACTGAACAAGAATAAGCCAAGGGAGGACGAAAATGACCTAAATGTACATCAAATGACACAAATGAACTTATTGGACGCACAAGATTGGTTAAAAACACTAATTAGACAAGAATAAGCCTAGGAAGGACGAAAATGACCTAAATGTTCATCCAATGACACAAACACACCTATTGGATGCACAAGATTTGTTAAAAACCCTAATTGGACAAGAATAAGCCTAGGGAGGACGAAAATGACCTAACAGTTCATCCAATGACAAAAATGATCTTATTGGATGAACAAGATTGGTTAAAAACCCTAATTGGACAGGAATAAGCCTAGAGAGGACAAAAATGACCTAAATGTTCGTCCAATTACACAAACACACCTATTGGATGCACAAGATTGGTTAAAAACCCTAATTGGACAAGATTAAGCCTAGGGAGGACGAAAATGACCTAAATGTTCATCCAATGACACAAACACACGTATTGGATGCACAAGATTGGTTAAAAACCCTAATTGGACAAGAATAAGTCTAGGGAGGACGAAAATGACCTAACAGTTCATCCAATGTCACAAATGAACTTATTGGATGTACAAGATTGGTTAAAAACCCTAATTGGACAAGAATAAGCCTATGGAGGACGAAAATGACCTAACAGTTCATCCAATGACATAAACACACCTATTAGATGAACCAAAATGACCTAAATTGGACAAGAATAATTGTAGGGAGGACCAAAATGACCTAAATGATCTTCCAATGACACAAATGAACTTATTGGATGCACAAGATTTGTTAAAAACACTAATTAGGCAAGAATAAGCCTAGGGAGGACGAAAATGACCTAAATGTTCATCCAATGACACAAACACACCTATTGGATGCACAAGATTTGTTAAAAACCCTAATTGGACAAGAATAAGCCTAGGGAGGACGAAAATGACCTAACAGTTCATCCAATGACACAAATGATCTTATTGGATGAACAAGATTGGTTAAAAACCCTAATTGGACAGGAATAAGCCTAGAGAGGACGAAAATGACCTAAATGAACATCTAATGACACAAATGAACTTATTGGACGCACAAGATTGGTTAAAAACCCTAATAGGACAAGAATAAGCGTAGGGAGGACCAAAATGACCTAAATGATCATCCAATGACACAAATGAACTTATTGGATGCTCAAGATTTGTTAAAAACACTAATTAGACAAGAATAAGCCTAGGAAGGACGAAAATGACCTAAATGTTCATCCAATGACACAAACACACCTATTGGATGCACAAGATTTGTTAAAAACCCTAATTGGACAAGAATAAGCCTAGGGAGGACGAAAATGACCTAACAGTTCATCCAATGACAAAAATGATCTTATTGGATGAACAAGATTGGTTAAAAACCCTAATTGGACAGGAATAAGCCTAGAGAGGACGAAAATGACCTAAATGAACATCTAATGACACAAATGAACTTATTGGACGCACAATATTGGTTAAAAACCATAATTGGAAAAGAATATGACTAGGGAAGAAGAAAAAGACCTAAATGTTCATCAAATGACAAAAACACACCTATTGGATGCACAAGATTGGATAAAAACCCTAATTGGACAAGAATAAGCCTAGGGAGGACGAAAATGACCTAAATGTTCATCCAATGACACAAACACACCTGTTGGATGCACAAGATTGGTTAAAAACCCTCATTGGACAAGAATAAGCCTATGGAGGACGAAAATGACCTAACAGGTCATCCAATGACACTAATGACACCTATTGGATGCACAAGATTGGTTAAAAACCCTAATAGGACAAGAATAAGCGTAGGGAGGACCAAAATGACCTAAATGATCATCCAATGACACAAATGAACTTATTGGATGCTCAAGATTTGTTAAAAACATTAATTAGACAAGAATAAGCCTAGGAAGGACGAAAATGACCTAAATGTTCATCCAATGACACAAACACACCTATTGGATGCACAAGATTTGTTAAAAACCCTAATTGGACAAGAATAAGCCTAGGGAGGACGAAAATGACCTAACAGTTCATCCAATGACACAAATGATCTTATTGGATGAACAAGATTGGTTAAAAACCCTAATTGGACAGGAATAAGCCTAGATAGGACGAAAATGACCTAAATGAACATCTAATGACACAAATGAACTTATTGGACGCACAATATTGGTTAAAAACCATAATTGGAAAAGAATATGACTAGGGAAGAAGAAAAAGACCTAAATGTTCATCAAATGACAAAAACACACATATTGGATGCACAAGATTGGATAAAAACCCTAATTGGACAAGAATAAGCCTAGGGAGGACGAAAATGACCTAAATGTTCATCCAATGACACAAACACACCTGTTGGATGCACAAGATTGGTTAAAAACCCTCATTGGACAAGAATAAGCCTATGGAGGACGAAAATGACCTAACAGGTCATCCAATGACACTAATGACACCTATTGGATGCACAAGATTGGTTAAAAACCCTAACTGAACAATAATAAGCCAAAGGAGGACGAAAATGACCTAACAGTTCATCCAATGTCACAAATGAACCTATTGGACGAACAAGATTGGTTAAAAACCCTAATTGGACAAGAATAAGCCTAGGGAGGACGAAAATGACCTAAATGTACATCAAATGACACAAATGAACTTATTGGACGCACAAGATTGGTTAAAAACCCTAATAGGACAAGAATAAGCGTAGGGAGGACCAAAATGACCTAAATGATCATCCAATGACACAAATGAACTTATTGGATGCTCAAGATTTGTTAAAAACACTAATTAGACAAGAATAAGCCTAGGAAGGACGAAAATTACCTAAATGTTCATCCAATGACACAAACACACCTATTGGATGCACAAGATTTGTTAAAAACCCTAATTGGACAAGAATAAGCCTAGGGAGGACGAAAATGACCTAACAGTTCATCCAATGACAAAAATGATCTTATTGGATGAACAAGATTGGTTAAAAACCCTAATTGGACAGGAATAAGCCAAGAGAGGACGAAAATGACCTAAATGAACATCTAATAACACAAATGAACTTATTGGACGCACAAGATTGGTTAAAAACCCTAATTGGAAAAGAATATGACTAGGGAAGAAGAAAAAGACCTAAATGTTCATCAAATGACAAAAACACACCTATTGGATGCACAAGATTGGTTAAAAACCCTAATTGGACAAGGATAAGCCTAGGGAGGACGAAAATGACCTAAATGTTCATCCAATGACACAAACACACCTGTTGAATGCACAAGATTGGTTAAAAACCCACATTGGCCAAGAATAAGCCTATGGAGGACGAAAATGACCTAACTGGTCATCAAATGACACTAATGACACCTATTGGATGCACAAGATTAGTTAAAAACCCTAACTGAACAAGAATAAGCCAAGGGAGGACGAAAATGACTTAACAGTTCATCCAATGTCACAAATGAACTTATTGGATGAACAAGATTGGTTAAAAACCCTAATTGGACAAGAATAAGCCTAGGGAGGACGAAAATGACCTAAATGTACATCAAATGACACAAATTAACTTATTGGACACACAAGATTGGTTAAAAACCCTAATAGGACAAGAATAAGCGTAAGGAGGACCAAAATGACCTAAATGATAATCCAATGACACAAATGAACTTATTGGATGCACAAGATTGGTTAAAAACCCTAATTGGACAAGAATAAGCCTATGGAGGACGAAAATGACCTAAATGTACATCAAATGACACAAATGAACTTATTGGACGCATAAGATTAGTTAAAAACCCTAATAGGACCAAAATAACCGTATGGGGGACCAAAATGACCTAAATGATCATCCAATGACACAAATGAACTTATTGGATGCACAAGATTTGTTAAAAACACTAATTAGACAAGATTAAGCCTAGGGAGGACGAAAATGACCTAAATGTTCATCCAATGACACAAACACACCTATTGGATGCACAAGATTGGTTAAAAACCCTAATTGGACAAGAATAAGCCTAGGGAGGACGAAAATGACCTAACAGTTCATCCAATGTCACAAATGAACTTATTGGATGTACAAGATTGGTTAAAAACCCTAATTGGACAAGAATAAGCCTATGGAGGACGAAAATGACCTAACAGTTCATCCAATGACACAAACACACCTATTAGATGAACCAAAATGACCTAAATTGGACAAGAATAATTGTAGGGAGGACCAAAATGACCTAAATGATCTTCCAATGACACAAATGAACTTATTGGATGCACAAGATTTGTTAAAAACACTAATTAGGCAAGAATAATCCTAGGGAGGACGAAAATGACCTAAATGTTCATCCAATGACACAAACACACCTATTGGATGCACAAGATTTGTTAAAAACCCTAATTGGACAAGAATAAGCCTAGGGAGGACGAAAATGACGTAAATGTACATCAAATGACACAAATGAACATATTGGACGCACAAGATTGGTTAAAAACCCTAATAGGACAAGAATAAGCGTAGGGAGGACCAAAATGACCTAAATGATCATCCAATGACACAAATGAACTTATTGGATGCTCAAGATTTGTTAAAAACACTAATTAGACAAGAATAAGCCTAGGAAGGACGAAAATGACCTAAATGTTCATCCAATGACACAAACACACCTATTTGATGCACAAGATTTGTTAAAAACCCTAATTGGACAAGAATAAGCCTAGGGAGGACGAAAATGACCTAAATGTACATCAAATGACACAAATGAACTTATTGGACGCACAAGATTGGTTAAAAACCCTAATAGGACAAGAATAAGCGTAGGGAGGACCAAAATGACCTAAATGATCATCCAATGACACAAATGAACTTATTGGATGCTCAAGATTTGTTAAAAACACTAATTGGAAAAGAATATGACTAGGGAAGAAGAAAAAGACCTAAATGTTCATCAAATGACAAAAACACACCTATTGGATGCACAAGATTGGTTAAAAACCCTAATTGGACAAGGATAAGCCTAGGGAGGACGAAAATGACCTAAATGTTCATCCAATGACACAAACACACCTGTTGGATGCACAAGATTGGTTAAAAACCCTCATTGGCCAAGAATAAGCCTATGGAGGACGAAAATGACCTAACAGGTCATCAAATGACACTAATGACACCTATTGGAGGCACAAGATTGGTTAAAAACCCTAACTGAACAAGAATAAGCCAAGGGAGGACGTAAATGACCTAACAGTTCATCCAATGTCACAAATGAACTTATTGGACGAACAAGATTGGTTAAAAACCCTAATTGGACAAGAATAAGCCTAGGGAGGACGAAAATGACCTAAATGTACATCAAATGACACAAATGAACTTATTGGACACACAAGATTGGTTAAAAACCCTAATAGGACAAGAATAAGCGTAAGGAGGACCAAAATGACCTAAATGATAATCCAATGACACAAATGAACTTATTGGATCCACAAGATTGGATAAAAACCCTAATTGGACAAGAATAAGCCTAGGGAGGACGAAAATGACCTAAATGTTCATCCAATGACACAAACACACCTGTTGGATGCACAAGATTGGTTAAAAACCCTCATTGGACAAGAATAAGCCTATGGAGGACGAAAATGACCTAACAAGTCATCCAATGACACTAATGACACCTATTGGATGCACAAGATTGGTTAAAAACCCTAACTGAACAAGAATAAGCCAAGGGAGGACGAAAATGACCTAACAGTTCATCCAATGTCACAAATAAACCTATTGGACGAACAAGATTGGTTAAAAACCCTAATTGGACAAGAATAAGCCTAGGGAGGACGAAAATGACCTAAATGTACATCAAATGACACAAATGAACTTATTGGACGCACAAGATTGGTTAAAAACCCTAATAGGACAAGAATAAGCGTAGGGAGGACCAAAATGACCTAAATGATCATCCAATGACACAAATGAACTTATTGGATGCTCAAGATTGGTTAAAAACCCTAATTGGAAAAGAATATGACTAGGGAAGAAGAAAAAGACCTAAATGTTCATCAAATGACAAAAACACACCTATTGGATGCACAAGATTGGTTAAAAACCCTAATTGGACAAGGATAAGCCTAGGGAGGACGAAAATGACCTAAATGTTCATCCAATGACACAAACACACCTGTTGAATGCACAAGATTGGTTAAAAACCCACATTGGCCAAGAATAAGCCTATGGAGGACGAAAATGACCTAACTGGTCATCAAATGACACTAATGACACCTATTGGATGCACAAGATT
>JBBPBT010001348.1:352214-413178 GCA_037974875.1 Cicer bijugum | reverse complement strand
GGGGGACCAAAATGACCTAAATGATCATCCAATGACACAAATGAACTTATTGGATGCACAAGATTTGTTAAAAACACTAATTAGACAAGATTAAGCCTAGGGAGGACGAAAATGACCTAAATGTTCATCCAATGACACAAACACACCTATAGGATGCACAAGATTGGTTAAAAACCCTAATTGGACAAGAATAAGCCTAGGGAGGACGAAAATGACCTAAATGTTCATCCAATGACACAAACACACCTGTTGGATACACAAGATTGGTTAAAAACCCTCATTGGACAAGAATAAGCCTATGGAGGACGAAAATGACCTAACAGGTCATCCAATGACACTATTGACACCTATTGGATGCACAAGATTGGTTTAAAACCCTAACTGAACAAGAATAAGCCAAGGGAGGACGAAAATGACCTAAATGTACATCAAATGACACAAATGAACTTATTGGACGCACAAGATTGGTTAAAAACACTAATTAGACAAGAATAAGCCTAGGAAGGACGAAAATGACCTAAATGTTCATCCAATGACACAAACACACCTATTGGATGCACAAGATTTGTTAAAAACCCTAATTGGACAAGAATAAGCCTAGGGAGGACGAAAATGACCTAACAGTTCATCCAATGACACAAATGATCTTATTGGATGAACAAGATTGGTTAAAAACCCTAATTGGACAGGAATAAGCCTAGATAGGACGAAAATGACCTAAATGAACATCTAATGACACAAATGAACTTATTGGACGCACAATATTGGTTAAAAACCATAATTGGAAAAGAATATGACTAGGGAAGAAGAAAAAGACCTAAATGTTCATCAAATGACAAAAACACACATATTGGATGCACAAGATTGGATAAAAACCCTAATTGGACAAGAATAAGCCTAGGGAGGACGAAAATGACCTAAATGTTCATCCAATGACACAAACACACCTGTTGGATGCACAAGATTGGTTAAAAACCCTCATTGGACAAGAATAAGCCTATGGAGGACGAAAATGACCTAACAGGTCATCCAATGACACTAATGACACCTATTGGATGCACAAGATTGGTTAAAAACCCTAACTGAACAATAATAAGCCAAAGGAGGACGAAAATGACCTAACAGTTCATCCAATGTCACAAATGAACCTATTGGACGAACAAGATTGGTTAAAAACCCTAATTGGACAAGAATAAGCCTAGGGAGGACGAAAATGACCTAAATGTACATCAAATGACACAAATGAACTTATTGGACGCACAAGATTGGTTAAAAACCCTAATAGGACAAGAATAAGCGTAGGGAGGACCAAAATGACCTAAATGATCATCCAATGACACAAATGAACTTATTGGATGCTCAAGATTTGTTAAAAACACTAATTAGACAAGAATAAGCCTAGGAAGGACGAAAATGACCTAAATGTTCATCCAATGACACAAACACACCTATTGGATGCACAAGATTTGTTAAAAACCCTAATTGGACAAGAATAAGCCTAGGGAGGACGAAAATGATCTAACAGTTCATCCAATGACACAAATGATCTTATTGGATGAACAAGATTGGTTAAAAACACTAATTGGACAGGAATAAGCCTAGAGAGGACGACAAGGACCTAAATGAACATCTAATGACACAAATGAACTTATTGGACGCACAATATTGGTTAAAAACCATAATTGGAAAAGAATATGACTAGGGAAGAAGAAAAAGACCTAAATGTTCATCAAATGACAAAAACACACCTATTGGATGCACAAGATTGGATAAAAACCCTAATTGGACAAGAATAAGCCTAGGGAGGACGAAAATGACCTAAATGTTCATCCAATGACACAAACACACCTATTGGATGCACAAGATTGGTTAAAAACCCTCATTGGACAAGAATAAGCCTATGGAGGACGAAAATGACCTAACAGGTCATCCAATGACACTAATGACACCTATTGGATGCACAAGATTGGTTAAAAACCCTAACTGAACAAGAATAAGCCAAGGGAGGACGAAAATGACCTAACAGTTCATCCAATGTCACAAATGAACCTATTGGACGAACAAGATTGGTTAAAAACCCTAATTGGACAAGAATAAGCCTAGGGAGGACGAAAATGACCTAAATGTACATCAAATGACACAAATGAACTTATTGGACGCACAAGATTGGTTAAAAACCCTAATAGGACAAGAATAAGCGTAGGGAGGACCAAAATGACCTAAATGATCATCCAATGACACAAATGAACTTATTGGATGCTCAAGATTTGTTAAAAACACTAATTAGACAAGAATAAGCCTAGGAAGGACGAAAATGACCTAAATGTTCATCCAATGACACAAACACACCTATTGGATGCACAAGATTTGTTAAAAACCCTAATTGGACAAGAATAAGCCTAGGGAGGACGAAAATGACCTAACAGTTCATCCAATGACACAAATGATCTTATTGGATGAACAAGATTGGTTAAAAACCCTAATTGGACAGGAATAAGCCTAGAGAGGACGAAAAGGACCTAAATGAACATCTAATGACACAAATGAACTTATTGGACGCACAATATTGGTTAAAAACCATAATTGGAAAAGAATATGACTAGGGAAGAAGAAAAAGATTTAAATGTTCATCAAATGACAAAAACACACCTATTGGATGCACAAGATTGGATAAAAACCCTAATTGGACAAGAATAAGCCTAGGGAGGACGAAAATGACCTAAATGTTCATCCAATGACACAAACACACCTATTGGATGCACAAGATTGGTTAAAAACCCTCATTGGACAAGAATAAGCCTATGGAGGACGAAAATGACCTAACAGGTCATCCAATGACACTAATGACACCTATTGGATGCACAAGATTGGTTAAAAACCCTAACTGAACAAGAATAAGCCAAGGGAGGACGAAAATGACCTAACAGTTCATCCAATGTCACAAATGAACTTATTGGATGAACAAGATTGGTTAAAAACCCTAATTGGACAAGAATAAGCCTAGGGAGGACGAAAATGACCTAAATGTACATCAAATGACACAAATGAACTTATTGGACACACAAGATTGGTTAAAAACCCTAATAGGACAAGAATAAGCGTAAGGAGGACCAAAATGACCTAAATGATAATCCAATGACACAAATGAACTTATTGGATGCACAAGATTGGTTAAAAACCCTAATTGGACAAGAATAAGCCTATGGAGGACGAAAATGACCTAAATGTACATCAAATGACACAAATGAACTTATTGGACGCATAAGATTAGTTAAAAACCCTAATAGGACCAAAATAACCGTAGGGGGGACCAAAATGACCTAAATGATCATCCAATGACACAAATGAACTTATTGGATGCACAAGATTTGTTAAAAACACTAATTAGACAAGATTAAGCCTAGGGAGGACGAAAATGACCTAAATGTTCATCCAATGACACAAACACACCTATTGGATGCACAAGATTGGTTAAAAACCCTAACTGAACAAGAATAAGCCAAGGGAGGACGAAAATGACCTAACAGTTCATCCAATGTCACAAATAAACCTATTGGACGAACAAGATTGGTTAAAAACCCTAATTGGACAAGAATAAGCCTAGAGAGGACGAAAAAGACCTAACAGTACATCAAATGACACAAATGAACTTATTGGACGCACAAGATTGGTTAAAAACCCTAATAGGACAAGAATAAGCGTAGGGAGGACCAAAATGACCTAAATGATCATCCAATGACACAAATGAACTTATTGGATGCTCAAGATTTGTTAAAAACACTAATTAGACAAGAATAAGCCTAGGAAGGACGAAAATGACCTAAATGTTCATCCAATGACACAAACACACCTATTGGATGCACAAGATTTGTTAAAAACCCTAATTGGACAAGAATAAGCCTAGGGAGGACGAAAATGACCTAACAGTTCATCCAATGACAAAAATGATCTTATTGGATGAACAAGATTGGTTAAAAACCCTAATTGGACAGGAATAAGCCTAGAGAGGACGAAAATGACCTAAATGAACATCTAATGACACAAATGAACTTATTGGACGCACAATATTGGTTAAAAACCATAATTGGAAAAGAATATGACTAGGGAAGAAGAAAAAGACCTAAATGTTCATCAAATGACAAAAACACACCTATTGGATGCACAAGATTGGATAAAAACCCTAATTGGACAAGAATAAGCCTAGGGAGGACGAAAATGACCTAAATGTTCATCCAATGACACAAACACACCTGTTGGATGCACAAGATTGGTTAAAAACCCTCATTGGACAAGAATAAGCCTATGGAGGACGAAAATGACCTAACAGGTCATCCAATGACACTAATGACACCTATTGGATGCACAAGATTGGTTAAAAACCCTAATAGGACAAGAATAAGCGTAGGGAGGACCAAAATGACCTAAATGATCATCCAATGACACAAATGAACTTATTGGATGCTCAAGATTTGTTAAAAACATTAATTAGACAAGAATAAGCCTAGGAAGGACGAAAATGACCTAAATGTTCATCCAATGACACAAACACACCTATTGGATGCACAAGATTTGTTAAAAACCCTAATTGGACAAGAATAAGCCTAGGGAGGACGAAAATGACCTAACAGTTCATCCAATGACACAAATGATCTTATTGGATGAACAAGATTGGTTAAAAACCCTAATTGGACAGGAATAAGCCTAGATAGGACGAAAATGACCTAAATGAACATCTAATGACACAAATGAACTTATTGGACGCACAATATTGGTTAAAAACCATAATTGGAAAAGAATATGACTAGGGAAGAAGAAAAAGACCTAAATGTTCATCAAATGACAAAAACACACATATTGGATGCACAAGATTGGATAAAAACCCTAATTGGACAAGAATAAGCCTAGGGAGGACGAAAATGACCTAAATGTTCATCCAATGACACAAACACACCTGTTGGATGCACAAGATTGGTTAAAAACCCTCATTGGACAAGAATAAGCCTATGGAGGACGAAAATGACCTAACAGGTCATCCAATGACACTAATGACACCTATTGGATGCACAAGATTGGTTAAAAACCCTAACTGAACAATAATAAGCCAAAGGAGGACGAAAATGACCTAACAGTTCATCCAATGTCACAAATGAACCTATTGGACGAACAAGATTGGTTAAAAACCCTAATTGGACAAGAATAAGCCTAGGGAGGACGAAAATGACCTAAATGTACATCAAATGACACAAATGAACTTATTGGACGCACAAGATTGGTTAAAAACCCTAATAGGACAAGAATAAGCGTAGGGAGGACCAAAATGACCTAAATGATCATCCAATGACACAAATGAACTTATTGGATGCTCAAGATTTGTTAAAAACACTAATTAGACAAGAATAAGCCTAGGAAGGACGAAAATGACCTAAATGTTCATCCAATGACACAAACACACCTATTGGATGCACAAGATTTGTTAAAAACCCTAATTGGACAAGAATAAGCCTAGGGTGGACGAAAATGACCTAACAGTCCATCGAATGACAAAAATGATCTTATTGGATGAACAAGATTGGTTAAAAACCCTAATTGGACAGGAATAAGCCTAGAGAGGACGAAAATGACCTAAATGAACATCTATTGACACAAATGAACTTATTGGACGCACAAGATTGGTTAAAAACCCTAATTGGAAATGAATATGACTAGGGAAGAAGAAAAAGACCTAAATGTTCATCAAATGACAAAAACACACCTATTGGATGCACAAGATTGGTTAAAAACCCTAATTGGACAAGGATAAGCCTAGGGAGGACGAAAATGACCTAAATGTTCATCCAATGACACAAACACACCTGTTGAATGCACAAGATTGGTTAAAAACCCACATTGGCCAAGAATAAGCCTATGGAGGACGAAAATGACCTAACTGGTCATCAAATGACACTAATGACACCTATTGGATGCACAAGATTGGTTAAAAACCCTAACTGAACAAGAATAAGCCAAGGGAGGACGAAAATGACCTAAATGTACATCAAATGACACAAATGAACTTATTGGATGCATAAGATTAGTTAAAAACCCTAATAGGACCAAAATAACCGTAGGGGGGACCAAAATGACCTAAATGATCATCCAATGACACAAATGAACTTATTGGATGCACAAGATTTGTTAAAAACACTAATTAGACAAGATTAAGCCTAGGGAGGACGAAAATGACCTAAATGTTCATCCAATGACACAAACACACCTATTGGATGCACAAGATTGGTTAAAAACCCTAACTGAACAAGAATAAGCCAAGGGAGGACGAAAATGACCTAACAGTTCATCCAATGTCACAAATAAACCTATTGGACGAACAAGATTGGTTAAAAACCCTAATTGGACAAGAATAAGCCTAGGGAGGACGAAAAAGACCTAACAGTACATCAAATGACACAAATGAACTTATTGGACGCACAAGATTGGTTAAAAACCCTAATAGGACAAGAATAAGCGTAGGGAGGACCAAAATGACCTAAATGATCATCCAATGACACAAATGAACTTATTGGATGCTCAAGATTTGTTAAAAACACTAATTAGACAAGAATAAGCCTAGGAAGGACGAAAATGACCTAAATGTTCATCCAATGACACAAACACACCTATTTGATGCACAAGATTTGTTAAAAACCCTAATTGGACAAGAATAAGCCTAGGGAGGACGAAAATGACCTAACAGTTCATCCAATGACAAAAATGATCTTATTGGATGAACAAGATTGGTTAAAAACCCTCATTGGACAAGAATAAGCCTATGGAGGACGAAAATGACCTAACAGGTCATCCAATGACACTAATGACACCTATTGGATGCACAAGATTGGTTAAAAACCCTAACTGAACAAGAATAAGCCAAGGGAGGACGAAAATGACCTAACAGTTCATCCAATGTCACAAATAAACCTATTGGACGAACAAGATTGGTTAAAAACCCTAATTGGACAAGAATAAGCCTAGGGAGGACGAAAATGACCTAAATGTACATCAAATGACACAAATGAACTTATTGGACGCACAAGATTGGTTAAAAACCCTAATAGGACAAGAATAAGCGTAGGGAGGACCAAAATGACCTAAATGATCATCCAATGACACAAATGAACTTATTGGATGCTCAAGATTTGTTAAAAACACTAATTAGACAAGAATAAGCCTAGGAAGGACGAAAATGACCTAAATGTTCATCCAATGACACAAACACACCTATTGGATGCACAAGATTTGTTAAAAACCCTAATTGGACAAGAATAAGCCTAGGGAGGACGAAAATGACCTAACAGTCCATCGAATGACAAAAATGATCTTATTGGATGAACAAGATTGGTTAAAAACCCTAATTGGACAGGAATAAGCCTAGAGAGGACGAAAATGACCTAAATGAACACCTATTGACACAAATGAACTTATTGGACGCACAAGATTGGTTAAAAACCCTAATTGGAAATGAATATGACTAGGGAAGAAGAAAAAGACCTAAATGTTCATCAAATGACAAAAACACACCTATTGGATGCACAAGATTGGTTAAAAACCCTAATTGGACAAGGATAAGCCTAGGGAGGACGAAAATGACCTAAATGTTCATCCAATGACACAAACACACCTGTTGGATGCACAAGATTGGTTAAAAACCCACATTGGCCAAGAATAAGCCTATGGAGGACGAAAATGACCTAACAGGTCATCAAATGACACTAATGACACCTATTGGATGCACAAGATTGGTTAAAAACCCTAACTGAACAAGAATAAGCCAAGGGAGGACAAAAATGACCTAAATGTACATCAAATGACACAAATGAACTTATTGGATGCATAAGATTAGTTAAAAACCCTAATAGGACCAAAATAACCGTAGGGGGGACCAAAATGACCTAAATGATCATCCAATGACACAAATGAACTTATTGGATGCACAAGATTTGTTAAAAACACTAATTAGACAAGATTAAGCCTAGGGAGGACGAAAATGACCTAAATGTTCATCCAATGACACAAACACACCTATTGGATGCACAAGATTGGTTAAAAACCCTAACTGAACAAGAATAAGCCAAGGGAGGACGAAAATGACCTAACAGTTCATCCAATGTCACAAATAAACCTATTGGACGAACAAGATTGGTTAAAAACCCTAATTGGACAAGAATAAGCCTAGGGAGGACGAAAAAGACCTAACAGTACATCAAATGACACAAATGAACTTATTGGACGCACAAGATTGGTTAAAAACCCTAATAGGACAAGAATAAGCGTAGGGAGGACCAAAATGACCTAAATGATCATCCAATGACACAAATGAACTTATTGGATGCTCAAGATTTGTTAAAAACACTAATTAGACAAGAATAAGCCTAGGAAGGACGAAAATGACCTAAATGTTCATCCAATGACACAAACACACCTATTTGATGCACAAGATTTGTTAAAAACCCTAATTGGACAAGAATAAGCCTAGGGAGGACGAAAATGACCTAACAGTTCATCCAATGACAAAAATGATCTTATTGGATGAACAAGATTGGTTAAAAACCCTCATTGGACAAGAATAAGCCTATGGAGGACGAAAATGACCTAACAGGTCATCCAATGACACTAATGACACCTATTGGATGCACAAGATTGGTTAAAAACCCTAACTGAACAAGAATAAGCCAAGGGAGGACGAAAATGACCTAACAGTTCATCCAATGTCACAAATAAACCTATTGGACGAACAAGATTGGTTAAAAACCCTAATTGGACAAGAATAAGCCTAGGGAGGACGAAAATGACCTAAATGTACATCAAATGACACAAATGAACTTATTGGACGCACAAGATTGGTTAAAAACCCTAATAGGACAAGAATAAGCGTAGGGAGGACCAAAATGACCTAAATGATCATCCAATGACACAAATGAACTTATTGGATGCTCAAGATTTGTTAAAAACACTAATTAGACAAGAATAAGCCTAGGAAGGACGAAAATGACCTAAATGTTCATCCAATGACACAAACACACCTATTGGATGCACAAGATTTGTTAAAAACCCTAATTGGACAAGAATAAGCCTAGGGAGGACGAAAATGACCTAACAGTTCATCCAATGACAAAAATGATCTTATTGGATGAACAAGATTGGTTAAAAACCCTAATTGGACAGGAATAAGCCTAGAGAGGACGAAAATGACCTAAATGTTCGTCCAATGACACAAACACACCTATTGGATGCACAAGATTGGTTAAAAACCCTAATTGGACAAGAATAAGTCTAGGGAGGACGAAAATGACCTAACAGTTCATCCAATGTCACAAATGAACTTATTGGATGTACAAGATTGGTTAAAAACCCTAATTGGACAAGAATAAGCCTATGGAGGACGAAAATGACCTAACAGTTCATCCAATGACATAAACACACCTATTAGATGAACCAAAATGACCTAAATTGGACAAGAATAATTGTAGGGAGGACCAAAATGACCTAAATGATCTTCCAATGACACAAATGAACTTATTGGATGCACAAGATTTGTTAAAAACACTAATTAGGCAAGAATAAGCCTAGGGAGGACGAAAATGACCTAAATGTTCATCCAATGACACAAACACACCTATTGGATGCACAAGATTTGTTAAAAACCCTAATTGGACAAGAATAAGCCTAGGGAGGACGAAAATGACCTAAATGTACATCAAATGACACAAATGAACTTATTGGACGCACAAGATTGGTTAAAAACCCTAATAGGACAAGAATAAGCGTAGGGAGGACCAAAATGACCTAAATGATCATCCAATGACACAAATGAACTTATTGGATGCTCAAGATTTGTTAAAAACACTAATTAGACAAGAATAAGCCTAGGAAAGACGAAAATGACCTAAATGTTCATCCAATGACACAAACACACCTATTGGATGCACAAGATTTGTTAAAAACCCTAATTGGACAAGAATAAGCCTAGGGAGGACGAAAATGATCTAACAGTTCATCCAATGACACAAATGATCTTATTGGATGAACAAGATTGGTTAAAAACACTAATTGGACAGGAATAAGCCTAGAGAGGACGACAAGGACCTAAATGAACATCTAATGACACAAATGAACTTATTGGACGCACAATATTGGTTAAAAACCATAATTGGAAAAGAATATGACTAGGGAAGAAGAAAAAGACCTAAATGTTCATCAAATGACAAAAACACACCTATTGGATGCACAAGATTGGATAAAAACCCTAATTGGACAAGAATAAGCCTAGGGAGGACGAAAATGACCTAAATGTTCATCCAATGACACAAACACACCTATTGGATGCACAAGATTGGTTAAAAACCCTCATTGGACAAGAATAAGCCTATGGAGGACGAAAATGACCTAACAGGTCATCCAATGACACTAATGACACCTATTGGATGCACAAGATTGGTTAAAAACCCTAACTGAACAAGAATAAGCCAAGGGAGGACGAAAATGACCTAACAGTTCATCCAATGTCACAAATGAACCTATTGGACGAACAAGATTGGTTAAAAACCCTAATTGGACAAGAATAAGCCTAGGGAGGACGAAAATGACCTAAATGTACATCAAATGACACAAATGAACTTATTGGACGCACAAGATTGGTTAAAAACCCTAATAGGACAAGAATAAGCGTAGGGAGGACCAAAATGACCTAAATGATCATCCAATGACACAAATGAACTTATTGGATGCTCAAGATTTGTTAAAAACACTAATTAGACAAGAATAAGCCTAGGAAGGACGAAAATGACCTAAATGTTCATCCAATGACACAAACACACCTATTGGATGCACAAGATTTGTTAAAAACCCTAATTGGACAAGAATAAGCCTAGGGAGGACGAAAATGACCTAACAGTTCATCCAATGACAAAAATGATCTTATTGGATGAACAAGATTGGTTAAAAACCCTAATTGGACAGGAATAAGCCTAGAGAGGACGAAAATGACCTAAATGAACATCTAATGACACAAATGAACTTATTGGACGCACAATATTGGTTAAAAACCATAATTGGAAAAGAATATGACTAGGGAAGAAGAAAAAGACCTAAATGTTCATCAAATGACAAAAACACACCTATTGGATGCACAAGATTGGATAAAAACCCTAATTGGACAAGAATAAGCCTAGGGAGGACGAAAATGACCTAAATGTTCATCCAATGACACAAACACACCTGTTGGATGCACAAGATTGGTTAAAAACCCTCATTGGACAAGAATAAGCCTATGGAGGACGAAAATGACCTAACAGGTCATCCAATGACACTAATGACACCTATTGGATGCACAAGATTGGTTAAAAACCCTAACTGAACAATAATAAGCCAAGGGAGGACGAAAATGACCTAACAGTTCATCCAGTGTCACAAATGAATCTATTGGACGAACAAGATTGGTTAAAAACCCTAATTGGACAAGAATAAGCCTAGGGAGGACGAAAATGACCTAAATGTACATCAAATGACACAAATGAACTTATTGGACGCACAAGATTGGTTAAAAACCCTAATAGGACAAGAATAAGCGTAGGGAGGACCAAAATGACCTAAATGATCATCCAATGACACAAATGAACTTATTGGATGCTCAACATTTGTTAAAAACACTAATTAGACAAGAATAAGCCTAGGAAGGACGAAAATGACCTAAATGTTCATCCAATGACACAAACACACCTATTGGATGCACAAGATTTGTTAAAAACCCTAATTGGACAAGAATAAGCCTAGGGAGGACGAAAATGACCTAACAGTTCATCCAATGACAAAAATGATCTTATTGGATGAACAAGATTGGTTAAAAACCCTAATTGGACAGGAATAAGCCTAGAGAGGACGAAAACGACCTAAATGAACATCTAATGACACAAATGAACTTATTGGACGCACAAGATTGGTTAAAAACCCTAATTGGAAAAGAATAAGACTAGGGAAGAAGAAAAAGACCTAAATGTTCATCAAATGACAAAAACACACCTATTGGATGCACAAGATTGGTTAAAAACCCTAATTGGACAAGGATAAGCCTAGGGAGGACGAAAATGACCTAAATGTTCATCCAATGACACAAACACACCTGTTGGATGCACAAGATTGGTTAAAAACCCTCATTGGCCAAGAATAAGCCTATGGAGGACGAAAATGACCTAACAGGTCATCAAATGACACTAATGACACCTATTGGATGCACAAGATTGGTTAAAAACCCTAACTGAACAAGAATAAGCCAAGGGAGGACAAAAATGACCTAAATGTACATCAAATGACACAAATGAACTTATTGGATGCATAAGATTAGTTAAAAACCCTAATAGGACCAAAATAACCGTAGGGGGGACCAAAATGACCTAAATGATCATCCAATGACACAAATGAACTTATTGGATGCACAAGATTTGTTAAAAACACTAATTAGACAAGATTAAGCCTAGGGAGGACGAAAATGACCTAAATGTTCATCCAATGACACAAACACACCTATTGGATGCACAAGATTGGTTAAAAACCCTAACTGAACAAGAATAAGCCAAGGGAGGACGAAAATGACCTACCAGTTCATCCAATGTCACAAATAAACCTATTGGACGAACAAGATTGGTTAAAAACCCTAATTGGACAAGAATAAGCCTAGGGAGGACGAAAATGACCTAAATGTACATCAAATGACACAAATGAACTTATTGGACGCACAAGATTGGTTAAAAACCCTAATAGGACAAGAATAAGCGTAGGGAGGACCAAAATGACCTAAATGATCATCCAATGACACAAATGAACTTATTGGATGCTCAAGATTTGTTAAAAACACTAATTAGACAAGAATAAGCCTAGGAAGGACGAAAATGACCTAAATGTTCATCCAATGACACAAACACACCTATTGGATGCACAAGATTTGTTAAAAACCCTAATTGGACAAGAATAAGCCTAGGGTGGACGAAAATGACCTAACAGTCCATCGAATGACAAAAATGATCTTATTGGATGAACAAGATTGGTTAAAAACCCTAATTGGACAGGAATAAGCCTAGAGAGGACGAAAATGACCTAAATGAACATCTATTGACACAAATGAACTTATTGGACGCACAAGATTGGTTAAAAACCCTAATTGGAAATGAATATGACTAGGGAAGAAGAAAAAGACCTAAATGTTCATCAAATGACAAAAACACACCTATTGGATGCACAAGATTGGTTAAAAACCCTAATTGGACAAGGATAAGCCTAGGGAGGACGAAAATGACCTAAATGTTCATCCAATGACACAAACACACCTGTTGAATGCACAAGATTGGTTAAAAACCCACATTGGCCAAGAATAAGCCTATGGAGGACGAAAATGACCTAACTGGTCATCAA
Organism: Cicer bijugum; assembly: GCA_037974875.1. Classification (NCBI taxonomy): domain Eukaryota; kingdom Viridiplantae; phylum Streptophyta; class Magnoliopsida; order Fabales; family Fabaceae; genus Cicer; species Cicer bijugum. The sequence goes on along the minus strand of JBBPBT010001348.1, from coordinate 399,741 downwards.
ATGACACTAATGACACCTATTGGATGCACAAGATTGGTTAAAAACCCTAACTGAACAAGAATAAGCCAAGGGAGGACGAAAATGACCTAAATGTACATCAAATGACACAAATGAACTTATTGGATGCATAAGATTAGTTAAAAACCCTAATAGGACCAAAATAACCGTAGGGGGGACCAAAATGACCTAAATGATCATCCAATGACACAAATGAACTTATTGGATGCACAAGATTTGTTAAAAACACTAATTAGACAAGATTAAGCCTAGGGAGGACGAAAATGACCTAAATGTTCATCCAATGACACAAACACACCTATTGGATCCACAAGATTGGTTAAAAACCCTAACTGAACAAGAATAAGCCAAGGGAGGACGAAAATGACCTAACAGTTCATCCAATGTCACAAATAAACCTATTGGACGAACAAGATTGGTTAAAAACCCTAATTGGACAAGAATAAGCCTAGGGAGGACGAAAATGACCTAAATGTACATCAAATGACACAAATGAACTTATTGGACGCACAAGATTGGTTAAAAACCCTAATAGGACAAGAATAAGCGTAGGGAGGACCAAAATGACCTAAATGATCATCCAATGACACAAATGAACTTATTGGATGCTCAAGATTTGTTAAAAACACTAATTAGACTAGAATAAGCCTAGGAAGGACGAAAATGACCTAAATGTTCATCCAATGACACAAACACACCTATTGGATGCACAAGATTTGTTAAAAACCCTAATTGGACAAGAATAAGCCTAGGGAGGACGAAAATGACCTAACAGTTCATCCAATGACAAAAATGATCTTATTGGATGAACAAGATTGGTTAAAAACCCTAATTGGACAGGAATAAGCCTAGAGAGGACGAAAATGACCTAAATGAACATCTAATGACACAAATGAACTTATTGGACGCACAAGATTGGTTAAAAACCCTAATTGGAAAAGAATATGACTAGGGAAGAAGAAAAAGACCTAAATGTTCATCAAATGACAAAAACACACCTATTGGATGCACAAGATTGGTTAAAAACCCTAATTGGACAAGGATAAGCCTAGGGAGGACGAAAATGACCTAAATGTTCATCCAATGACACAAACACACCAGTTGGATGCACAAGATTGGTTAAAAACCCTCATTGGCCAAGAATAAGCCTATGGAGGACGAAAATGACCTAACAGGTCATCAAATGACACTAATGACACCTATTGGATGCACAAGATTGGTTAAAAACCCTAACTGAACAAGAATAAGCCAAGGGAGGACGTAAATGACCTAACAGTTCATCCAATGTCACAAATGAACTTATTGGATGAACAAGATTGGTTAAAAACCCTAATTGGACAAGAATAAGCCTAGGGAGGACGAAAATGACCTAAATGTACATCAAATGACACAAATGAACTTATTGGACACACAAGATTCGTTAAAAACCCTAATAGGACAAGAATAAGCGTAAGGAGGACCAAAATGACCTAAATGATAATCCAATGACACAAATGAACTTATTGGATGCACAAGATTGGTTAAAAACCCTAATTGGACAAGAATAAGCCTATGGAGGACGAAAATGACCTAAATGTACATCAAATGACACAAATGAACTTATTGGACGCATAAGATTAGTTAAAAACCCTAATAGGACCAAAATAACCGTAGGGGGGACCAAAATGACCTAAATGATCATCCAATGACACAAACGAACTTATTGGATGCACAAGATTTGTTAAAAACACTAATTAGACAAGATTAAGCCTAGGGAGGACGAAAATGACCTAAATGTTCATCCAATGACACAAACACACCTATTGGATGCACAAGATTGGTTAAAAACCCTAATTGGACAAGAATAAGTCTAGGGAGGACGAAAATGACCTAACAGTTCATCCAATGTCACAAATGAACTTATTGGATGTACAAGATTGGTTAAAAACCCTAATTGGACAAGAATAAGCCTATGGAGGACGAAAATGACCTAACAGTTCATCCAATGACACAAACACACCTATTAGATGAACCAAAATGACCTAAATTGGACAAGAATAATTGTAGGGAGGACCAAAATGACCTAAATGATCTTCCAATGACACAAATGAACTTATTGGATGCACAAGATTTGTTAAAAACACTAATTAGGCAAGAATAAGCCTAGGGAGGACGAAAATGACCTAAATGTTCATCCAATGACACAAACACACCTATTGGATGCACAAGATTTGTTAAAAACCCTAATTGGACAAGAATAAGCCTAGGGAGGACGAAAATGACGTAAATGTACATCAAATGACACAAATGAACATATTGGACGCACAAGATTGGTTAAAAACCCTAATAGGACAAGAATAAGCGTAGGGAGGACCAAAATGACCTAAATGATCATCCAATGACACAAATGAACTTATTGGATGCTCAAGATTTGTTAAAAACACTAATTAGACAAGAATAAGCCTAGGAAGGACGAAAATGACCTAAATGTTCATCCAATGACACAAACACACCTATTTGATGCACAAGATTTGTTAAAAACCCTAATTGGACAAGAATAAGCCTTGGGAGGACGAAAATGACCTAACAGTTCATCCAATGACAAAAATGATCTTATTGGATGAACAAGATTGGTTAAAAACCCTAATTGGACAGGAATAAGCCTAGAGAGGACGAAAACGACCTAAATGAACATCTAATGACACAAATGAACTTATTGGACGCACAAGATTGGTTAAAAACCCTAATTGGAAAAGAATATGACTAGGGAAGAAGAAAAAGACCTAAATGTTCATCAAATGACAAAAACACACCTATTGGATGCACAAGATTGGTTAAAAACCCTAATTGGACAAGGATAAGCCTAGGGAGGACGAAAATGACCTAAATGTTCATCCAATGACACAAACACACCTGTTGGATGCACAAGATTGGTTAAAAACCCTCATTGGCCAAGAATAAGCCTATGGAGGACGAAAATGACCTAACAGGTCATCAAATGACACTAATGACACCTATTGGATGCACAAGATTGGTTAAAAACCCTAACTGAACAAGAATAAGCCAAGGGAGGATGTAAATGACCTAACAGTTCATCCAATGTCACAAATGAAATTATTGGATGAACAAGATTGGTTAAAAACCCTAATTGGACAAGAATAAGCCTAGGGAGGACGAAAATGACCTAAATGTACATCAAATGACACAAATGAACTTATTGGACACACAAGATTGGTTAAAAACCCTAATAGGACAAGAATAAGCGTAAGGAGGACCAAAATGACCTAAATGATAATCCAATGACACAAATGAACTTATTGGATGCACAAGATTGGTTAAAAACCCTAATTGGACAAGAATAAGCCTATGGAGGACGAAAATGACCTAAATGTACATCAAATGACACAAATGAACTTATTGGACGCATAAGATTAGTTAAAAACCCTAATAGGACCAAAATAACCGTAGGGGGGACCAAAATGACCTAAATGATCATCCAATGACACAAATGAACTTATTGGATGCACAAGATTTGTTAAAAACACTAATTAGACAAGATTAAGCCTAGGGAGGACGAAAATGACCTAAATGTTCATCCAATGACACAAACACACCTATTGGATGCACAAGATTGGTTAAAAACCCTAACTGAACAAGAATAAGCCAAGGGAGGACGAAAATGACCTAACAGTTCATCCAATGTCACAAATAAACCTATTGGACGAACAAGATTGGTTAAAAACCCTAATTGGACAAGAATAAGCCTAGAGAGGACGAAAAAGACCTAACAGTACATCAAATGACACAAATGAACTTATTGGACGCACAAGATTGGTTAAAAACCCTAATAGGACAAGAATAAGCGTAGGGAGGACCAAAATGACCTAAATGATCATCCAATGACACAAATGAACTTATTGGATGCTCAAGATTTGTTAAAAACACTAATTAGACAAGAATAAGCCTAGGAAGGACGAAAATGACCTAAATGTTCATCCAATGACACAAACACACCTATTGGATGCACAAGATTTGTTAAAAACCCTAATTGGACAAGAATAAGCCTAGGGAGGACGAAAATGACCTAACAGTTCATCCAATGACAAAAATGATCTTATTGGATGAACAAGATTGGTTAAAAACCCTAATTGGACAGGAATAAGCCTAGAGAGGACGAAAATGACCTAAATGAACATCTAATGACACAAATGAACTTATTGGACGCACAATATTGGTTAAAAACCATAATTGGAAAAGAATATGACTAGGGAAGAAGAAAAAGACCTAAATGTTCATCAAATGACAAAAACACACCTATTGGATGCACAAGATTGGATAAAAACCCTAATTGGACAAGAATAAGCCTAGGGAGGACGAAAATGACCTAAATGTTCATCCAATGACACAAACACACCTGTTGGATGCACAAGATTGGTTAAAAACCCTCATTGGACAAGAATAAGCCTATGGAGGACGAAAATGACCTAACAGGTCATCCAATGACACTAATGACACCTATTGGATGCACAAGATTGGTTAAAAACCCTAATAGGACAAGAATAAGCGTAGGGAGGACCAAAATGACCTAAATGATCATCCAATGACACAAATGAACTTATTGGATGCTCAAGATTTGTTAAAAACATTAATTAGACAAGAATAAGCCTAGGAAGGACGAAAATGACCTAAATGTTCATCCAATGACACAAACACACCTATTGGATGCACAAGATTTGTTAAAAACCCTAATTGGACAAGAATAAGCCTAGGGAGGACGAAAATGACCTAACAGTTCATCCAATGACACAAATGATCTTATTGGATGAACAAGATTGGTTAAAAACCCTAATTGGACAGGAATAAGCCTAGATAGGACGAAAATGACCTAAATGAACATCTAATGACACAAATGAACTTATTGGACGCACAATATTGGTTAAAAACCATAATTGGAAAAGAATATGACTAGGGAAGAAGAAAAAGACCTAAATGTTCATCAAATGACAAAAACACACATATTGGATGCACAAGATTGGATAAAAACCCTAATTGGACAAGAATAAGCCTAGGGAGGACGAAAATGACCTAAATGTTCATCCAATGACACAAACACACCTGTTGGATGCACAAGATTGGTTAAAAACCCTCATTGGACAAGAATAAGCCTATGGAGGACGAAAATGACCTAACAGGTCATCCAATGACACTAATGACACCTATTGGATGCACAAGATTGGTTAAAAACCCTAACTGAACAATAATAAGCCAAAGGAGGACGAAAATGACCTAACAGTTCATCCAATGTCACAAATGAACCTATTGGACGAACAAGATTGGTTAAAAACCCTAATTGGACAAGAATAAGCCTAGGGAGGACGAAAATGACCTAAATGTACATCAAATGACACAAATGAACTTATTGGACGCACAAGATTGGTTAAAAACCCTAATAGGACAAGAATAAGCGTAGGGAGGACCAAAATGACCTAAATGATCATCCAATGACACAAATGAACTTATTGGATGCTCAAGATTTGTTAAAAACACTAATTAGACAAGAATAAGCCTAGGAAGGACGAAAATGACCTAAATGTTCATCCAATGACACAAACACACCTATTGGATGCACAAGATTTGTTAAAAACCCTAATTGGACAAGAATAAGCCTATGGAGGACGAAAATGACCTAACAGTCCATCGAATGACAAAAATGATCTTATTGGATGAACAAGATTGGTTAAAAACCCTAATTGGACAGGAATAAGCCTAGAGAGGACGAAAATGACCTAAATGAACATCTATTGACACAAATGAACTTATTGGACGCACAGGATTGGTTAAAAACCCTAATTGGAAATGAATATGACTAGGGAAGAAGAAAAAGACCTAAATGTTCATCAAATGACAAAAACACACCTATTGGATGCACAAGATTGGTTAAAAACCCTAATTGGACAAGGATAAGCCTAGGGAGGACGAAAATGACCTAAATGTTCATCCAATGACACAAACACACCTGTTGGATGCACAAGATTGGTTAAAAACCCTCATTGGCCAAGAATAAGCCTATGGAGGACGAAAATGACCTAACAGGTCATCAAATGACACTAATGACACCTATTGGAGGCACAAGATTGGTTAAAAACCCTAACTGAACAAGAATAAGCCAAGGGAGGACGTAAATGACCTAACAGTTCATCCAATGTCACAAATGAACTTATTGGACGAACAAGATTGGTTAAAAACCCTAATTGGACAAGAATAAGCCTAGGGAGGACGAAAATGACCTAAATGTACATCAAATGACACAAATGAACTTATTGGACACACAAGATTGGTTAAAAACCCTAATAGGACAAGAATAAGCGTAAGGAGGACCAAAATGACCTAAATGATAATCCAATGACACAAATGAACTTATTGGATGCACAAGATTGGTTAAAAACCCTAATTGGACAAGAATAAGCCTATGGAGGACGAAAATGACCTAAATGTACCTCAAATGACACAAATGAACTTATTGGACGCATAAGATTAGTTAAAAACCCTAATAGGACCAAAATAACCGTAGGGGGGACCAAAATGACCTAAATGATCATCCAATGACACAAATGAACTTATTGGATGCACAAGATTTGTTAAAAACACTAATTAGACAAGATTAAGCCTAGGGAGGACGAAAATGACCTAAATGTTCATCCAATGACACAAACACACCTATTGGATGCACAAGATTGGTTAAAAACCCTAATTGGACAAGAATAAGCCTAGGGAGGACGAAAATGACCTAACAGTTCATCCAATGACAAAAATGATCTTATTGGATGAACAAGATTGGTTAAAAACCCTAATTGGACAGGAATAAGCCTAGAGAGGACGAAAACGACCTAAATGAACATCTAATGACACAAATGAACTTATTGGACGCACAAGATTGGTTAAAAACCCTAATAGGACAAGAATAAGCGTAGGGAGGACCAAAATGACCTAAATGATCATCCAATGACACAAATGAACTTATTGGATGCTCAAGATTTGTTAAAAACACTAATTAGACAAGAATAAGCCTAGGAAGGACGAAAATGACCTAAATGTTCATCCAATGACACAAACACACCTATTGGATGCACAAGATTTGTTAAAAACCCTAATTGGACAAGAATAAGCCTAGGGAGGACGAAAATGACCTAACAGTTCATCCAATGACAAAAATGATCTTATTGGATGAACAAGATTGGTTAAAAACCCTAATTGGACAGGAATAAGCCTAGAGAGGACGAAAATGACCTAAATGAACATCTAATGACACAAATGAACTTATTGGACGCACAATATTGGTTAAAAACCATAATTGGAAAAGAATATGACTAGGGAAGAAGAAAAAGACCTAAATGTTCATCAAATGACAAAAACACACCTATTGGATGCACAAGATTGGATAAAAACCCTAATTGGACAAGAATAAGCCTAGGGAGGACGAAAATGACCTAAATGTTCATCCAATGACACAAACACACCTGTTGGATGCACAAGATTGGTTAAAAACCCTCATTGGACAAGAATAAGCCTATGGAGGACGAAAATGACCTAACAGGTCATCCAATGACACTAATGACACCTATTGGATGCACAAGATTGGTTAAAAACCCTAATAGGACAAGAATAAGCGTAGGGAGGACCAAAATGACCTAAATGATCATCCAATGACACAAATGAACTTATTGGATGCTCAAGATTTGTTAAAAACATTAATTAGACAAGAATAAGCCTAGGAAGGACGAAAATGACCTAAATGTTCATCCAATGACACAAACACACCTATTGGATGCACAAGATTTGTTAAAAACCCTAATTGGACAAGAATAAGCCTAGGGAGGACGAAAATGACCTAACAGTTCATCCAATGACACAAATGATCTTATTGGATGAACAAGATTGGTTAAAAACCCTAATTGGACAGGAATAAGCCTAGATAGGACGAAAATGACCTAAATGAACATCTAATGACACAAATGAACTTATTGGACGCACAATATTGGTTAAAAACCATAATTGGAAAAGAATATGACTAGGGAAGAAGAAAAAGACCTAAATGTTCATCAAATGACAAAAACACACATATTGGATGCACAAGATTGGATAAAAACCCTAATTGGACAAGAATAAGCCTAGGGAGGACGAAAATGACCTAAATGTTCATCCAATGACACAAACACACCTGTTGGATGCACAAGATTGGTTAAAAACCCTCATTGGACAAGAATAAGCCTATGGAGGACGAAAATGACCTAACAGGTCATCCAATGACACTAATGACACCTATTGGATGCACAAGATTGGTTAAAAACCCTAACTGAACAATAATAAGCCAAAGGAGGACGAAAATGACCTAACAGTTCATCCAATGTCACAAATGAACCTATTGGACGAACAAGATTGGTTAAAAACCCTAATTGGACAAGAATAAGCCTAGGGAGGACGAAAATGACCTAAATGTACATCAAATGACACAAATGAACTTATTGGACGCACAAGATTGGTTAAAAACCCTAATAGGACAAGAATAAGCGTAGGGAGGACCAAAATGACCTAAATGATCATCCAATGACACAAATGAACTTATTGGATGCTCAAGATTTGTTAAAAACACTAATTAGACAAGAATAAGCCTAGGAAGGACGAAAATGACCTAAATGTTCATCCAATGACACAAACACACCTATTGGATGCACAAGATTTGTTAAAAACCCTAATTGGACAAGAATAAGCCTAGGGAGGACGAAAATGACCTAACAGTTCATCCAATGACAAAAATGATCTTATTGGATGAACAAGATTGGTTAAAAACCCTCATTGGACAAGAATAAGCCTATGGAGGACGAAAATGACCTAAATGTTCATCCAATGACACAAACACACCTATTGGATGCACAAGATTTGTTAAAAACCCTAATTGGACAAGAATAAGCCTAGGGAGGACGAAAATGACCTAAATGTACATCAAATGACACAAATGAACTTATTGGACACACAAGATTGGTTAAAAATCCTAATAGGACAAGAATAAGCGTAAGGAGGACCAAAATGACCTAAATGATAATCCAATGACACAAATGAACTTATTGGATGCACAAGATTTGTTAAAAACCCTAATTAGACAAGAATAAGCCTGAGGAGGACGAAAATGACCTAAATGTTCATCCAATTACACAAACACACCTATTGGATGCACAAGATTGGTTAAAAATCCTAATTAGACAAGAATAAGCCTAGGGAGGACGAAAATGACCTAAATGTTCATCCAATGACACAAACACACCTGTTGGATACACAAGATTGGTTAAAAACCCTCATTGGACAAGAATAAGCCTATGGAGGACGAAAATGACCTAACAGTTCATCCAATGTCACAAATGAACTTATTGGATGTACAAGATTGGTTAAAAACCCTAATTGGACAAGAATAAGCCTATGGAGGATGAAAATGACCTAACAGTTCATCCAATGACACAAACACACCTATTAGATGAACCAAAATGACCTAAATTGGACAAGAATAATTGTAGGGAGGACCAAAATGACCTAAATGATCTTCCAATGACACAAATGAACTTATTGGATGCACAAGATTTGTTAAAAACACTAATTAGGCAAGAATAAGCCTAGGGAGGACGAAAATGACCTAAATGTTCATCCAATGACACAAACACACCTATTGGATGCACAAGATTTGTTAAAAACCCTAATTGGACAAGAATAAGCCTAGGGAGGACGAAAATGACGTAAATGTACATCAAATGACACAAATGAACATATTGGACGCACAAGATTGGTTAAAAACCCTAATAGGACAAGAATAAGCGTAGGGAGGACCAAAATGACCTAAATGATCATCCAATGACACAAATGAACTTATTGGATGCACAAGATTTGTTAAAAACACTAATTAGGCAAGAATAAGCCTATGGAGGACGAAAATGACCTAACAGGTCATCCAATGACACTAATGACACCTATTGGATGCACAAGATTGGTTAAAAACCCTAACTGAACAAGAATAAGCCAAGGGAGGACAAAAATGACCTAACAGTTCATCCAATGTCACAAATAAACCTATTGGACGAACAAGATTGGTAAAAAACCCTAATTGGACAAGAATAAGCCTAGGGAGGACGAAAATGACCTAAATGTACATCAAATGACACAAATGAACTTATTGGACGCACAAGATTGGTTAAAAACCCTAATAGGACAAGAATAAGCGTAGGGAGGACCAAAATGACCTAAATGATCATCCAATGACACAAATGAACTTATTGGATGCTCAAGATTTGTTAAAAACACTAATTAGACAAGAATAAGCCTAGGAAGGACGAAAATGACCTAAATGTTCATCCAATGACACAAACACACCTATTTGATGCACAAGATTTGTTAAAAACCCTAATTGGACAAGAATAAGCCGTGGGAGGACGAAAATGACCTAACAGTTCATCCAATGACAAAAATGATCTTATTGGATGAACAAGATTGGTTAAAAACCCTAATTGGACAGGAATAAGCCTAGAGAGGACGAAAACGACCTAAATGAACATCTAATGACACAAATGAACTTATTGGAAGCACAAGATTGGTTAAAAACCCTAATTGGAAAAGAATATGACTAGGGAAGAAGAAAAAGACCTAAATGTTCATCAAATGACAAAAACACACCTATTGGATGCACAAGATTGGTTAAAAACCCTAATTGGACAAGGATAAGCCTAGGGAGGACGAAAATGACCTAAATGTTCATCCAATGACACAAACACACCTGTTGGATGCACAAGATTGGTTAAAAACCCTCATTGGCCAAGAATAAGCCTATGGAGGACGAAAATGACCTAACAGGTCATCAAATGACACTAATGACACCTATTGGAGGCACAAGATTGGTTAAAAACCCTAACTGAACAAGAATAAGCCAAGGGAGGACGTAAATGACCTAACAGTTCATCCAATGTCACAAATGAACTTATTGGACGAACAAGATTGGTTAAAAACCCTAATTGGACAAGAATAAGCCTAGGGAGGACGAAAATGACCTAAATGTACATCAAATGACACAAATGAACTTATTGGACACACAAGATTGGTTAAAAACCCTAATAGGACAAGAATAAGCGTAAGGAGGACCAAAATGACCTAAATGATAATCCAATGACACAAATGAACTTATTGGATGCACAAGATTGGTTAAAAACCCTAATTGGACAAGAATAAGCCTATGGAGGACGAAAATGACCTAAATGTACATCAAATGACACAAATGAACTTATTGGACGCATAAGATTTGTTAAAAACCCTAATAGGACCAAAATAACCGTAGGGGGGACCAAAATGACCTAAATGATCATCCAATGACACAAATGAACTTATTGGATGCACAAGATTTGTTAAAAACACTAATTAGACAAGATTAAGCCTAGGGAGGACGAAAATGACCTAAATGTTCATCCAATGACACAAACACACCTATTGGATGCACAAGATTGGTTAAAAACCCTAACTGAACAAGAATAAGCCAAGGGAGGACGAAAATGACCTAACAGTTCATCCAATGTCACAAATAAACCTATTGGACGAACAAGATTGGTTAAAAACCCTAATTGGACAAGAATAAGCCTAGGGAGGACGAAAAAGACCTAACAGTACATCAAATGACACAAATGAACTTATTGGACGCACAAGATTGGTTAAAAACCCTAATAGGACAAGAATAAGCGTAGGGAGGACCAAAATGACCTAAATGATCATCCAATGACACAAATGAACTTATTGGATGCTCAAGATTTGTTAAAAACACTAATTAGACAAGAATAAGCCTAGGAAGGACGAAAATGACCTAAATGTTCATCCAATGACACAAACACACCTATTTGATGCACAAGATTTGTTAAAAACCCTAATTGGACAAGAATAAGCCTAGGGAGGACGAAAATGACCTAACAGTTCATCCAATGACAAAAATGATCTTATTGGATGAACAAGATTGGTTAAAAACCCTCATTGGACAAGAATAAGCCTATGGAGGACGAAAATGACCTAACAGGTCATCCAATGACACTAATGACACCTATTGGATGCACAAGATTGGTTAAAAACCCTAACTGAACAAGAATAAGCCAAGGGAGGACGAAAATGACCTAACAGTTCATCCAATGTCACAAATAAACCTATTGGACGAACAAGATTGGTTAAAAACCCTAATTGGACAAGAATAAGCCTAGGGAGGACGAAAATGACCTAAATGTACATCAAATGACACAAATGAACTTATTGGACGCACAAGATTGGTTAAAAACCCTAATAGGACAAGAATAAGCGTAGGGAGGACCAAAATGACCTAAATGATCATCCAATGACACAAATGAACTTATTGGATGCTCAAGATTTGTTAAAAACACCAATTAGACAAGAATAAGCCTAGGAAGGACGAAAATGACCTAAATGTTCATCCAATGACACAAACACACCTATTTGATGCACAAGATTTGTTAAAAACCCTAATTGGACAAGAATAAGCCTTGGGAGGACGAAAATGACCTAACAGTTCATCCAATGACAAAAATGATCTTATTGGATGAACAAGATTGGTTAAAAACCCTAATTGGACAGGAATAAGCCTAGAGAGGACGAAAACGACCTAAATGAACATCTAATGACACAAATGAACTTATTGGACGCACAAGATTGGTTAAAAACCCTAATTGGAAAAGAATATGACTAGGGAAGAAGAAAAAGACCTAAATGTTCATCAAATGACAAAAACACACCTATTGGATGCACAAGATTGGTTAAAAACCCTAATTGGACAAGGATAAGCCTAGGGAGGACGAAAATGACCTAAATGTTCATCCAATGACACAAACACACCTGTTGGATGCACAAGATTGGTTAAAAACCCTCATTGGCCAAGAATAAGCCTATGGAGGACGAAAATGACCTAACAGGTCATCAAATGACACTAATGACACCTATTGGAGGCACAAGATTGGTTAAAAACCCTAACTGAACAAGAATAAGCCAAGGGAGGACGTAAATGACCTAACAGTTCATCCAATGTCACAAATGAACTTATTGGACGAACAAGATTTGTTAAAAACCCTAATTGGACAAGAATAAGCCTAGGGAGGACGAAAATGACCTAAATGTACATCAAATGACACAAATGAACTTATTGGACACACAAGATTGGTTAAAAACCCTAATAGGACAAGAATAAGCGTAAGGAGGACCAAAATGACCTAAATGATAATCCAATGACACAAATGAACTTATTGGATGCACAAGATTGGTTAAAAACCCTAATTGGACAAGAATAAGCCTATGGAGGACGAAAATGACCTAAATGTACATCAAATGACACAAATGAACTTATTGGACGCATAAGATTAGTTAAAAACCCTAATAGGACCAAAATAACCGTAGGGGGGACCAAAATGACCTAAATGATCATCCAATGACACAAATGAACTTATTGGATGCACAAGATTTGTTAAAAACACTAATTAGACAAGATTAAGCCTAGGGAGGACGAAAATGACCTAAATGTTCATCCAATGACACAAACACACCTATTGGATGCACAAGATTGGTTAAAAACCCTAATTGGACAAGAATAAGTCTATGGAGGACGAAAATGACCTAACAGTTCATCCAATGTCACAAATGAACTTATTGGATGTACAAGATTGGTTAAAAACCCTAATTGGACAAGAATAAGCCTATGGAGGACGAAAATGACCTAACAGTTCATCCAATGACACAAACACACCTATTAGATGAACCAAAATGACCTAAATTGGACAAGAATAATTGTAGGGAGGACCAAAATGACCTAAATGATCTTCCAATGACACAAATGAACTTATTGGATGCACAAGATTTGTTAAAAACACTAATTAGGCAAGAATAATCCTAGGGAGGACGAAAATGACCTAAATGTTCATCCAATGACACAAACACACCTATTGGATGCACAAGATTTGTTAAAAACCCTAATTGGACAAGAATAAGCCTAGGGAGGACGAAAATGACGTAAATGTACATCAAATGACACAAATGAACATATTGGACGCACAAGATTGGTTAAAAACCCTAATAGGACAAGAATAAGCGTAGGGAGGACCAAAATGACCTAAATGATCATCCAATGACACAAATGAACTTATTGGATGCTCAAGATTTGTTAAAAACACTAATTAGACAAGAATAAGCCTAGGAAGGACGAAAATGACCTAAATGTTCATCCAATGACACAAACACACCTATTGGACGCACAAGATTTGTTAAAAACCCTAATTGGACAAGAATAAGCCTAGGGAGGACGAAAATGACCTAACAGTTCATCCAATGACACAAATGATCTTATTGGATGAACAAGATTGGTTAAAAACCCTAATTGGACAGGAATAAGCCTAGATAGGACGTAAATGACCTAAATGAACATCTAATGACACAAATGAACTTATTGGACGCACAATATTGGTTAAAAACCATAATTGGAAAAGAATATGACTAGGGAAGAAGAAAAAGACCTAAATGTTCATCAAATGACAAAAACACACCTATTGGATGCACAAGATTGGATAAAAACCCTAATTGGACAAGAATAAGCCTAGGGAGGACGAAAATGACCTAAATGTTCATCCAATGACACAAACACACCTGTTGGATGCACAAGATTGGTTAAAAACCCTCATTGGACAAGAATAAGCCTATGGAGGACGAAAATGACCTAACAGGTCATCCAATGACACTAATGACACCTATTGGATGCACAAGATTGGTTAAAAACCCTAACTCAACAATAATAAGCCAAGGGAGGACGAAAATGACCTAACAGTTCATCCAATGTCACAAATGAACCTATTGGACGAACAAGATTGGTTAAAAACCCTAATTGGACAAGAATAAGCCTAGGGAGGACGAAAATGACCTAAATGTACATCAAATGACACAAATGAACTTATTGGACGCACAAGATTGGTTAAAAACCCTAATAGGACAAGAATAAGCGTAGGGAGGACCAAAATGACCTAAATGATCATCCAATGACACAAATGAACTTATTGGATGCTCAAGATTTGTTAAAAACACTAATTAGACAAGAATAAGCCTAGGAAGGACGAAAATGACCTAAATGTTCATCCAATGACACAAACACACCTATTGGATGCACAAGATTTGTTAAAAACCCTAATTGGACAAGAATAAGCCTAGGGAGGACGAAAATGACCTAACAGTTCATCCAATGACAAAAATGATCTTATTGGATGAACAAGATTGGTTAAAAACCCTAATTGGACAGGAATAAGCCTAGAGAGGACGAAAATGACCTAAATGAACATCTAATGACACAAATGAACTTATTGGACGCACAATATTGGTTAAAAACCATAATTGGAAAAGAATATGACTAGGGAAGAAGAAAAAGACCTAAATGTTCATCAAATGACAAAAACACACCTATTGGATGCACAAGATTGGATAAAAACCCTAATTGGACAAGAATAAGCCTAGGGAGGACGAAAATGACCTAAATGTTCATCCAATGACACAAACACACCTGTTGGATGCACAAGATTGGTTAAAAACCCTCATTGGACAAGAATAAGCCTATGGAGGACGAAAATGACCTAACAGGTCATCCAATGACACTAATGACACCTATTGGATGCACAAGATTGGTTAAAAACCCTAACTGAACAATAATAAGCCAAGGGAGGACGAAAATGACCTAACAGTTCATCCAGTGTCACAAATGAATCTATTGGACGAACAAGATTGGTTAAAAACCCTAATTGGACAAGAATAAGCCTAGGGAGGACGAAAATGACCTAAATGTACATCAAATGACACAAATGAACTTATTGGACGCACAAGATTGGTTAAAAACCCTAATAGGACAAGAATAAGCGTAGGGAGGACCAAAATGACCTAAATGATCATCCAATGACACAAATGAACTTATTGGATGCTCAACATTTGTTAAAAACACTAATTAGACAAGAATAAGCCTAGGAAGGACGAAAATGACCTAAATGTTCATCCAATGACACAAACACACCTATTGGATGCACAAGATTTGTTAAAAACCCTAATTGGACAAGAATAAGCCTAGGGAGGACGAAAATGACCTAACAGTTCATCCAATGACAAAAACGATCTTATTGGATGAACAAGATTGGTTAAAAACCCTAATTGGACAGGAATAAGCCTAGAGAGGACGAAAACGACCTAAATGAACATCTAATGACACAAATGAACTTATTGGACGCACAAGATTGGTTAAAAACCCTAATTGGAAAAGAATATGACTAGGGAAGAAGAAAAAGACCTAAATGTTCATCAAATGACAAAAACACACCTATTGGATGCACAAGATTGGTTAAAAACCCTAATTGGACAAGGATAAGCCTAGGGAGGACGAAAATGACCTAAATGTTCATCCAATGACACAAACACACCTGTTGGATGCACAAGATTGGTTAAAAACCCTCATTGGCCAAGAATAAGCCTATGGAGGACGAAAATGACCTAACAGGTCATCAAATGACACTAATGACACCTATTGGATGCACAAGATTGGTTAAAAACCCTAACTGAACAAGAATAAGCCAAGGGAGGATGTAAATGACCTAACAGTTCATCCAATGTCACAAATGAACTTATTGGATGAACAAGATTGGTTAAAAACCCTAATTGGACAAGAATAAGCCTAGGGAGGACGAAAATGACCTAAATGTACATCAAATGACACAAATGAACTTATTGGACACACAAGATTGGTTAAAAACCCTAATAGGACAAGAATAAGCGTAAGGAGGACCAAAATGACCTAAATGATAATCCAATGACACAAATGAACTTATTGGATGCACAAGATTGGTTAAAAACCCTAATTGGACAAGAATAAGCCTATGGAGGACGAAAATGACCTAAATGTACATCAAATGACACAAATGAACTTATTGGACGCATAAGATTAGTTAAAAACCCTAATTGGACAAGAATAAGCCTTGGGAGGACGAAAATGACCTAAATGTTCATCCAATGACACAAACACACCTGTTGGATGCACAAGATTGGTTAAAAACCCTCATTGGACAAGAATAAGCCTATGGAGGACGAAAATGACCTCACAGGTCATCCAATGACACTAATGACACCTATTGGATGCACAAGATTGGTTAAAAACCCTAACTGAACAAGAATAAGCCAAGGGAGGACGAAAATGACCTAACAGTTCATCCAATGTCACAAATAAACCTATTGGACGAACAAGATTGGTTAAAAACCCTAATTGGACAAGAATAAGCCTAGGGAGGACGAAAATGACCTTAATGTACATCAAATGACACAAATGAACTTATTGGACGCACAAGATTGGTTAAAAACCCTAATAGGACAAGAATAAGCGTAGGGAGGACCAAAATGACCTAAATGATCATCCAATGACACAAATGAACTTATTGGATGCTCAAGATTTGTTAAAAACACTAATTAGACAAGAATAAGCCTAGGAAGGACGAAAATGACCTAAATGTTCATCCAATGACATAAACACACCTATTTGATGCACAAGATTTGTTAAAAACCCTAATTGGACAAGAATAAGCCTTGGGAGGACGAAAATGACCTAACAGTTCATCCAATGACAAAAATGATCTTATTGGATGAACAAGATTGGTTAAAAACCCTAATTGGACAGGAATAAGCCTAGAGAGGACGAAAACGACCTAAATGAACATCTAATGACACAAATGAACTTATTGGACGCACAAGATTGGTTAAAAACCCTAATTGGAAAAGAATATGACTAGGGAAGAAGAAAAAGACCTAAATGTTCATCAAATGACAAAAACACACCTATTGGATGCACAAGATTGGTTAAAAACCCTAATTGGACAAGGATAAGCCTAGGGAGGACGAAAATGACCTAAATGTTCATCCAATGACACAAACACACCTGTTTGATGCACAAGATTGGTTAAAAACCCTCATTGGCCAAGAATAAGCCTATGGAGGACGAAAATGACCTAACAGGTCATCAAATGACACTAATGACACCTATTGGAGGCACAAGATTGGTTAAAAACCCTAACTGAACAAGAATAAGCCAAGGGAGGACGTAAATGACCTAACAGTTCATCCAATGTCACAAATGAACTTATTGGACGAACAAGATTGGTTAAAAACCCTAATTGGACAAGAATAAGCCTAGGGAGGACGAAAATGACCTAAATGTACATCAAATGACACAAATGAACTTATTGGACACACAAGATTGGTTAAAAACCCTAATAGGACAAGAATAAGCGTAAGGAGGACCAAAATGACCTAAATGATAATCCAATGACACAAATGAACTTATTGGATGCACAAGATTTGTTAAAAACCCTAATTAGACAAGAATAAGCCTAAGGAGGACGAAAATGACCTAAATGTTCATCCAATGACACAAACACACCTATTGGATGCACAAGATTTGTTAAAAACACTAATTGGAAGAGAATAATCCTAGGGAGGACGAAAAAGACCTAAATGTACATCCAATGACACAAATGAACTTATTGGACACACAATATTGGTTAAAAACCTTAATTGGACATGAATAAGACTAGGTAGGAAGAAAAAGACCTAAATGTCCATCAAATCACAAAAAGACACCTATTGGATGCACAAGACTAGTTAAAAACCCTAATTGTACAAGAATAAGTCTAGGGAGGACGAAAATGACCTAACAGTTCATCCAATGTCACAAATGAACTTATTGGATGTACAAGATTGGTTAAAAACCCTAATTGGACAGGAATAAGCCTAGAGAGGACGAAAATGACCTAAATGAACATCTAATGACACAAATGAACTTATTGGACGCACAAGATTGGTTAAAAACCCTAATTGGAAAAGAATATGACTAGGGAAGAAGAAAAAGACCTAAATGTCCATCAAATCACAAAAAGACACCTATTGGATGCACAAGATTTGTTAAAAACCCTAATTAGACAAGAATAAGCCTAAGGAGGACGAAAATGACCTAAATGTTCATCCAATGACACAAACACACCTATTGGATGCACAAGATTTGTTAAAAACCCTAATTGGACAAGAATAAGCCTAGGGAGGACGAAAATGACCTAACAGTTCATCCAATGACAAAAATGATCTTATTGGATGAACAAGATTGGTTAAAAACCCTAATTGGACAGGAATAAGCCTAGAGAGGACGAAAACGACCTAAATGAACATCTAATGACACAAATGAACTTATTGGAAGCACAAGATTGGTTAAAAACCCTAATTGGAAAAGAATATGACTAGGGAAGAAGAAAAAGACCTAAATGTTCATCAAATGACAAAAACACACCTATTGGATGCACAAGATTGGTTAAAAACCCTAATTGGACAAGGATAAGCCTAGGGAGGACGAAAATGACCTAAATGTTCATCCAATGACACAAACACACCTGTTGGATGCACAAGATTGGTTAAAAACCCTAATTGGACAAGAATAAGCCTAGGGAGGACGAAAATGACCTAAATGTTCATCCAATGACACAAACACACCTATTGGATGCACAAGATTGGTTAAAAACCCTAATTGGACAAGAATAAGTGTAGGGAGGACGAAAATGACCTAAATGTTCATCCAATGGCACAAACACACATATTGGATGCACAAGATTGGTTAAAAACCCTAATTGGACAAGAATAACCCTAGGGAGGACGAAAATGACCTAAATGTTCATCCAATGACACAAACACACACATTGGATGCACAAGATTGGTTAAAAACCCTAATTGGACAAGAAGAACCCTAGGGAGGACGAAAATGACCTAAATGTTCATCCAATGACACAAACACACCTATTGGATGCACAAGATTGGTTAAAAACCCTAATTAGACAAGAAGAACCCTAGGGGGGACGAAAATGACCTAAATGTTCATCCAATGACACAAACACACCTATTGGATGCACAAGATTGGTTAAAAACCCTAATTGGACAAGATTAAGCCTAGGGAGGACGAAAATGACCTAAATGTTCATCCAATGACACAAACACACCTATTGGATGCACAAGATTGGTTAAAAACCCTAATTGGACAAGAATAAGTCTAGGGAGGACGAAAATGACCTAACAGTTCATCCAATGTCACAAATGAACTTATTGGATGTACAAGATTGGTTAAAAACCCTAATTGGACAAGAATAAGCCTATGGAGGACGAAAATGACCTAAATGTACATCAAATGACACAAATGAACTTATTGGACGCATAAGATTAGTTAAAAACCCTAATAGGACCAAAATAACCGTAGGCGGGACCAAAATGACCTAAATGATCATCCAATGACACAAATGAACTTATTGGATGCACAAGATTTGTTAAAAACACTAATTAGACAAGATTAAGCCTAGGGAGGACGAAAATGACCTAAATGTTCATCCAATGACACAAACACACCTATTGGATGCACAAGATTGGTTAAAAACCCTAACTGAACAAGAATAAGCCAAGGGAGGACGAAAATGACCTAACAGTTCATCCAATGTCACAAATAAACCTATTGGACGAACAAGATTGGTTAAAAACCCTAATTGGACAAGAATAAGCCTAGGGAGGACGAAAATGACCTAAATGTACATCAAATGACACAAATGAACTTATTGGACACACAAGATTGGTTAAAAACCCTAATAGGACAAGAATAAGCGTAAGGAGGACCAAAATGACCTAAATGATAATCCAATGACACAAATGAACTTATTGGATCCACAAGATTGGATAAAAACCCTAATTGGACAAGAATAAGCCTAGGGAGGACGAAAATGACCTAAATGTTCATCCAATGACACAAACACACCTGTTGGATGCACAAGATTGGTTAAAAACCCTCATTGGACAAGAATAAGCCTATGGAGGACGAAAATGACCTAACAAGTCATCCAATGACACTAATGACACCTATTGGATGCACAAGATTGGTTAAAAACCCTAACTGAACAAGAATAAGCCAAGGGAGGACGAAAATGACCTAACAGTTCATCCAATGTCACAAATAAACCTATTGGACGAACAAGATTGGTTAAAAACCCTAATTGGACAAGAATAAGCCTAGGGAGGACGAAAATGACCTAAATGTACATCAAATGACACAAATGAACTTATTGGACGCACAAGATTGGTTAAAAACCCTAATAGGACAAGAATAAGCGTAGGGAGGACCAAAATGACCTAAATGATCATCCAATGACACAAATGAACTTATTGGATGCTCAAGATTGGTTAAAAACCCTAATTGGAAAAGAATATGACTAGGGAAGAAGAAAAAGACCTAAATGTTCATCAAATGACAAAAACACACCTATTGGATGCACAAGATTGGTTAAAAACCCTAATTGGACAAGGATAAGCCTAGGGAGGACGAAAATGACCTAAATGTTCATCCAATGACACAAACACACCTGTTGGATGCACAAGATTGGTTAAAAACCCTCATTGGCCAAGAATAAGCCTATGGAGGACGAAAATGACCTAACAGGTCATCAAATGACACTAATGACACCTATTGGATGCACAAGATTGGTTAAAAACCCTAACTGAACAAGAATAAGCCAAGGGAGGATGTAAATGACCTAGCAGTTCATCCAATGTCACAAATGAAATTATTGGATGAACAAGATTGGTTAAAAACCCTAATTGGACAAGAATAAGCCTAGGGAGGACGAAAATGACCTAAATGTACATCAAATGACACAAATGAACTTATTGGACACACAAGATTGGTTAAAAACCCTAATAGGACAAGAATAAGCGTAAGGAGGACCAAAATGACCTAAATGATAATCCAATGACACAAATGAACTTATTGGATGCACAAGATTGGTTAAAAACCCTAATTGGACAAGAATAAGCCTATGGAGGACGAAAATGACCTAAATGTACATCAAATGACACAAATGAACTTATTGGACGCATAAGATTAGTTAAAAACCCTAATAGGACCAAAATAACCGTAGGGGGGACCAAAATGACCTAAATGATCATCCAATGACACAAATGAACTTATTGGATGCACAAGATTTGTTAAAAACACTAATTAGACAAGATTAAGCCTAGGGAGGACGAAAATGACCTAAATGTTCATCCAATGACACAAACACACCTATTGGATGCACAAGATTGGTTAAAAACCCTAATTGGACAAGAATAAGTCTATGGAGGACGAAAATGACCTAACAGTTCATCCAATGTCACAAAAGAACTTATTGGATGTACAAGATTGGTTAAAAACCCTAATTGGACAAGAATAAGCCTATGGAGGACGAAAATGACCTAACAGTTCATCCAATGACACAAACACACCTATTAGATGAACCAAAATGACCTAAATTGGACAAGAATAATTGTAGGGAGGACCAAAATGACCTAAATGATCTTCCAATGACACAAATGAACTTATTGGATGCACAAGATTTGTTAAAAACACTAATTAGGCAAGAATAAGCCTAGGGAGGACGAAAATGACCTAAATGTTCATCCAATGACACAAACACACCTATTGGATGCACAAGATTTGTTAAAAACCCTAATTGGACAAGAATAAGCCTAGGGAGGACGAAAATGACGTAAATGTACATCAAATGACACAAATGAACATATTGGACGCACAAGATTGGTTAAAAACCCTAATAGGACAAGAATAAGCGTAGGGAGGACCAAAATGACCTAAATGATCATCCAATGACACAAATGAACTTATTGGATGCTCAAGATTTGTTAAAAACACTAATTAGACAAGAATAAGCCTAGGAAGAACGAAAATGACCTAAATGTTCATCCAATGACACAAACACACCTATTGGACGCACAAGATTTGTTAAAAACCCTAATTGGACAAGAATAAACCTAGGGAGGACGAAAATGACCTAACAGTTCATCCAATGACACAAATGATCTTATTGGATGAACAAGATTGGTTAAAAACCCTAATTGGACAGGAATAAGCCTAGATAGGACGAAAATGACCTAAATGAACATCTAATGACACAAATGAACTTATTGGACGCACAATATTGGTTAAAAACCATAATTGGAAAAGAATATGACTAGGGAAGAAGAAAAAGACCTAAATGTTCATCAAATGACAAAAACACACCTATTGGATGCACAAGATTGGATAAAAACCCTAATTGGACAAGAATAAGCCTAGGGAGGACGAAAATGACCTAAATGTTCATCCAATGACACAAACACACCTGTTGGATGCACAAGATTGGTTAAAAACCCTCATTGGACAAGAATAAGCCTATGGAGGACGAAAATGACCTAACAGGTCATCCAATGACACTAATGACACCTATTGGATGCACAAGATTGGTTAAAAACCCTAACTGAACAATAATAAGCCAAGGGAGGACGAAAATGACCTAACAGTTCATCCAATGTCACAAATGAACCTATTGGACGAACAAGATTGGTTAAAAACCCTAATTGGACAAGAATAAGCCTAGGGAGGACGAAAATGACCTAAATGTACATCAAATGACACAAATGAACTTATTGGACGCACAAGATTGGTTAAAAACCCTAATAGGACAAGAATAAGCGTAGGGAGGACCAAAATGACCTAAATGATCATCCAATGACACAAATGAACTTATTGGATGCTCAACATTTGTTAAAAACACTAATTAGACAAGAATAAGCCTAGGAAGGACGAAAATGACCTAAATGTTCATCCAATGACACAAACACACCTATTGGATGCACAAGATTTGTTAAAAACCCTAATTGGACAAGAATAAGCCTAGGGAGGACGAAAATGACCTAACAGTTCATCCAATGACAAAAATGATCTTATTGGATGAACAAGATTGGTTAAAAACCCTAATTGGACAGGAATAAGCCTAGAGAGGACGAAAACGACCTAAATGAACATCTAATGACACAAATGAACTTATTGGAAGCACAAGATTGGTTAAAAACCCTAATTGGAAAAGAATATGACTAGGGAAGAAGAAAAAGACCTAAATGTTCATCAAATGACAAAAACACACCTATTGGATGCACAAGATTGGTTAAAAACCCTAATTGGACAAGGATAAGCCTAGGGAGGACGAAAATGACCTAAATGTTCATCCAATGACACAAACACACCTGTTGGATGCACAAGATTGGTTAAAAACCCTCATTGGCCAAGAATAAGCCTATGGAGGACGAAAATGACCTAACAGGTCATCAAATGACACTAATGACACCTATTGGAGGCACAAGATTGGTTAAAAACCCTAACTGAACAAGAATAAGCCAAGGGAGGACGTAAATGACCTAACAGTTCATCCAATGTCACAAATGAACTTATTGGACGAACAAGATTGGTTAAAAACCCTAATTGGACAAGAATAAGCCTAGGGAGGACGAAAATGACCTAAATGTACATCAAATGACACAAATGAACTTATTGGACACACAAGATTGGTTAAAAACCCTAATAGGACAAGAATAAGCGTAAGGAGGACCAAAATGACCTAAATGATAATCCAATGACACAAATGAACTTATTGGATCCACAAGATTGGATAAAAACCCTAATTGGACAAGAATAAGCCTAGGGAGGACGAAAATGACCTAAATGTTCATCCAATGACACAAACACACCTGTTGGATGCACAAGATTGGTTAAAAACCCTCATTGGACAAGAATAAGCCTATGGAGGACGAAAATGACCTAACAAGTCATCCAATGACACTAATGACACCTATTGGATGCACAAGATTGGTTAAAAACCCTAACTGAACAAGAATAAGCCAAGGGAGGACGAAAATGACCTAACAGTTCATCCAATGTCACAAATAAACCTATTGGACGAACAAGATTGGTTAAAAACCCTAATTGGACAAGAATAAGCCTAGGGAGGACGAAAATGACCTAAATGTACATCAAATGACACAAATGAACTTATTGGACGCACAAGATTGGTTAAAAACCCTAATAGGACAAGAATAAGCGTAGGGAGGACCAAAATGACCTAAATGATCATCCAATGACACAAATGAACTTATTGGATGCTCAAGATTTGTTAAAAACACTAATTAGACTAGAATAAGCCTAGGAAGGACGAAAATGACCTAAATGTTCATCCAATGACACAAACACACCTATTGGATGCACAAGATTTGTTAAAAACCCTAATTGGACAAGAATAAGCCTAGGGAGGACGAAAATGACCTAACAGTTCATCCAATGACAAAAATGATCTTATTGGATGAACAAGATTGGTTAAAAACCCTAATTGGACAGGAATAAGCCTAGAGAGGACGAAAATGACCTAAATGAACATCTAATGACACAAATGAACTTATTGGACGCACAAGATTGGTTAAAAACCCTAATTGGAAAAGAATATGACTAGGGAAGAAGAAAAAGACCTAAATGTTCATCAAATGACAAAAACACACCTATTGGATGCACAAGATTGGTTAAAAACCCTAATTGGACAAGGATAAGCCTAGGGAGGACGAAAATGACCTAAATGTTCATCCAATGACACAAACACACCAGTTGGATGCACAAGATTGGTTAAAAACCCTCATTGGCCAAGAATAAGCCTATGGAGGACGAAAATGACCTAACAGGTCATCAAATGACACTAATGACACCTATTGGATGCACAAGATTGGTTAAAAACCCTAACTGAACAAGAATAAGCCAAGGGAGGACGTAAATGACCTAACAGTTCATCCAATGTCACAAATGAACTTATTGGATGAACAAGATTGGTTAAAAACCCTAATTGGACAAGAATAAGCCTAGGGAGGACGAAAATGACCTAAATGTACATCAAATGACACAAATGAACTTATTGGACACACAAGATTCGTTAAAAACCCTAATAGGACAAGAATAAGCGTAAGGAGGACCAAAATGACCTAAATGATAATCCAATGACACAAATGAACTTATTGGATGCACAAGATTGGTTAAAAACCCTAATTGGACAAGAATAAGCCTATGGAGGACGAAAATGACCTAAATGTACATCAAATGACACAAATGAACTTATTGGACGCATAAGATTAGTTAAAAACCCTAATAGGACCAAAATAACCGTAGGGGGGACCAAAATGACCTAAATGATCATCCAATGACACAAACGAACTTATTGGATGCACAAGATTTGTTAAAAACACTAATTAGACAAGATTAAGCCTAGGGAGGACGAAAATGACCTAAATGTTCATCCAATGACACAAACACACCTATTGGATGCACAAGATTGGTTAAAAACCCTAATTGGACAAGAATAAGTCTAGGGAGGACGAAAATGACCTAACAGTTCATCCAATGTCACAAATGAACTTATTGGATGTACAAGATTGGTTAAAAACCCTAATTGGACAAGAATAAGCCTATGGAGGACGAAAATGACCTAACAGTTCATCCAATGACACAAACACACCTATTAGATGAACCAAAATGACCTAAATTGGACAAGAATAATTGTAGGGAGGACCAAAATGACCTAAATGATCTTCCAATGACACAAATGAACTTATTGGATGCACAAGATTTGTTAAAAACACTAATTAGGCAAGAATAAGCCTAGGGAGGACGAAAATGACCTAAATGTTCATCCAATGACACAAACACACCTATTGGATGCACAAGATTTGTTAAAAACCCTAATTGGACAAGAATAAGCCTAGGGAGGACGAAAATGACCTAAATGTACATCAAATGACACAAATGAACTTATTGGACGCACAAGATTGGTTAAAAACCCTAATTGGACAAGAATAAGCCTAGGGAGGACGAAAATGACCTAAATGTTCATCCAATGACACAAACACACCTGTTGGATGAACAAGATTGGTTAAAAACCCTCATTGGACAAGAATAAGCCTATGGAGGACGAAAATGACCTAACAGGTCATCCAATGACACTAATGACACCTATTGGATGCACAAGATTGGTTAAAAACCCTAACTGAACAAGAATAAGCCAAGGGAGGACGAAAATGACCTAACAGTTCATCCAATGTCACAAATAAACCTATTGGACGAACAAGATTGGTTAAAAACCCTAATTGGACAAGAATAAGCCTAGGGAGGACGAAAATGACCTAAATGTACATCAAATGACACAAATGAACTTATTGGACGCACAAGATTGGTTAAAAACCCTAATAGGACAAGAATAAGCGTAGGGAGGACCAAAATGACCTAAATGATCATCCAATGACACAAATGAACTTATTGGATGCTCAAGATTTGTTAAAAACACTAATTAGACAAGAATAAGCCTAGGAAGGACGAAAATGACCTAAATGTTCATCCAATGACACAAACACACCTATTGGATGCACAAGATTTGTTAAAAACCCTAATTGGACAAGAATAAGCCTAGGGAGGACGAAAATGATCTAACAGTTCATCCAATGACACAAATGATCTTATTGGATGAACAAGATTGGTTAAAAACCCTAATTGGACAGGAATAAGCCTAGAGATGACGAAAATGACCTAAATGAACATCTAATGACACAAATGAACTTATTGGACGCACAATATTGGTTAAAAACCATAATTGGAAAAGAATATGACTAGGGAAGAAGAAAAAGACCTAAATGTTCATCAAATGACAAAAACACACCTATTGGATGCACAAGATTGGATAAAAACCCTAATTGGACAAGAATAAGCCTAGGGAGGACGAAAATGACCTAAATGTTCATCCAATGACACAAACACACCTGTTGGATGCACAAGATTGGTTAAAAACCCTCATTGGACAAGAATAAGCCTATGGAGGACGAAAATGACCTAACAGGTCATCCAATGACACTAATGACACCTATTGGATGCACAAGATTGGTTAAAAACCCTAACTGAACAATAATAAGCCAAGGGAGGACGAAAATGACCTAACAGTTCATCCAATGTCACAAATGAACCTATTGGACGAACAAGATTGGTTAAAAACCCTAATTGGACAAGAATAAGCCTAGGGAGGACGAAAATGACCTTAATGTACATCAAATGACACAAATGAACTTATTGGACGCACAAGATTGGTTAAAAACCCTAATAGAACAAGAATAAGCGTAGGGAGGACCAAAATGACCTAAATGATCATCCAATGACACAAATGAACTTATTGGATGCTCAAGATTTGTTAAAAACACTAATTAGACAAGAATAAGCCTAGGAAGGACGAAAATTACCTAAATGTTCATCCAATGACACAAACACACCTATTGGATGCACAAGATTTGTTAAAAACCCTAATTGGACAAGAATAAGCCTAGGGAGGACGAAAATGACCTAACAGTTCATCCAATGACAAAAATGATCTTATTGGATGAACAAGATTGGTTAAAAACCCTAATTGGACAGGAATAAGCCTAGAGAGGACGAAAACGACCTAAATGAACATCTAATGACACAAATGAACTTATTGGACGCACAAGATTGGTTAAAAACCCTAATTGGAAAAGAATATGACTAGGGAAGAAGAAAAAGACCTAAATGTTCATCAAATGACAAAAACACGCCTATTGGATGCACAAGATTGGTTAAAAACCCTAATTGGACAAGGATAAGCCTAGGGAGGACGAAAATGACCTAAATGTTCATCCAATGACACAAACACACCTGTTGGATACACAAGATTGGTTAAAAACCCTCATTGGCCAAGAATAAGCCTATGGAGGACGAAAATGACCTAACAGGTCATCAAATGACACTAATGAAACCTATTGGATGCACAAGATTGGTTAAAAACCCTAACTGAACAAGAATAAGCCAAGGGAGGACGAAAATGACCTAACAGTTCATCCAATGACACAAATGATCTTATTGGATGAACAAGATTGGTTAAAAACCCTAATTGGACAGGAATAAGCCTAGAGAGGACGAAAATGACCTAAATGAACATCTAATGACACAAATGAACTTATTGGACGCACAAGATTGGTTAAAAACCCTAATTGGAAAAGAATATGACTAGGGAAGAAGAAAAAGACCTAAATGTTCATCAAATGACAAAAACACACCTATTGGATGCACAAGATTGGATAAAAACCCTAATTGGACAAGAATAAGCCTAGGGAGGACGAAAATGACCTAAATGTTCATCCAATGACACAAACACACCTATTGGATGCACAAGATTTGTTAAAAACCCTAATTGGACAAGAATAAGCCTAGGGAGGACGAAAATGACCTAACAGTTCATCCAATGACACAAATGATCTTATTGGATGAACAAGATTGGTTAAAAACCCTAATTGGACAGGAATAAGCCTAGATAGGACGAAAATGACCTAAATGAACATCTAATGACACAAATGAACTTATTGGACGCACAATATTGGTTAAAAACCATAATTGGAAAAGAATATGACTAGGGAAGAAGAAAAAGACCTAAATGTTCATCAAATGACAAAAACACACATATTGGATGCACAAGATTGGATAAAAACCCTAATTGGACAAGAATAAGCCTAGGGAGGACGAAAATGACCTAAATGTTCATCCAATGACACAAACACACCTGTTGGATGCACAAGATTGGTTAAAAACCCTCATTGGACAAGAATAAGCCTATGGAGGACGAAAATGACCTAACAGGTCATCCAATGACACTAATGACACCTATTGGATGCACAAGATTGGTTAAAAACCCTAATAGGACAAGAATAAGCGTAGGGAGGACCAAAATGACCTAAATGATCATCCAATGACACAAATGAACTTATTGGATGCTCAAGATTTGTTAAAAACATTAATTAGACAAGAATAAGCCTAGGAAGGACGAAAATGACCTAAATGTTCATCCAATGACACAAACACACCTATTGGATGCACAAGATTTGTTAAAAACCCTAATTGGACAAGAATAAGCCTAGGGAGGACGAAAATGACCTAACAGTTCATCCAATGACAAAAATGATCTTATTGGATGAACAAGATTGGTTAAAAACCCTAATTGGACAGGAATAAGCGTAGAGAGGACGAAAATGACCTAAATGAACATCTAATGACACAAATGAACTTATTGGACGCACAATATTGGTTAAAAACCATAATTGGAAAAGAATATGACTAGGGAAGAAGAAAAAGACCTAAATGTTCATCAAATGACAAAAACACACCTATTGGATGCACAAGATTGGATAAAAACCCTAATTGGACAAGAATAAGCCTAGGGAGGACGAAAATGACCTAAATGTTCATCCAATGACACAAACACACCTGTTGGATGCACAAGATTCGTTAAAAACCCTCATTGGACAAGAATAAGCCTATGGAGGACGAAAATGACCTAACAGGTCATCCAATGACACTAATGACACCTATTGGATGCAGAAGATTGGTTAAAAACCCTAACTGAACAATAATAAGCCAAGGGAGGACGAAAATGACCTAACAGTTCATCCAATGTCACAAATGAATCTATTGGACGAACAAGATTGGTTAAAAACCCTAATTGGACAAGAATAAGCCTAGGGAGGACGAAAATGACCTAAATGTACATCAAATGACACAAATGAACTTATTGGACGCACAAGATTGGTTAAAAACCCTAATAGGACAAGAATAAGCGTAGGGAGGACCAAAATGACCTAAATGATCATCCAATGACACAAATGAACTTATTGGATGCACAAGATTTGTTAAAAACACTAATTAGACAAGAATAAGCCTAGGGAGGACGAAAATGACCTAAATGTTCATCCAATGACACAAACACACCTATTGGATGCACAAGATTTGTTAAAAACCCTAATTGGACAAGAATAAGCCTAGGGAGGACGAAAATGACCTAAATGTACATCAAATGACACAAATGAACTTATTGGACACACAAGATTGGTTAAAAATCCTAATAGGACAAGAATAAGCGTAAGGAGGACCAAAATGACCTAAATGATAATCCAATGACACAAATGAACTTATTGGATGCACAAGATTTGTTAAAAACCCTAATTAGACAAGAATAAGCCTGAGGAGGACGAAAATGACCTAAATGTTCATCCAATTACACAAACACACCTATTGGATGCACAAGATTGGTTAAAAATCCTAATTAGACAAGAATAAGCCTAGGGAGGACGAAAATGACCTAAATGTTCATCCAATGACACAAACACACCTGTTGGATACACAAGATTGGTTAAAAACCCTCATTGGACAAGAATAAGCCTATGGAGGACGAAAATGACCTAACAGTTCATCCAATGTCACAAATGAACTTATTGGATGTACAAGATTGGTTAAAAACCCTAATTGGACAAGAATAAGCCTATGGAGGATGAAAATGACCTAACAGTTCATCCAATGACACAAACACACCTATTAGATGAACCAAAATGACCTAAATTGGACAAGAATAATTGTAGGGAGGACCAAAATGACCTAAATGATCTTCCAATGACACAAATGAACTTATTGGATGCACAAGATTTGTTAAAAACACTAATTAGGCAAGAATAAGCCTAGGGAGGACGAAAATGACCTAAATGTTCATCCAATGACACAAACACACCTATTGGATGCACAAGATTTGTTAAAAACCCTAATTGGACAAGAATAAGCCTAGGGAGGACGAAAATGACCTAAATGTACATCAAATGACACAAATGAACTTATTGGACGCACAAGATTGGTTAAAAACCCTAATAGGACAAGAATAAGCGTTGGGAGGACCAAAAGGACCTAAATGATCATCCAATGACACAAATGAACTTATTGGATGCTCAAGATTTGTTAAAAACACTAATTAGACAAGAATAAGCCTAGGAAGGACGAAAATGACCTAAATGTTCATCCAATGACACAAACACACCTATTGGACGCACAAGATTTGTTAAAA
The DNA here is from genome assembly GCA_037974875.1 of Cicer bijugum. Classification (NCBI taxonomy): domain Eukaryota; kingdom Viridiplantae; phylum Streptophyta; class Magnoliopsida; order Fabales; family Fabaceae; genus Cicer; species Cicer bijugum. Next base: position 367,813 of record JBBPBT010001348.1, on the reverse strand, counting down.
ACCCTAATTGGACAAGAATAAGCCTAGGGAGGACGAAAATGACCTAACAGTTCATCCAATGACACAAATGATCTTATTGGATGAACAAGATTGGTTAAAAACCCTAATTGGACAGGAATAAGCCTAGATAGGACGTAAATGACCTAAATGAACATCTAATGACACAAATGAACTTATTGGACGCACAATATTGGTTAAAAACCATAATTGGAAAAGAATATGACTAGGGAAGAAGAAAAAGACCTAAATGTTCATCAAATGACAAAAACACACCTATTGGATGCACAAGATTGGATAAAAACCCTAATTGGACAAGAATAAGCCTAGGGAGGACGAAAATGACCTAAATGTTCATCCAATGACACAAACACACCTGTTGGATGCACAAGATTGGTTAAAAACCCTCATTGGACAAGAATAAGCCTATGGAGGACGAAAATGACCTAACAGGTCATCCAATGACACTAATGACACCTATTGGATGCACAAGATTGGTTAAAAACCCTAACTCAACAATAATAAGCCAAGGGAGGACGAAAATGACCTAACAGTTCATCCAATGTCACAAATGAACCTATTGGACGAACAAGATTGGTTAAAAACCCTAATTGGACAAGAATAAGCCTAGGGAGGACGAAAATGACCTAAATGTACATCAAATGACACAAATGAACTTATTGGACGCACAAGATTGGTTAAAAACCCTAATAGGACAAGAATAAGCGTAGGGAGGACCAAAATGACCTAAATGATCATCCAATGACACAAATGAACTTATTGGATGCTCAAGATTTGTTAAAAACACTAATTAGACAAGAATAAGCCTAGGAAGGACGAAAATGACCTAAATGTTCATCCAATGACACAAACACACCTATTGGATGCACAAGATTTGTTAAAAACCCTAATTGGACAAGAATAAGCCTAGGGAGGACGAAAATGACCTAACAGTTCATCCAATGACAAAAATGATCTTATTGGATGAACAAGATTGGTTAAAAACCCTAATTGGACAGGAATAAGCCTAGAGAGGACGAAAATGACCTAAATGAACATCTAATGACACAAATGAACTTATTGGACGCACAATATTGGTTAAAAACCATAATTGGAAAAGAATATGACTAGGGAAGAAGAAAAAGACCTAAATGTTCATCAAATGACAAAAACACACCTATTGGATGCACAAGATTGGATAAAAACCCTAATTGGACAAGAATAAGCCTAGGGAGGACGAAAATGACCTAAATGTTCATCCAATGACACAAACACACCTGTTGGATGCACAAGATTGGTTAAAAACCCTCATTGGACAAGAATAAGCCTATGGAGGACGAAAATGACCTAACAGGTCATCCAATGACACTAATGACACCTATTGGATGCACAAGATTGGTTAAAAACCCTAATAGGACAAGAATAAGCGTAGGGAGGACCAAAATGACCTAAATGATCATCCAATGACACAAATGAACTTATTGGATGCTCAAGATTTGTTAAAAACATTAATTAGACAAGAATAAGCCTAGGAAGGACGAAAATGACCTAAATGTTCATCCAATGACACAAACACACCTATTGGATGCACAAGATTTGTTAAAAACCCTAATTGGACAAGAATAAGCCTAGGGAGGACGAAAATGACCTAACAGTTCATCCAATGACAAAAACGATCTTATTGGATGAACAAGATTGGTTAAAAACCCTAATTGGACAGGAATAAGCCTAGAGAGGACGAAAACGACCTAAATGAACATCTAATGACACAAATGAACTTATTGGACGCACAAGATTGGTTAAAAACCCTAATTGGAAAAGAATATGACTAGGGAAGAAGAAAAAGACCTAAATGTTCATCAAATGACAAAAACACACCTATTGGATGCACAAGATTGGTTAAAAACCCTAATTGGACAAGGATAAGCCTAGGGAGGACGAAAATGACCTAAATGTTCATCCAATGACACAAACACACCTGTTGGATGCACAAGATTGGTTAAAAACCCTCATTGGCCAAGAATAAGCCTATGGAGGACGAAAATGACCTAACAGGTCATCAAATGACACTAATGACACCTATTGGATGCACAAGATTGGTTAAAAACCCTAACTGAACAAGAATAAGCCAAGGGAGGATGTAAATGACCTAGCAGTTCATCCAATGTCACAAATGAAATTATTGGATGAACAAGATTGGTTAAAAACCCTAATTGGACAAGAATAAGCCTAGGGAGGACGAAAATGACCTAAATGTACATCAAATGACACAAATGAACTTATTGGACACACAAGATTGGTTAAAAACCCTAATAGGACAAGAATAAGCGTAAGGAGGACCAAAATGACCTAAATGATAATCCAATGACACAAATGAACTTATTGGATGCACAAGATTGGTTAAAAACCCTAATTGGACAAGAATAAGCCTATGGAGGACGAAAATGACCTAAATGTACATCAAATGACACAAATGAACTTATTGGACGCATAAGATTAGTTAAAAACCCTAATTGGACAAGAATAAGCCTTGGGAGGACGAAAATGACCTAAATGTTCATCCAATGACACAAACACACCTGTTGGATGCACAAGATTGGTTAAAAACCCTCATTGGACAAGAATAAGCCTATGGAGGACGAAAATGACCTAACAGGTCATCCAATGACACTAATGACACCTATTGGATGCACAAGATTGGTTAAAAACCCTAACTGAACAAGAATAAGCCAAGGGAGGACGAAAATGACCTAACAGTTCATCCAATGTCACAAATAAACCTATTGGACGAACAAGATTGGTTAAAAACCCTAATTGGACAAGAATAAGCCTAGGGAGGACGAAAATGACCTAAATGTACATCAAATGAACTTATTGGACGCACAAGATTGGTTAAAAACCCTAATAGGACAAGGATAAGCGTAGGGAGGACCAAAATTACCTAAATGATCATCCAATGACACAAATGAACTTATTGGATGCTCAAGATTTGTTAAAAACACTAATTAGACAAGAATAAGCCTAGGAAGGACGAAAATGACCTAAATGTTCATCCAATGACACAAACACACCTATTTGATGCACAAGATTTGTTAAAAACCCTAATTGGACAAGAATAAGCCTAGGGAGGACGAAAATGACCTAAATGTACATCAAATGACACAAATGAACTTATTGGACGCACAAGATTGGTTAAAAACCCTAATAGGACAAGAATAAGCGTAGGGAGGACCAAAATGACCTAAATGATCATCCAATGACACAAATGAACTTATTGGATGCTCAAGATTTGTTAAAAACACTAATTGGAAAAGAATATGACTAGGGAAGAAGAAAAAGACCTAAATGTTCATCAAATGACAAAAACACACCTATTGGATGCACAAGATTGGTTAAAAACCCTAATTGGACAAGGATAAGCCTAGGGAGGACGAAAATGACCTAAATGTTCATCCAATGACACAAACACACCTGTTGGATGCACAAGATTGGTTAAAAACCCTCATTGGCCAAGAATAAGCCTATGGAGGACGAAAATGACCTAACAGGTCATCAAATGACACTAATGACACCTATTGGAGGCACAAGATTGGTTAAAAACCCTAACTGAACAAGAATAAGCCAAGGGAGGACGTAAATGACCTAACAGTTCATCCAATGTCACAAATGAACTTATTGGACGAACAAGATTGGTTAAAAACCCTAATTGGACAAGAATAAGCCTAGGGAGGACGAAAATGACCTAAATGTACATCAAATGACACAAATGAACTTATTGGACACACAAGATTGGTTAAAAACCCTAATAGGACAAGAATAAGCGTAAGGAGGACCAAAATGACCTAAATGATAATCCAATGACACAAATGAACTTATTGGATGCACAAGATTGGTTAAAAACCCTAATTGGACAAGAATAAGCCTATGGAGGACGAAAATGACCTAAATGTACATCAAATGACACAAATGAACTTATTGGACGCATAAGATTTGTTAAAAACCCTAATAGGACCAAAATAACCGTAGGGGGGACCAAAATGACCTAAATGATCATCCAATGACACAAATGAACTTATTGGATGCACAAGATTTGTTAAAAACACTAATTAGACAAGATTAAGCCTAGGGAGGACGAAAATGACCTAAATGTTCATCCAATGACACAAACACACCTATTGGATGCACAAGATTGGTTAAAAACCCTAACTGAACAAGAATAAGCCAAGGGAGGACGAAAATGACCTAACAGTTCATCCAATGTCACAAATAAACCTATTGGACGAACAAGATTGGTTAAAAACCCTAATTGGACAAGAATAAGCCTAGGGAGGACGAAAAAGACCTAACAGTACATCAAATGACACAAATGAACTTATTGGACGCACAAGATTGGTTAAAAACCCTAATAGGACAAGAATAAGCGTAGGGAGGACCAAAATGACCTAAATGATCATCCAATGACACAAATGAACTTATTGGATGCTCAAGATTTGTTAAAAACACTAATTAGACAAGAATAAGCCTAGGAAGGACGAAAATGACCTAAATGTTCATCCAATGACACAAACACACCTATTTGATGCACAAGATTTGTTAAAAACCCTAATTGGACAAGAATAAGCCTAGGGAGGACGAAAATGACCTAACAGTTCATCCAATGACAAAAATGATCTTATTGGATGAACAAGATTGGTTAAAAACCCTCATTGGACAAGAATAAGCCTATGGAGGACGAAAATGACCTAACAGGTCATCCAATGACACTAATGACACCTATTGGATGCACAAGATTGGTTAAAAACCCTAACTGAACAAGAATAAGCCAAGGGAGGACGAAAATGACCTAACAGTTCATCCAATGTCACAAATAAACCTATTGGACGAACAAGATTGGTTAAAAACCCTAATTGGACAAGAATAAGCCTAGGGAGGACGAAAATGACCTAAATGTACATCAAATGACACAAATGAACTTATTGGACGCACAAGATTGGTTAAAAACCCTAATAGGACAAGAATAAGCGTAGGGAGGACCAAAATGACCTAAATGATCATCCAATGACACAAATGAACTTATTGGATGCTCAAGATTTGTTAAAAACACCAATTAGACAAGAATAAGCCTAGGAAGGACGAAAATGACCTAAATGTTCATCCAATGACACAAACACACCTATTTGATGCACAAGATTTGTTAAAAACCCTAATTGGACAAGAATAAGCCTTGGGAGGACGAAAATGACCTAACAGTTCATCCAATGACAAAAATGATCTTATTGGATGAACAAGATTGGTTAAAAACCCTAATTGGACAGGAATAAGCCTAGAGAGGACGAAAACGACCTAAATGAACATCTAATGACACAAATGAACTTATTGGACGCACAAGATTGGTTAAAAACCCTAATTGGAAAAGAATATGACTAGGGAAGAAGAAAAAGACCTAAATGTTCATCAAATGACAAAAACACACCTATTGGATGCACAAGATTGGTTAAAAACCCTAATTGGACAAGGATAAGCCTAGGGAGGACGAAAATGACCTAAATGTTCATCCAATGACACAAACACACCTGTTGGATGCACAAGATTGGTTAAAAACCCTCATTGGCCAAGAATAAGCCTATGGAGGACGAAAATGACCTAACAGGTCATCAAATGACACTAATGACACCTATTGGAGGCACAAGATTGGTTAAAAACCCTAACTGAACAAGAATAAGCCAAGGGAGGACGTAAATGACCTAACAGTTCATCCAATGTCACAAATGAACTTATTGGACGAACAAGATTTGTTAAAAACCCTAATTGGACAAGAATAAGCCTAGGGAGGACGAAAATGACCTAAATGTACATCAAATGACACAAATGAACTTATTGGACACACAAGATTGGTTAAAAACCCTAATAGGACAAGAATAAGCGTAAGGAGGACCAAAATGACCTAAATGATAATCCAATGACACAAATGAACTTATTGGATGCACAAGATTGGTTAAAAACCCTAATTGGACAAGAATAAGCCTATGGAGGACGAAAATGACCTAAATGTACATCAAATGACACAAATGAACTTATTGGACGCATAAGATTAGTTAAAAACCCTAATAGGACCAAAATAACCGTAGGCGGGACCAAAATGACCTAAATGATCATCCAATGACACAAATGAACTTATTGGATGCACAAGATTTGTTAAAAACACTAATTAGACAAGATTAAGCCTAGGGAGGACGAAAATGACCTAAATGTTCATCCAATGACACAAACACACCTATTGGATGCACAAGATTGGTTAAAAACCCAAATTGGACAAGAATAAGTCTAGCGAGGACGAAAATGACCTAACAGTTCATCCGATGTCACAAATGAACTTATTGGATGTACAAGATTGGTTAAAAACCCTAATTGGACAAGAATAAGCCTATGGAGGACGAAAATGACCTAACAGTTCATCCAATGACATAAACACACCTATTAGATGAACCAAAATGACCTAAATTGGACAAGAATAATTGTAGGGAGGACCAAAATGACCTAAATGATCTTCCAATGACACAAATGAACTTATTGGATGCACAAGATTTGTTAAAAACACTAATTAGGCAAGAATAAGCCTAGGGAGGACGAAAATGACCTAAATGTTCATCCAATGACACAAACACACCTATTGGATGCACAAGATTTGTTAAAAACCCTAATTGGACAAGAATAAGCCTAGGGAGGACGAAAATGACCTAACAGTTCATCCAATGACAAAAATGATCTTATTGGATGAACAAGATTGGTTAAAAACCCTAATTGGACAGGAATAAGCCTAGAGAGGACGAAAATGACCTAAATGTTCGTCCAATGACACAAACACACCTATTGGATGCACAAGATTGGTTAAAAACCCTAATTGGACAAGATTAAGCCTAGGGAGGACGAAAATGACCTAAATGTTCATCCAATGACACAAACACACCTATTGGATGCACAAGATTGGTTAAAAACCCTAATTGGACAAGAATAAGTCTAGGGAGGACGAAAATGACCTAAATGTTCATCCAATGACACAAACACACCTATTGGATGCACAAGATTGGTTAAAAACCCTAATTGGAGAAGAATAACCCTAGGGAGGACGAAAATGACCTAAATGTTCATCCAATGACACAAACACACCTATTGGATGCACAAGATTGGTTAAAAACCCTAATTGGACAAGAAGAAGCTTAGGGAGGACGAAAATGACCTAAATGTTCATCCAATGACACAAACACACCTATTGGATGCACAAGATTGGTTAAAAACCCTAATTGGAGAAGAATAACCCTAGGGAGGACGAAAATGACCTAAATGTTCATCCAATGACACAAACACACCTGTTGGAAGCACAAGATTGCTTAAAAACCCTAATTGGAGAAGAATAACCCTAGGGAGGACGAAAATGACCTAAATGTTCATCCAATGACACAAACACACCTATTGGATGCACAAGATTGGTTAAAAACCCTAATTGGAGAAGAATAACCCTAGGGAGGACGAAAATGACCTAAATGTTCATCCAATGACACAAACACACCTATTGGATGCACAAGATTGGTTAAAAACCCTAATTGGAGAAGATTAAGTTTAGGGAGGAGGAAAATGAGCTAAATGTTCATCCAATGACACAAACACACCTATTGGATGCACAAGATTGGTTAAAAACCCTAATTGGAGAAGAATAACCCTAGGGAGGACGAAAATGACCTAAATGTTCATCCAATGACACAAACACACCTATTGGATGCACAAGATTGGTTAAAAACCCTAATTGGAGAAGAATAACCCTAGGGAGGACGAAAATGACCTAAATGTTCATCCAACGACACAAACACACCTATTGGATGCACAAGATTGGTTAAAAAACCTAATTGGAGAAGAATAACCCTAGGGAGGACGGAAATGACCTAAATGTTCATCCAATGACACAAACACACCTATTGGATGCACAAGATTGCTTAAAAACCCTAGTTGGAGAAGAATAACCCTAGGGAGGACGAAAATGACCTAAATGTTTATCCAATGACACAAACACACCTATTGGATGCACAAGATTGGTTAAAAACCCTAATTGGAGAAGAATAACCCTAGGGAGGACGAAAATGACCTAAATGTTCATCCAATGACACAAACACACCTATTGGATGCACAAGATTGGTTAAAAACCCTAATTGGACAAGATTAAGTGTAGGGAGGACGAAAATGACCTAAATGTTCATCCAATGACACAAACACACCTATTGGATGCCCAAGATTGGTTAAAAACCCTAATTGGACAAGATTAAGTGTAGGGAGGACCAAAATGACCTAAATGTTCATCCAATGACACAAACACACCTATTGGATGCACAAGATTGGTTAAAAACGCTAATTGGAGAAGAATAAACCTAGGGCGGACGAAAATGACCTAAATGTTCATCCAATGACACAAACACACCTATTGGATGCACAAGATTGGTTAAAAACCCTAATTGGAGAAGAATAACCCTAGGGAGGACGAAAATGACCTAAATGTTCATCCAATGACACAAACACACCTATTGGATGCACAAGATTGGTTAAAAACCCTAATAGGACAAGAATAACCCTAGGGAGGACAAAAATGACCTAAATGTTCATCCAATGACACAAACACACCTATTGGATGCACAAGATTGGTTAAAAACCCTAATTGGACAAGAATAACCCTAGGGAGGGCGAAAATGACCTAAATGTTCATCCAATGACACAAACACACCTATTGGATGCACAAGATTGGTTAAAAACCCTAATTGGACAAGAATAACCCTATGGAGGACGAAAATGACCTAAATGTTCGTCCAATGACACCAACTCACCTATTGGATGCACAAGATTGGTTAAAAACCCTAATTGGACAAGAATAACCCTAGGGAGGGCGAAAATGACCTAAATGTTCGTCCAATGACACAAACACAGCTATTGGATCCACAAGATTGGTTAAAAACCCTAATTGACCATGAATTACCCTAGGGAGGACGAAAATGACCTAAATGTTCATCCAATGACACAAACACACCTATTGGATGCACAAGATTGGTTAAAAACCCTAATTGCACAGGATTAAGTGTAGGGAGGATGAAAATGACCTAAATGTTCATCCAATGACACAAACACACCTATTGGATGCACAAGATTGGTTAAAAACCCTAATTGGAGAAGAATAACCCTAGGGAGGACGAAAATGACCTAAATGTTCATCCAATGACACAAACACACCTATTGGATGCACAAGATTGGTTAAAAACCCTAATTGGACAAGAATAACCCTATGGAGGACGAAAATGACCTAAATGTTCGTCCAATGACACCAAAACACCTATTGGATGCACAAGATTGGTTAAAAACCCTAATTGGACAAGAATAACCCTAGGTAGGGCGAAAATGACCTAAATGTTCATCCAATGACACAAAGACAGCTATTGGATGCACAAGATTGGTTAAAAACCCTAATTGCACAAGATTAAGTGTAGGGAGGACGAAAATGACCTAAATGTTCATCCAATGACACAAACACACCTATTGGATGCACAAGATTGGTTAAAAACCCTAATTGGACAAGAATAACCCTAGGGAGAACGAAAATGACCTAAATGTTCATCCAATGACACAAACACACATATTGGACGCACAAGATTGGTTAAAAACCCTAATTGGACAAGATTAAGTTTAGGGAGGACGAAAATGACCTAAATGCTCATCCAATGACACAAACACACCTATTGGATGCACAAGATTGGTTAAAAACCCTAATTGGACAAGAATAAGCCTAGGGAGGACGAAAATGACCTAAATGTTCATCCAATGACACAAACACACCTATTGGATGCACAAGATTGGTTAAAAACCCTAATTGGACAAGAATAAGCCTAGGGAGGACGAAAATGACCTAAATGTACATCAAATGACACAAATGAACTTATTGGACGCACAAGATTGGTTAAAAACCCTAATAGGACAAGAATAAGCGTAGGGAGGACCAAAATGACCTAAATGATCATCCAATGACACAAATGAACTTATTGGATGCTCAAGATTTGTTAAAAACACTAATTAGACAAGAATAAGCCTAGGAAGGACGAAAATGACCTAAATGTTCATCCAATGACACAAACACACCTATTGGATGCACAAGATTTGTTAAAAACCCTAATTGGACAAGAATAAGCCTAGGGAGGACGAAAATGACCTAACAGTTCATCCAATGACAAAAATGATCTTATTGGATGAACAAGATTGGTTAAAAACCCTAATTGGACAGGAATAAGCCTAGAGAGGACGAAAATGACCTAAATGAACATCTAATGACACAAATGAACTTATTGGACGCACAATATTGGTTAAAAACCATAATTGGAAAAGAATATGACTAGGGAAGAAGAAAAAGACCTAAATGTTCATCAAATGACAAAAACACACCTATTGGATGCACAAGATTGGATAAAAACCCTAATTGGACAAGAATAAGCCTAGGGAGGACGAAAATGACCTAAATGTTCATCCAATGACACAAACACACCTGTTGGATGCACAAGATTGGTTAAAAACCCTCATTGGACAAGAATAAGCCTATGGAGGACGAAAATGACCTAACAGGTCATCCAATGACACTAATGACACCTATTGGATGCACAAGATTGGTTAAAAACCCTAACTCAACAATAATAAGCCAAGGGAGGACGAAAATGACCTAACAGTTCATCCAATGTCACAAATGAACCTATTGGACGAACAAGATTGGTTAAAAACCCTAATTGGACAAGAATAAGCCTAGGGAGGACGAAAATGACCTAAATGTACATCAAATGACACAAATGAACTTATTGGACGCACAAGATTGGTTAAAAACCCTAATAGGACAAGAATAAGCGTAGGGAGGACCAAAATGACCTAAATGATCATCCAATGACACAAATGAACTTATTGGATGCTCAAGATTTGTTAAAAACACTAATTAGACAAGAATAAGCCTAGGAAGGACGAAAATGACCTAAATGTTCATCCAATGACACAAACACACCTATTGGATGCACAAGATTTGTTAAAAACCCTAATTGGACAAGAATAAGCCTAGGGAGGACGAAAATGACCTAACAGTTCATCCAATGACACAAATGATCTTATTGGATGAACAAGATTGGTTAAAAACCCTAATTGGACAGGAATAAGCCTAGATAGGACGTAAATGACCTAAATGAACATCTAATGACACAAATGAACTTATTGGACGCACAATATTGGTTAAAAACCATAATTGGAAAAGAATAAAACTAGGGAAGAAGAAAAAGACCTAAATGTTCATAAAATGACAAAAACACACCTATTGGATGCACAAGATTGGATAAAAACCCTAATTGGACAAGAATAAGCCTAGGGAGGACGAAAATGACCTAAATGTTCATCCAATGACACAAACACACCTGTTGGATGCACAAGATTGGTTAAAAACCCTCATTGGACAAGAATAAGCCTATGGAGGACGAAAATGACCTAACAGGTCATCCAATGACACTAATGACACCTATTGGATGCACAAGATTGGTTAAAAACCCTAATAGGACAAGAATAAGCGTAGGGAGGACCAAAATGACCTAAATGATCATCCAATGACACAAATGAACTTATTGGATGCTCAAGATTTGTTAAAAACACTAATTAGACAAGAATAAGCCTAGGAAGGACGAAAATGACCTAAATGTTCTTCCAATGACACAAACACACCTATTGGACGCACAAGATTTGTTAAAAACCCTAATTGGACAAGAATAAGCCTAGGGAGGACGAAAATGACCTAACAGTTCATCCAATGACACAAATGATCTTATTGGATGAACAAGATTGGTTAAAAACCCTAATTGGACAGGAATAAGCCTAGATAGGACGAAAATGACCTAAATGAACATCTAATGACACAAATGAACTTATTGGACGCACAATATTGGTTAAAAACCATAATTGGAAAAGAATATGACTAGGGAAGAAGAAAAAGACCTAAATGTTCATCAACTGACAAAAACCCACCTATTGGATGCACAAGATTGGATAAAAACCCTAATTGGACAAGAATAAGCCTAGGGAGGACGAAAATGACCTAAATGTTCATCCAATGACACAAACACACCTGTTGGATGCACAAGATTGGTTAAAAACCCTCATTGGACAAGAATAAGCCTATGGAGGACGAAAATGACCTAACAGGTCATCCAATGACACTAATGACACCTATTGGATGCACAAGATTGGTTAAAAACCCTAACTGAACAATAATAAGCCAAGGGAGGACGAAAATGACCTAACAGTTCATCCAATGTCACAAATGAACCTATTGGACGAACAAGATTGGTTAAAAACCCTAATTGGACAAGAATAAGCCTAGGGAGGACGAAAATGACCTTAATGTACATCAAATGACACAAATGAACTTATTGGACGCACAAGATTGGTTAAAAACCCTAATAGAACAAGAATAAGCGTAGGGAGGACCAAAATGACCTAAATGATCATCCAATGACACAAATGAACTTATTGGATGCTCAAGATTTGTTAAAAACACTAATTAGACAAGAATAAGCCTAGGAAGGACGAAAATTACCTAAATGTTCATCCAATGACACAAACACACCTATTGGATGCACAAGATTTGTTAAAAACCCTAATTGGACAAGAATAAGCCTAGGGAGGACGAAAATGACCTAACAGTTCATCCAATGACAAAAATGATTTTATTGGATGAACAAGATTGGTTAAAAACCCTAATTGGACAGGAATAAGCCTAGAGAGGACGAAAATGACCTAAATGAACATCTAATAACACAAATGAACTTATTGGACGCACAAGATTGGTTAAAAACCCTAATTGGAAAAGAATATGACTAGGGAAGAAGAAAAAGACCTAAATGTTCATCAAATGACAAAAACACACCTATTGGATGCACAAGATTGGTTAAAAACCCTAATTGGACAAGGATAAGCCTAGGGAGGACGAAAATGACCTAAATGTTCATCCAATGACACAAACAAACCTGTTGGATGCACAAGATTGGTTAAAAACCCTCATTGGACAAGAATAATTCTATGGAGGAAGAAAATGACATAACAGGTCATCAAATGACACTAATGACACCTATTGGATGCACAAGATTGGTTAAAAACCCTAACTGAATAAGAATAAGCCAAGGGAGGACGAAAATGACCTAACAGTTCATCCAATGTCACAAATGAACTTATTGGATGAACAAGATTGGTTAAAAACCCTAATTGGACAAGAATAAGCCTAGGGAGGACGAAAATGACCTAAATGTACATCAAATGACACAAATGATCTTATTGGACACACAAGATTGGTTAAAAACACTAATTAGACAAGATTAAGCCTAGGGAGGACGAAAATGACCTAAATGTTCATCCAATGACACAAACACACCTATTGGATGCACAAGATTGGTTAAAAACCCTAATTGGACAAGAATAAGTCTAGGGAGGACAAAATCGACCTAACAGTTCATCCAATGTCACAAATGAACTTATTGGATGTACAAGATTCGTTAAAAACCGTAATTGGACAAGAATAAGCCTATGGAGGACGAAAATGACCTAACAGTTCATCCAATGACACAAACACACCTATTGGATGAACCAAAATGACCTAAATTGGACAAGAATAAGCGTAGGGAGGACCAAAATGACCTAAATGACCTTCCAATGACACAAATGAACTTATTGGATGCACAAGATTTGTTAAAAACATTACTTAGGCAAGAATAAGCCTAGGGAGGACGAAAATGACCTAAATGTTCATCCAATGACACAAACACACCTATTGGATGCACAAGATTTGTTAAAAACCCTATTTGGACAAGAATAAGCCTAGGGAGGACGAAAATGACCTAAATGTACATCAAATGACACAAATGAACTTATTGGACGCACAAGATTGGTTAAAAACCCTAATAGGACAAGAATAAGCGTAGGGAGGACCAAAATGACCTAAATGATCATCCAATGACACAAATGAACTTATTGGATGCTCAAGATTTGTTAAAAACACTAATTAGACAAGAATAAGCCTAGGAAGGACGAAAATGACCTAAATGTTCATCCAATGACACAAACACACCTATTGGATGGACAAGATTTGTTAAAAACCCTAATTGGACAGGAATAAGCCTAGGGAGGACGAAAATGACCTAACAGTTCATCCAATGACAAAAATGATCTTTTTGGATGAACAAGATTGGTTAAAAACCCTAATTGGACAGGAATAAGCCTAGAGAGGACGAAAATGACCTAAATGAACATCTAATGACACAAATGAACTTATTGGACGCACAAGATTGGTTAAAAACCCTAATTGGAAAAGAATATGACTAGGGAAGAAGAAAAAGACCTAAATGTTCATCAAATGACAAAAGCACACCTATTGGATGCACAAGATTGGTTAAAAACCCTAATTGGACAAGGATAAGCCTAGGGAGGACGAAAATGACCTAAATGTTCATCCAATGACACAAACACACCTGTTGGATGCACAAGATTGGTTAAAAACCCTCATTGGACAAGAATAAGCCTATGGAGGACGAAAATGACCTAACAGGTCATCCAATGACACTAATGACACCTATTGGATGCACAAGATTGGTTAAAAACCCTAACTGAACAAGAATAAGCCAAGGGAGGACGAAAATGACCTAACAGTTCATCCAATGTCACAAATGAACTTATTGGATGAACAAGATTGGTTAAAAACCCTAATTGGACAAGAATAAGCCTAGGGAGGACGAAAATGACCTAAATGTACATCAAATGACACAAATGAACTTATTGGACACACAAGATTGGTTAAAAATCCTAATAGGACAAGAATAAGCGTAAGGAGGACCAAAATGACCTAAATGATAATCCAATGACACAAATGAACTTATTGGATGCACAAGATTTGTTAAAAACCCTAATTAGACAAGAATAAGCCTAAGGAGGACGAAAATGACCTAAATGTTCATCCAATTACACAAACACACCTATTGGATGCACAAGATTGGTTAAAAATCCTAATTGGACAAGAATAAGCCTAGGGAGGACGAAAATGACCTAAATGTTCATCCAATGACACAAACACACCTGTTGGATACACAAGATTGGTTAAAAACCCTCATTGGACAAGAATAAGCCTATGGAGGACGAAAATGACCTAACAGGTCATCCAATGACACTATTGACACCTATTGGATGCACAAGATTGGTTTAAAACCCTAACTGAACAAGAATAAGCCAAGGGAGGACGAAAATGACCTAAATGTACATCAAATGACACAAATGAACTTATTGGACGCACAAGATTGGTTAAAAACACTAATTAGATAAGAATAAGCCTAGGAAGGACGAAAATGACCTAAATGTTCATCCAATGACACAAACACACCTATTGGATGCACAAGATTTGTTAAAAACCCTAATTGGACAAGAATAAGCCTAGGGAGGACGAAAATGACCTAACAGTTCATCCAATGACAAAAATGATCTTATTGGATGAACAAGATTGGTTAAAAACCCTAATT
>JBBPBT010001348.1:302921-352043 GCA_037974875.1 Cicer bijugum | reverse complement strand
AAGAATAAGCCTAGGAAGGACGAAAATGACCTAAATGTTCATCCAATGACACAAACACACCTATTGGATGCACAAGATTTGTTAAAAACCCTAATTGGACAAGAATAAGCCTAGGGAGGACGAAAATGACCTAACAGTTCATCCAATGACAAAAATGATCTTATTGGATGAACAAGATTGGTTAAAAACCCTAATTCGACATGAATAAGCCTAGAGAGGACGAAAATGACCTAAATGTTCGTCCAATGACACAATCACACCTATTGGATGCACAAGATTGGTTAAAAACCCTAATTGGACAAGAATAAGTCTAGGGAGGACGAAAATGACCTCAATGTTCATCCAATGACACAAACACACCTATTGGATGCACAAGATTTGTTACAAACCCTAATTGGACGAGAATAAGCCTAGGGAGGACGAAAATGACCTAAATGTACATCAAATGACACAAATAAACTTTTTGGACACACAAGATTGGTTAAAAACCCTAATAGGACAAGAATAAGCGCAAGGTGGACCAAAATGACCTAAATGATAATCCAATGACACAAATTAACTTATTTTATGCACAAGATTTGTTAAAAACCCTAATTAGACAATAATAAGCCTAAGGAGGACGAAAATGACCTAAATGTTCATCCAATGGCACAAACGAACTTATTGGACACACAATATTGGTTAAAAACCTTAATTGGACAAGAATAAGACTAGGGAGGAAGAAAAAGACCTAAATGTCCATCAAATCACAAAAAGACACCTATTGGATGCACAAGACTGGTTAAAAACCCTAATTGGACAAGAATAAGTCTAGCGAGGACGAAAATGACCTAACAGTTCATCCAATGTCACAAATGATCTTATTGTATGTACAAGATTAGTTAAAAACCATAATTGGACAAGAATAAGCCTAGGGAGGACGAAAATGACCTAACAGTTCATCCAATGACACAAATGATCTTATTGGATGAACAAGATTGGTTAAAAACCCTAATTGGACAGGAATAAGCCTAGAGAGGACGAAAATGAACATCTAATGACACAAATGAACTTATTGGACGCACAAGATTGGTAAAAACCCTAATTGGAAAAGAATATGACTAGGGAAGAAGAAAAAGACCTAAATGTTCATCAAATGACAAAAACACACCTATTGGATGCACAAGATTGGTTAAAAACCCTAATTGGACAAGAATAAGCCTAGGGAGGACGAAAATGACCTAAATGCTCATCCAATGACACAAACACACCTGTTGGATGCACAAGATTGGTTAAAAACCCTCATTGGACAAGAATAAGCCTATGGAGGACGAAAATGACCTAACAGGTCATCCAATGACACTAATGACACCTATTGGATGCACAAGATTGGTTAAAAACCCTAACTGAACAAGAATAAGCCAAGGGAGGACGAAAATGACCTAACAGTTCATCTAATGTCACAAATGAACTTATTGGATGAACAAGATTGGTTAAAAACCCTAATTGGACAAGAATAAGCCTAGGGAGGACAAAAATGACCTAAATGTACATCAAATGACACAAATGAACTTATTGGACACACAAGATTGGTTAAAAACCCTAATAGGACAAGAATAAGCGTAAGGAGGACCAAAATGACCTAATTGATAATCCAATGACACAAATGAACTTATTGGATGCACAAGATTTGTTAAAAACCCTAATTAGACAAGAATAAGCCTAAGGAGGACGAAAATGACCTAAATGTTCATCCAATGACACAAACACACCTATTGGATGCACAAGATTTGTTAAAAACCCTAATTGGACAAGAATAAGCCTAGGGAGGACGAAAATGACCTAACAGTTCATCCAATGACAAAAATGATCTTATTGGATGAACAAGATTGGTTAAAAACCCTAATTGGACAGGAATAAGCCTAGAGAGGACGAAAATGACCTAAATGGACATCTAATGACACAAATGAACTTATTGGATGCACAAGATTGGTTAAGAACCCTAATTGGAAAAGAATATGACTAGGGAAGAAGAAAAAGACCTAAATGTTCATCAAATGACAAAAACACACCTATTGGATGCACAAGATTGGTTAAAAACCCTAATTGGACAAGGATAAGCCTAGGGAGGACGAAAATGACCTAAATGTTCATCCAATGACACAAACACACCTGTTAGATGCACAAGATTGGTTAAACCCTCATTGGACTAGAATAAGCCTATGGAGGACGAAAACGACCTAACAGGTCATCCAATGACACTAATGACACCTATTGGATGCACAAGATTGGTTAAAAACCCTAACTGAACAAGAATAAGCCAAGGGAGGACGAAAATGACCTAACAGTTCATCCAATGTCACAAATGAACTTATTGGATGAACAAGATTGGTTAAAAACCCTAATTGGACAAGAATAAGCCTAGGGAGGACAAAAATGACCTAAATGTACATCAAATGACACAAATGAACTTATTGGACACACAAGATTGGTTAAAAACCCTAATAGGACAAGAATAAGCGTAAGGAGGACCAAAATGACCTAAATGATAATCCAATGACACAAATGAACTTATTGGATGCACAAGATTTGTTAAAAACCCTAATTAGACAAGAATAAGCCTAAGGAGGACGAAAATGACCTAAATGTTCATCCAATGACACAAACACACCTATTGGATGCACAAGATTTGTTAAAAACACTAATTGGACAAGAATAAGCCTAGGGAGGACGAAAATGACCTAACAGTTCATCCAATGACAAAAATGATCTTATTGGATGAACAAGATTGGTTAAAAACCCTAATTGGACAGGAATAAGCCTAGAGAGGACGAAAATCACCTAAATGGACATCTAATGACACAAATGAACTTATTGGATGCACAAGATTGGTTAAAAACCCTAATTGGAAAAGAATACGACTAGGGAAGAAGAAAAAGACCTAAATGTTCATCAAATGACAAAAACACACCTATTGGATGCACAAGATTGGTTAAAAACCCTAATTGGACAAGGATAAGCCTAGGGAGGACGAAAATGACCTAAATGTTCATCCAATGACACAAACACACCTGTTGGATGCACAAGATTGGTTAAAAACCCTAATTGGACAAGAATAAGCCTAGGGAGGACGAAAATGACCTAAATGTTCATCCAATGACACAAACATACCTGTTGGATGCACAAGATTGGTTAAAAACCCTCATTGGACAAGAATAAGCCTATGGAGGACGAAAATGACCTAACAGGTCATCCAATGACACTAATGACACCTATTGGATGCACAAGATTGGTTAAAAACCCTAACTGAACAAGAATAAGCCAAGGGAGGACGAAAATGACCTAACAGTTCATCCAATGTCACAAATGAACTTATTGGATGAACAAGATTGGTTAAAAACCCTAATTGGACAAGAATAAGCCTAGGGAGGACAAAAATGACCTAAATGTACATCAAATGACACAAATGAACTTATTGGACACACAAGATTGGTTAAAAACCCTAATAGGACAAGAATAAGCGTAAGGAGGACCAAAATGACCTAATTGATAATCCAATGACACAAATGAACTTATTGGATGCACAAGATTTGTTAAAAACCCTAATTAGACAAGAATAAGCCTAAGGAGGACGAAAATGACCTAAATGTTCATCCAATGACACAAACACACCTATTGGATGCACAAGATTTGTTAAAAACCCTAATTGGACAAGAATAAGCCTAGGGAGGACGAAAATGACCTAACAGTTCATCCAATGACAAAAATGATCTTATTGGATGAACAAGATTGGTTAAAAACCCTAATTGGACAGGAATAAGCCTAGAGAGGACGAAAATGACCTAAATGGACATCTAATGACACAAATGAACTTATTGGATGCACAAGATTGGTTAAAAACCCTAATTGGAAAAGAATATGACTAGGGAAGAAGAAAAAGACCTAAATGTTCATCAAATGACAAAAACACACCTATTGGATGCACAAGATTGGTTAAAAACCCTAATTGGACAAGAATAAGCCTAGGGAGGACGAAAATGACCTAAATGCTCATCCAATGACACAAACACACCTGTTGGATGCACAAGATTGGTTAAAAACCCTCATTGGACAAGAATAAGCCTATGGAGGACGAAAATGACCTAACAGGTCATCCAATGACACTAATGACACCTATTGGATGCACAAGATTGGTTAAAAACCCTAACTGAACAAGAATAAGCCAAGGGAGGACGAAAATGACCTAACAGTTCATCCAATGTCACAAATGAACCTATTGGACGAACAAGATTGGTTAAAAACCCTAATTGGACAAGAATAAGCCTAGGGAGGACGAAAATGACCTAAATGTACATCAAATGACACAAATGAACTTATTGGACGCACAAGATTGGTTAAAAACCCTAATAGGACAAGAATAAGCGTAGGGAGGACCAAAATGACCTAAATGATCATCCAATGACACAAATGAACTTATTGGATGCTCAAGATTTGTTAAAAACACTAATTAGACAAGAATAAGCCTAGGAAGGACGAAAATGACCTAAATGTTCATCCAATGACACAAACACACCTATTGGATGCACAAGATTTGTTAAAAACCCTAATTGGACAAGAATAAGCCTAGGGAGGACGAAAATGATCTAACAGTTCATCCAATGACACAAATGATCTTATTGGATGAACAAGATTGGTTAAAAACACTAATTGGACAGGAATAAGCCTAGAGAGGACGACAAGGACCTAAATGAACATCTAATGACACAAATGAACTTATTGGACGCACAATATTGGTTAAAAACCATAATTGGAAAAGAATATGACTAGGGAAGAAGAAAAAGACCTAAATGTTCATCAAATGACAAAAACACACCTATTGGATGCACAAGATTGGATAAAAACCCTAATTGGACAAGAATAAGCCTAGGGAGGACGAAAATGACCTAAATATTCATCCAATGACTCAAACACACCTGTTGGATGCACAAGATTGGTTAAAAACCCTCATTGGACAAGAATAAGCCTATGGAGGACGAAAATGACCTAACAGGTCATCCAATGACACTAATGACACCTATTGGATGCACAAGATTGGTTAAAAACCCTAACTGAACAAGAATAAGCCAAGGGAGGACGAAAATGACCTAACAGTTCATCCAATGTCACAAATAAACCTATTGGACGAACAAGATTGGTTAAAAACCCTAATTGGACAAGAATAAGCCTAGGGAGGACGAAAATGACCTAAATGTACATCAAATGACACAAATGAACTTATTGGACGCACAAGATTGGTTAAAAACCCTAATAGGACAAGAATAAGCGTAGGGAGGACCAAAATGACCTAAATGATCATCCAATGACACAAATGAACTTATTGGATGCTCAAGATTGGTTAAAAACCCTAATTGGAAAAGAATATGACTAGGGAAGAAGAAAAAGACCTAAATGTTCATCAAATGACAAAAACACACCTATTGGATGCACAAGATTGGTTAAAAACCCTAATTGGACAAGGATAAGCCTAGGGAGGACGAAAATGACCTAAATGTTCATCCAATGACACAAACACACCTGTTGGATGCACAAGATTTGTTAAAAACCCTAATTGGACAAGAATAAGCCTAGGGAGGACGAAAATGACCTAACAGTTCATCCAATGACAAAAATGATCTTATTGGATGAACAAGATTGGTTAAAAACCCTAATTGGACAGGAATAAGCCTAGAGAGGACGAAAATCACCTAAATGGACATCTAATGACACAAATGAACTTATTGGATGCACAAGATTGGTTAAAAACCCTAATTGGAAAAGAATACGACTAGGGAAGAAGAAAAAGACCTAAATGTTCATCAAATGACAAAAACACACCTATTGGATGCACAAGATTGGTTAAAAACCCTAATTGGACAAGGATAAGCCTAGGGAGGACGAAAATGACCTAAATGTTCATCCAATGACACAAACACACCTGTTGGATGCACAAGATTGGTTAAAAACCCTAATTGGACAAGAATAAGCCTAGGGAGGACGAAAATGACCTAAATGTTCATCCAATGACACAAACATACCTGTTGGATGCACAAGATTGGTTAAAAACCCTCATTGGACAAGAATAAGCCTATGGAGGACGAAAATGACCTAACAGGTCATCCAATGACACTAATGACACCTATTGGATGCACAAGATTGGTTAAAAACCCTAACTGAACAAGAATAAGCCAAGGGAGGACGAAAATGACCTAACAGTTCATCCAATGTCACAAATGAACTTATTGGATGAACAAGATTGGTTAAAAACCCTAATTGGACAAGAATAAGCCTAGGGAGGACAAAAATGACCTAAATGTACATCAAATGACACAAATGAACTTATTGGACACACAAGATTGGTTAAAAACCCTAATAGGACAAGAATAAGCGTAAGGAGGACCAAAATTACCTAAATGATAATCCAATGACACAAATGAACTTATTGGATGCACAAGATTTGTTAAAAACCCTAATTAGACAAGAATAAGCCTAAGGAGGACGAAAATGACCTAAATGTTCATCCAATGACGCAAACACACCTATTGGATGCACAAGATTTGTTAAAAACCCTAATTGGACAAGAATAAGCCTAGGGAGGACGAAAATGACCTAACAGTTCATCCAATGACAAAAATGATCTTATTGGATGAACAAGATTGGTTAAAAACCCTAATTGGACAGGAATAAGCCTAGAGAGGACGAAAATGACCTAAATGGACATCTAATGACACAAATGAACTTATTGGATGCACAAGATTGGTTAAAAACCCTAATTGGAAAAGAATATGACTAGGGAAGAAGAAAAAGACCTAAATGTTCATCAAATGACAAAAACACACCTATTGGATGCACAAGATTGGTTAAAAACCCTAATTGGACAAGGATAAGCCTAAGGAGGATGAAAATGACCTAAATGTTCATCCAATGACACAAACACACCTATTGGATGCACAAGATTTGTTAAAAACACTAATTGGAAGAGAATAATCCTAGGGAGGACGAAAGAGACCTAAATGTACATCCAATGACACAAATGAACTTATTGGACACACGATATTGGTTAAAAACCTTAATTGGACATGAATAAGACTAGGTAGGAAGAAAAAGACCTAAATGTCCTTCAAATCACAAAAAGACACCTATTGGATGCACAAGACTAGTTAAAAACCCTAATTGTACAAGAATAAGTCTAGGGAGGACGAAAATGACCTAACAGTTCATCCAATGTCACAAATGAACTTATTGGATGTACAAGATTGGTTAAAAACCCTAATTGGACAGGAATAAGCCTAGAGAGGACGAAAATGACCTAAATGAACATCTAATGACACAAATGAACTTATTGGACGCACAAGATTGGTTAAAAACCCTAATTGGAAAAGAATATGACTAGGGAAGAAGAAAAAGACCTAAATGTTCATCAAATACCAAAAACACACCTATTGGATGCACAAGATTGGTTAAAAACCCTAATTGGACAAGAATAAGCCTAGGGAGGACGAAAATGACCTAAATGTTCATCCAATGACACAAACACACTTGTTGGATGCACAAGATTGGTTAAAAACCCTCATTGGACAAGAATAAGCCTATGGAGGACGAAAATGACCTAACAGGTCATCCAATGACACTAATGACACCTATTGGATGCACAAGATTGGTTAAAAACCCTAACTGAACAAGAATAAGCCAAGGGAGGACGAAAATGACCTAACAGTTCATCCAATGTCACAAATGAACTTATTGGATGAACAAGATTGGTTAAAAACCCTAATTGGACAAGAATAAGCCTAGGGAGGACAAAAATGACCTAAATGTACATCAAATGACACAAATGAACTTATTGGACACACAAGATTTGTTAAAAACCCTAATAGGACAAGAATAAGCGTAAGGAGGACCAAAATGACCTAAACGATAATCCAATGACACAAATGAACTTATTGGATGCACAAGATTTGTTAAAAACCCTAATTAGACAAGAATAAGCCTAAGGAGGACGAAAATGACCTAAATGTTCATCCAATGACACAAACACACCTATTGGATGCACAACATTTGTTAAAAACACTAATTGGAAGAGAATAATCCTAGGGAGGACGAAAGAGACCTAAATGTACATCCAATGACACAAATGAACTTATTGGACACACAATATTGGTTAAACACCTTAATTGGACAAGAATAAGACTAGGGAGGAAGAAAAAGACCTAAATGTCCATCAAATCACAAAAAGACACCTATTGGATGCACAAGACTGGTTAAAAACCCTAATTGGACAAGAATTAGTCTAGGGAGGACGAAAATGACCTAACAGTTCATCCAATGTCACAAATGAACTTATTGGATGTACAAGATTGGTTAAAAACCCTAATTGGACAAGAATAAGCCTAGGGAGGACGAAAATGACCTAAATGTACATCAAAGGACACAAATGAACTTATTGGACGCACAAGATTGGTTAAAAATCCTAATTGGACAAGAATAAGCCTATGGAGGACGAAAATGACCTAAATGTACATCAAATGACACAAATGAACTTATTGGACGCATAAGATTGGTTAAAAACCCTAATAGGACCAGAATAAGCGTAGGGAGGTCCAAAATGACCTAAATGATCATCCAATGACACAAATGATCTTATTGGATGCACAAGATTTGTTAAAAACACTAATTAGACAAGATTAAGCCTAGGGAGGACGAAAATGACCTAAATGTTCATCCAATGACACAAACACACCTATTGGATGCACAAGATTGGTTAAAAACCCAAATTGGACAAGAATAAGTCTAGGGACGACGAAAATGACCTAACAGTTCATCCAATGTCACAAATGAACTTATTGTATGTACAAGATAGGTTAAAAACCCAAATAGGACAAGAATAAGTGTAGGGAGGACCAAAATGACCTAAATGATCATCCAATGACACAAATGAACTTATTGGATGCTCAAGATTTGTTAAAAACACTAATTAGACAAGAATAAGCCTAGGAAGGACGAAAATGACCTAAATGTTCATCCAATGACACAAACTCACCTATTAAATGCACAAGATTTGTTAAAAACCCTAATTGGACCAGAATAAGCCTAGGGAGGACGAAAATGACCTAAAAGTTCATCCAATGACAAAAATGATCTTATTGGATGAACAAGATTGGTTAAAAACCTTAATTGGACAAGAATAAGACTAGGGAGGAAGAAAAAGACCTAAATGTTCATCAAATCACAAAAAGACACCTATTGGATGCACAAGATTTGTTAAAAACCCTAATTAGACAAGAATAAGCCTAAGGAGGACGAAAATGACCTAAATGTTCATCCAATGACACAAACACACCTATTGGATGCAGAAGATTTGTTAAAAACCCTAATTGGACATGAATAAGCCTAGGGAGGACGAAAATGACCTAACAGTTCATCCAACGACAAAAATGATCTTATTGGATGAACAAGATTGGTTAAAAACCCTAATTGGACAGGAATAAGCCTAGAGAGGACGAAAATGACCTAAATGAACATCTAATGACACAAATGAACTTATTGGACGCACAAGATTGGTTAAAAACCCTAATTGGAAAAGAATATGACTAGGGAAGAAGAAAAAGACCTAAATGTTCATCAAATACCAAAAACACACCTATTGGATGCACAAGATTGGTTAAAAACCCTAATTGGACAAGAATAAGCCTAGGGAGGACGAAAATGACCTAAATGTTCATCCAATGACACAAACACACTTGTTGGATGCACAAGATTGGTTAAAAACCCTCATTGGACAAGAATAAGCCTATGGAGGACGAAAATGACCTAACAGGTCATCCAATGACACTAATGACACCTATTGGATGCACAAGATTGGTTAAAAACCCTAACTGAACAAGAATAAGCCAAGGGAGGACGAAAATGACCTAACAGTTCATCCAATGTCACAAATGAACTTATTGGATGAACAAGATTGGTTAAAAACCCTAATTGGACAAGAATAAGCCTAGGGAGGACAAAAATGACCTAAATGATCATCCAATGACACAAATGAACTTATTGGATGCTCAAGATTTGTTAAAAACACTAATTAGACAAGAATAAGCCTAGGAAGGACGAAAATGACCTAAATGTTCATCCAATGACACAAACTCACCTATTAAATGCACAAGATTTGTTAAAAACCCTAATTGGACCAGAATAAGCCTAGGGAGGACGAAAATGACCTAAAAGTTCATCCAATGACAAAAATGATCTTATTGGATGAACAAGATTGGTTAAAAACCTTAATTGGACAAGAATAAGACTAGGGAGGAAGAAAAAGACCTAAATGTTCATCAAATCACAAAAAGACACCTATTGGATGCACAAGATTTGTTAAAAACCCTAATTAGACAAGAATAAGCCTAAGGAGGACGAAAATGACCTAAATGTTCATCCAATGACACAAACACACCTATTGGATGCACAAGATTTGTTAAAAACCCTAATTGGACATGAATAAGCCTAGGGAGGACGAAAATGACCTAACAGTTCATCCAATGTCACAAATGAACTTATTGGATGTACAAGATTGGTTAAAAACCCTAATTGGACAGGAATAAGCCTAGAGAGGACGAAAATGACCTAAATGAACATCTAATGACACAAATGAACTTATTGGACGCACAAGATTGGTTAAAAACCCTAATTGGAAAAGAATATGACTAGGGAAGAAGAAAAAGACCTAAATGTCCATCAAATCACAAAAAGACACCTATTGGATGCACAAGATTTGTTAAAAACCCTAATTAGACAAGAATAAGCCTAAGGAGGACGAAAATGACCTAAATGTTCATCCAATGACACAAACACACCTACTGGATGCACATGATTTGTTAAAAACCCTAATTGGACAAGAATAAGCCTAGGGAGGATGAAAATGACCTAACAGTTCATCCAATGACAAAAATGATCTTATTGGATGAACAAGATTGGTTAAAAACCCTAATTGGACAGGAATAAGCCTAGAGAGGACGAAAATGACCTAAATGGACATCTAATGACACAAATGAACTTATTGGATGCACAAGATTGGTTAAAAACCCTAATTGGAAAAGAATATGACTAGGGAAGAAGAAAAAGACCTAAATGTTCATCAAATGACAAAAACACACCAATTGGATGCACAAGATTGGTTAAAAACCCTAACTGAACAAGAATAAGCCAAGGGAGGACGAAAATGACCTAACAGTTCATCCAATGTCACAAATGAACTTATTGGATGAACAAGATTGGTTAAAAACCCTAATTGGACAAGAATAAGCCTATGGAGGACGAAAATGACCTAAATGTACATCAAATGACACAAATGAACTTATTGGACACACAAGATTGGTTAAAAACCCTAATTGGACAAGAATAAGCGTAAGGAG
Source organism: Cicer bijugum (assembly GCA_037974875.1). Classification (NCBI taxonomy): domain Eukaryota; kingdom Viridiplantae; phylum Streptophyta; class Magnoliopsida; order Fabales; family Fabaceae; genus Cicer; species Cicer bijugum. Next base: position 340,629 of record JBBPBT010001348.1, on the reverse strand, counting down.
GACCAAAATGACCTAAATGATAATCCAATGACACAAATGAACTTATTGGATGCACAAGATTTGTTAAAAACCCTAATTAGACAAGAATAAGCCTAAGGAGGACGAAAATGACCTAAATGTTCATCCAATGACACAAACACACCTATTGGATGCACAAGATTTGTTAAAAACACTAATTGGAAGAGAATAATCCTAGGGAGGACGAAAAAGACCTAAATGTACATCCAATGACACAAATGAACTTATTGGACACACAATATTGGTTAAAAACCTTAATTGGACATGAATAAGACTAGGTAGGAAGAAAAAGACCTAAATGTCCTTCAAATCACAAAAAGACACCTATTGGATGCACAAGACTAGTTAAAAACCCTAATTGTACAAGAATAAGTCTAGGGAGGACGAAAATGACCTAACAGTTCATCCAATGTCACAAATGAACTTATTGGATGTACAAGATTGGTTAAAAACCCTAATTGGACAGGAATAATCCTAGAGAGGATGAAAATGACCTAAATGAACATCTAATGACACAAATGAACTTATTGGACGCACAAGATTGGTTAAAAACCCTAATTGGAAAAGAATATGACTAGGGAAGAAGAAAAAGACCTAAATGTTCATCAAATACCAAAAACACACCTATTGGATGCACAAGATTGGTTAAAAACCCTAATTGGACAAGAATAAGCCTAGGGAGGACGAAAATGACCTAAATGTTCATCCAATGATACAAACACACCTGTTGGATGCACAAGATTGGTTAAAAACCCTCATTGGACAAGAATAAGCCTATGGAGGACGAAAATGACCTAACAGGTCATCCAATGACAATAATGACACCTATTGGATGCACAAGATTGGTTAAAAACCCTAACTGAACAAGAATAAGCCAAGGGAGGACGAAAATGACCTAACAGTTCATCCAATGTCACAAATGAACTTATTGGATGAACAAGATTGGTTAAAAACCCTAATTGGACAAGAATAAGCCTAGGGAGGACGAAAATGACCTAAATGTACCTCAAATGACACAAATGAACTTATTGGACACACAAGATTTGTTAAAAACCCTAATAGGACAAGAATAAGCGTAAGGAGGACCAAAATGACCTAAATGATAATCCAATGACACAAATGAACTTATTGGATGCACAAGATTTGTTAAAAACCCTAATTAGACAAGAATAAGCCTAAGGAGGACGAAAATGACCTAAATGTTCATCCAATGACACAAACACACCTATTGGATGCACAAGATTTGTTAAAAACACTAATTGGAAGAGAATAATCCCAGGGAGGACGAAAAAGACCTAAATGTACATCCAATGACACAAATGAACTTATTGGACACACAATATTGGTTAAACACCTTAATTGGACAAGAATAAGACTAGGGAGGAAGAAAAAGACCTAAATGTCCATCAAATCACAAAAAGACACCTATTGGATGCACAAGACTAGTTAAAAACCCTAATTGGACAAGAATTAGTCTAGGGAGGACGAAAATGACCTAACAGTTCTTCCAATGTCACAAATGAACTTATTGGATGTACAAGATTGGTTAAAAACCCTAATTGGACAAGAATAAGCCTAGGGAGGACGAAAATGACCTAAATGTACATCAAAGGACACAAATGAACTTATTGGACGCACAAGATTGGTTAAAAACCCTAAATGGACAAGAATAAGCCTATGGAGGACGAAAATGACCTAAATGTACATCAAATGACACAAATGAACTTATTGGACGCATAAGGTTGGTTAAAAACCCTAATAGGACCAGAATAAGCGTAGGGAGGTCCAAAATGACCTAAATGATCATCCAATGACACAAATGATCTTATTGGATGCACAAGATTTGTTAAAAACACTAATTAGACAAGATTAAGCCTAGGGAGGACGAAAATGACCTAAATGTTCGTCCAATGACACAAACACACCTATTGGATCCACAAGATTTGTTAAAAACCCTAATTGGACAAGAATAAGCCTAGGGAGGACGAAAATGACCTAAAAGTTCATCCAATGACAAAAATGATCTTATTGGATGAACAAGATTGGTTAAAAACCTTAATTGGACAAGAATAAGACTAGGGAGGAAGAAAAAGACCTAAATGTCCATCAAATCACAAAAAGACACCTATTGGATGCACAAGATTTGTTAAAAACCCTAATTAGACAAGAATAAGCCTAAGGAGGACGAAAATGACCTAAATGTTCATCCAATGACACTAACACACCTATTGGATGCACAAGATTTGTTAAAAACCCTAATTGGACAAGAATAAGCCTAGGGAGGACGAAAATGACCTAACAGTTCATCCGACGACAAAAATGATCTTATTGGATGAACAAGATTGGTTAAAAACCCTAATTGGACAGGAATAAGCCTAGAGAGGACGAAAATGACCTAAATGAACATCTAATGACACAAATGAACTTATTGGACGCACAAGATTGGTTAAAAACCCTAATTGGAAAAGAATATGACTAGGGAAGAAGAAAAAGACCTAAATGTCCATCAAATCACAAAAAGACACCTATTGGATGCACAAGATTTGTTAAAAACCCTAATTAGACAAGAATAAGCCTAAGGAGGACGAAAATGACCTAAATGTTCATCCAATGACACTAACACACCTATTGGATGCACAAGATTTGTTAAAAACCCTAATTGGACAAGAATAAGCCTAGGGAGGACGAAAATGACCTAACAGTTCATCCGACGACAAAAATGATCTTATTGGATGAACAAGATTGGTTAAAAACCCTAATTGGACAGGAATAAGCCTAGAGAGGACGAAAATGACCTAAATGAACATCTAATGACACAAATGAACTTATTGGACGCACAAGATTGGTTAAAAACCCTAATTGGAAAAGAATATGACTAGGGAAGAAGAAAAAGACCTAAATGTCCATCAAATCACAAAAAGACACCTATTGGATGCACAAGATTTGTTAAAAACCCTAATTAGACAAGAATAAGCCTAAGGAGGACGAAAATGACCTAAATGTTCATCCAATGACACAAACACACCTATTGGATGCACAAGATTTGTTAAAAACCCTAATTGGACAAGAATAAGCCTAGGGAGGACGAAAATGACCTAAATGTTCATCCAATGACACAAACACACCTATTGGATGCACAAGATTTGTTAAAAACCCTAATTGGACAAGAATAAGCCTAGGGAGGACGAAAATGACCTAACAGTTCATCCGACGACAAAAATGATCTTATTGGATGAACAAGATTGGTTAAAAACCCTAATTGGACAGGAATAAGCCTAGAGAGGACGAAAATGACCTAAATGGACATCTAATGACACAAATGAACTTATTGGATGCACAAGATTGGTTAAAAACCCTAATTGGAAAAGAATATGACTAGGGAAGAAGAAAAAGACCTAAATGTTCATCAAGTGACAAAAACACACCTATTGGATGCACAAGATTGGTTAAAAACCCTAATTGGACAAGGATAAGCCTAGGGAGGACGAAAATGACCTAAATGTTCATCCAATGACACAAACACACCTGTTGGATGCACAAGATTGGTTAAAAACCCTCATTTGGACAAGAATAAGCCTATGGAGGACGAAAATGACCTAACAGGTCATCCAATGACACTAATGACACCTATTGGATGCACAAGATTGGTTAAAAACCCTAACTGAACAAGAATAAGCCAAGGGAGGACGAAAATGACCTAACAGTTCATCCAATGTCACAAATGAACTTATTGGATGAACAAGATTGGTTAAAAACCCTAATTGGACAAGAATAAGCCTAGGGAGGACGAAAATGACTTAAATGTACATCAAATGACACAAATGAACTTATTGGACACACAAGATTGGTTAAAAACCCTAATAGGACAAGAATAAGCGTAAGGAGGACCAAAATGACCTAAATGATAATCCAATGACACAAATGAACTTATTGGATGCACAAGATTTGTTAAAAACCCTAATTAGACAAGAATAAGCCTAAGGAGGACGAAAATGACCTAAATGTTCATCCAATGACACAAACACACCTATTGGATGCACAAGATTTGTTAAAAACACTAATTGGAAGAGAATAATCCTAGGGAGGACGAAAAAGACCTAAATGTACATCCAATGACACAAATGAACTTATTGGACACACAATATTGGTTAAAAACCTTAATTGGACATGAATAAGACTAGGTAGGAAGAAAAAGACCTAAATGTCCATCAAATCACAAAAAGACACCTATTGGATGCACAAGACTAGTTAAAAACCCTAATTGTACAAGAATAAGTCTAGGGAGGACGAAAATGACCTAACAGTTCATCCAATGTCACAAATGAACTTATTGGATGTACAAGATTGGTTAAAAACCCTAATTGGACAGGAATAAGCCTAGAGAGGACGAAAATGACCTAAATGAACATCTAATGACACAAATGAACTTATTGGACGCACAAGATTGGTTAAAAACCCTAATTGGAAAAGAATATGACTAGGGAAGAAGAAAAAGACCTAAATGTCCATCAAATCACAAAAAGACACCTATTGGATGCACAAGATTTGTTAAAAACCCTAATTAGACAAGAATAAGCCTAAGGAGGACGAAAATGACCTAAATGTTCATCCAATGACACAAACACACCTATTGGATGCACAAGATTTGTTAAAAACCCTAATTGGACAAGAATAAGCCTAGGGAGGACGAAAATGACCTAAATGTTCATCCAATGACACAAACACACCTATTGGATGCACAAGATTTGTTAAAAACCCTAATTGGACAAGAATAAGCCTAGGGAGGACGAAAATGACCTAAATGGACATCTAATGACACAAATGAACTTATTGGATGCACAAGATTGGTTAAAAACCCTAATTGGAAAAGAATATGACTAGGGAAGAAGAAAAAGACCTAAATGTTCATCAAATGACAAAAACACACCAATTGGATGCACAAGATTGGTTAAAAACCTTAATTGGACAAGAATAAGCCTAGGGAGGACTAAAATGACCTAAATGTTCATCCAATGACACAAGCACATGTAAGCCATAAGCTTCCCTGATCTAGTTTTTGATTTATGTCCCAAACATACAAGTGCACATGAAATATTTGCTTTATCTAATGTTTTGAATCAAGAAACATTTCAGGCATACATGAAGACACCACAACACTTGGAACAATAGTTTGCCACTCAAGGAAACAACCATAGTTGGAGGATGCACTTGAGGAAGATGCAATTTGTGTATAGTTGTATTAGGTGTCTAGATATCAAGTTAAGTAAACAATCACTAGAGTCTCACACAAGACATGCCAATAAACTTTTGTCATTCATTCATGTGTTATGAAACTTAACTCTGAAAAAATCGATTGAACAATCGATTGAATGGGTCATCAATCGAATGGCACATAAACTGTCTTAAACAACTGAGGTCTGTAACAAGATCACTCGATTGTCTAGTCGATTGCACAACAGACTGACAATTCGATTGATGTTGAAGTTCAAGTTACAGAGAGGACTCAGTTTGTGCCCACTCGATTGTCCACTCGATTGGCAACTTGATTGTCTGCAGTATCTGAGTCAATTTGACGACGATACTCGATTGATCAATCGATTGATGCAATATTTCAAATCATAGTGAGCACCCAGTTTTGAACAACTCGATTGCTCACTCGATTGAAAGGAAATTATGGCATTAGGTCTGAATCACTTTGATCACGACAATCGATTGACCAATCGATTGATGCTATATTTCAAATCACAGTGAGCACCCAGTTTTGGCCAAATCGATTGCTCACTCGATTGAAAGGTTTTCATAGCATCAGATCTGATTCAGAAACTTGATCAATCAATTGACCAATCAAGTGAAGCCTATATAATTCAAGATTCCAGAAACACAGAATATACGACACTCGATGTAGCAATCGATTGTATCCTTACAAACTCGATTGGGCAATCGATTGTCCTGGTGTTTGCCTTGAATATATATGGTGCCTCAAATCTTTTTAAAAGAACTAGAAGAACACTTGCACAAAAAGAAACTTTTCACATCTTTTCAGAACCTCTTGCTCTCAATCTTGCATATCTCTGAAAACACTTTGAAAGAAAAGTTTTCTAACACACAAAAAATATTCATTGGCAAATCAAATCTTTTGTGTGGTGCTAAAGTGATTGAACACATTTCTTGATACTATTTTCTTTGTTCGTGACAAAGACAATTCTTTGTAATTGATGCTGTAACAAATCCAGTTTAGAAACTGGTGGCTATCCTTGTTGGTGTGGCATCATCAAGAGGAAGTCTACCTTGATCTTGTGTGAGTTTGGGGATAAACTACAAGGATCAAAGGGGTGACAAGATAGAAGTGAAGGGAGTTAGATTGATAGGTCGTGTAGAAGACTGGAAAATCTGTAAAAGTACTCGAATTCATTCTATAGTGAAAAAGGCTAGAATCATGATTATGATTACAGGACTGGATGTAGGCCGTTGGATCAACGGCTGAACCAGGATAAATCTTGGTGCAATCTTTCTTATCCCTTCTCTTTAATATTCAGCATTGTTTCATTGCTTATTTTTGTATGCTCCTTGAATAATCTTGTATGTGATTTTAAGTTTCCGCTGTGTGTGTAAATTGTATGATTGTTGCATAATTGATATGGGAATTATGTCTAACTAGTTGGAGTTGATCTTAATTCTCTTGTTATTAATCAAAAAGAAGTCATAGTTTTCCAACAATTGGCATCAAGAGCCTAACTTTTTTATAGAAAAACTCATAAAAGAAAATGACTTCTTTGGATTTCCTAGGAGAAGGAGCATCTCTAACCAGACCCCCTGCCTTTAATGGTACAGCATACATGTACTGGAAAGAAAGAATGCTTATCTTTCTGGAAGCATGTGGGCTGGACATTTTAGATGCAGTGGAAAACGGTCCTCACATTCCTAAAATTGCAGGTACTGAAGGATCATCATGCATTATCAAACCAAGAGCTGATTGATCTGATGATGACAAAAAGAAAGTTGGTTACAATGCTAAAGCAAAGAATATCATAACATCAGCCTTAAGTGCAGAAGAATTCTTCAGAGTGTCAAACTGCAAGACTGCAAAGGAAATGTGGGACACTTTGCAAGAAACACATGAAGGTACTACAGATGTCAAACGGGCAAGAACAAATACACTTATGCACGAGTATGAACTTTTCTGCATGAAGAAAGATGAATCTATAAATGATCTACAAACCAGATTCACTCACATTATCAACAATCTACATGCCTTGGGAAAAGTTGTGGATAATGAACAGCAGATAGGAAAAGTCATGAGGTGTTTGTCAAGGGAATGGCAACCCAAGATAACTGCCATTGCTGAGTCTAAAGATCTTGCCAACATGACTATAGCAACACTGTTTGGAAAGCTTCGTGAACATGAGATGGAACTACACAGATTAAATGAGACAGAGCAATCAAACAGAAAAAGCAAAGGAATTGCACTGAAAACTCAAACTCACAAAGCAAAAACTGAACAAGATTCAGAAAGCTCAGAAAGTGAATCAAGTGAAGAACTTGAGATAGGTATGTTGGTCAGAAAATTTAAGAAATTTCTGAAAAAGAAAGGAGGCCAGTCAAGGAAACCACAGAATTCCAAAACAAAAGGCTCCAGCAAGGGTGATACCAGTGATAGCAAAATCATAATTTGCTATGAATGTGGGAAAACAGACCACATCAGATCTGAGTGTTACAAGCTGCAAAACAGAAACAAGCCTACGAAGACTAAAGGCAAGGATCAACAACCTTCAAACAGGAAAGCCTACATTGCCTGGAATGACAATGATGAAGATTCATCTGAAGAATCAGAAAATGAAGAAGCTAACTTGTGTCTTATGGCTAATACTGATTCAAAATCTGACAGTGAGGTAAGTACTACATCTAATCCATCTTATAATGAGCTTCATGATGCCTTTAATGAACTGCATACTGAACATGTTAGTGTACTTAAACAACTGATTAGTACTAAGAAACAACTAGAAGAAAAATGCATGCAATTTGATGATGTTAATTTGAAGCTTGAGTCTCTTATAGATATAAATGAAAAACTGAAAAGAGAAACTCATGAACTGAAATGTGATGTAGCTAAGTTCAACAGTGGTAAAAACAACTTAGAAAGACTTCTTAGAAATCAGAGAAATCTAGATGTTAAAACTGGACTTGGTTATAAACAAAACATGCATATGAAAAGGCATCAGAAATTTGTTCAATCTAAACAAATGTATGATAACTTTACTAGACCAAATCAGAAGCCATCCCCTGCTGTTGTATGTCACTTTTGTTGCAAAAAAGGGCAAAAAGTGTTCAATTGCAAACTGAAAAAACGTGCCAACAGAGGATGGAAACAAATTTGGAAAGTTAAGGAATCATCATTTGGAACTAACCCCCCAGATATGCTTGGCATCCAGAAATCAGTCTTGGTATCTGGACAGTGGATGCTCCAGGCATATGACTAGAGACAGGTCCAAATTCTTGTCTCTGAACTTAAAAAGTGGTGGCTTTGTCAAATACGGAGACAACAACAAAGGAAAGATCCTTGGCATTGGAGATATAGGAAATAACTCAACTGTTGTTATCAAGGATGTTTTATTTATTGGAGGCCTGAAACACAACTTACTAAGCATTAGTCAGCTGTGTGACAAAGGGTTTAAGGTAAACTTTACTTCCATATCCTACACGCTTGAGCATAAGGAAGTTGAAGGTATGAAACTGACAGGTAAAAGAATTAATAATATTTACATGATAGGTTTTGATTCGTTACCTGCAAATGATATCTGTTGCTTGTTGTCTAGTGCTGATGAGAGCTGGCTGTGGCACAAACGAGTGGCTCATATTCATATGGACCACTTGAACAAGCTTGTCAGCAAGCAGCTAGTCTTAGGTCTCCCCAATAGGAAGTTTTCTAAGGACAGACTATGTGACTCCTGCGAGAGGAGTAAGCTAGTCAAATCCTCTTTCCCCCCTATAGACTTGGTTCAAACCAAGAAGGTTTTAGAGTTGGTGCATATGGACCTCTTTGGTCCATCTCAGGTTAGAAGTTTTGGAGGGAAACTATATGGCTATGTTTTGGTAGATGATTACACCAGGTTCACATGGACATATTTTCTGACTCATAAGAGTGAGGCATTCTCAACTTTCAAAAAATTTGCTGCTTTGACTCAAAATGAGAATAATGAGAAAATCATATCCATAAAAAGTGATCATGGAGGTGAATTCCAAAATGATGCTTTTCAAACCTTCTGTGAAAATCATGGTATCAAACATATCTTTTCAGACCCTAGAACACCACAGCAGAATGGAGTAGTAGAAAGGAAGAATAGATCCTTAGAAGAGCTTGCTAGGACAATGCTTAAAGATTCTAATCTTCCCAAGTACTTTTGGGTTGATGCCATTAACACTGCTGCTCATGTAGTGAATAGGGTTCTCATTAGACCTTTTCTTAGAAAGACTCCCTATGAGTTATACAAAGGGAGAAAGCCTAACATATCCTACTTTAGGATTTTTGGGTGTAAGTGCTTTGTGTTAAACAATGGCAAGGGACCTTTAGGTAAATTTGATCCTAAGGCAGATGAGGGTATCTTTCTAGGGTATTCCCAAGTTAGTAAGGCCTATAGAATCTACAATAAAAGGACCAAAACTATAGAGGAGTCTGTACATGTCAAATTTGATGAAAACTTGAACATCACTCTTTCTATAGTTGATAAGTCTTTGGACGATGTTGTGGATTCTGAATCTATAGAAACCAGTGAGCCTGAACCTCCAACCAACCTTGACTATGTGGAACCTATTAGGGAAGTTGATCTACCCAAAGAGTGGAAGTTTGCCAAAAACCATCCCATATATAACATTATTGGAGAAATTTCAAAAGGTGTTTCAACCAGAAAATCCCTTAGAGAGTTTTGCAACCTTACAGCTTTTGTTTCACAAGTAGAACCCAAAAACATTAAGGAAGCTCTTATGGACCCTGACTGGATAGTAGCCAAGCAAGAAGAGCTCAATCAGTTTGAGAGAAACCAAGTGTGGACTCTTGTTCCTAGACCAGAGGGTAAGCATGTTATAGGAACTAGGTGGGTTTTCAGAAACAAAATGGATGAGAATGGTGTGATTACAAGGAACAAGGCTAGGTTAGTGGACAAGGGTTACAACCAAGAAGAGGTAATAGACTATGATGAGACTTATGCCCCAGTAGCCAGACTAGAAGCTATCAGGATTTTATTGGCATATGCTTGTATAATGGATTTCAAATTATTTCAAATGGATGTTAAAAGTGCTTTTTTAAATGGAGACATTCAGGAGGAAGTCTTTGTAAGTCAAACTCCTGGTTTTGAAGATCCTAAGCTTCCAAATCATGTGTTTAAACTTACAAAAGCCCTCTATGGCTTGAAACAAGCTCCAAGAGCTTGGTATGATAAGCTGAGCAATTTCCTTTTGCAAGAAAATTTTTCAAGGGGAAATGTAGATAAAACACTTTTTATCAAAAGACAAGGAAAAGACATTTTGATGGTACAAATTTATGTTGATGACATAATATTTGGATCAACAAATGATAAGCTTTGTAAATATTTTGAAAATACTATGAAAGGCAGATTTGAAATGTCCATGATGGGAGAATTGACTTACTTCCTGGGATTTCAAATCAAACAAAGCAAAAATGGAATTTTCCTCAGTCAATCAAAATATTGCTGTGATCTTTTAAAGAAATTTAATTTTGAAAAACTTAAATCCATTGACACGCCTATGAGTCAATCCTGCTACTTAGATAAGGATGAATCGGGTAAAGCTGTAGATGTGACTGTGTTTAGGAGCCTAATAGGATCTCTACTCTACCTAACCGCTAGCAGACCGGACATCATGTTTAGTGTGTGTAAGTGTGCTAGATACCAGGCCAATCCTAAGGAATCTCACCTCAGTGCTGTCAAGAGAATCTTCAGATATCTCTTAGGAACCAAAGATCTTGGTTTATGGTATCCTAAGGGATCCACTTGCACTCTAGTTGGTTATTCTGATTCTGACTTTGCTGGATGCAAATTAGACAGAAAAAGTACCTCAGGTACTTGCCAACTTTTAGGTAACTCTCTTGTTTCTTGGCATAGCAAGAAACAAAACAGTGTAGCACTCTCAACTGCTGAAGCTGAGTATGTTGCTGCTGGTAGTTGTTGCGCTCAAATTCTTTGGATGCAGCAACACCTCTCTGATTTTGGGGTGGACCTAGGGACTGTGCCTATTTTGTGTGATAATACTAGTGCTATTAACATTAATAAGAATCCTGTCATGCATTCTAGGACCAAGCACATTGAAATAAGGCATCACTTCATTCGAGATCAATATCAACAGGGCAAGATTAAGTTGGAATATGTCAATACAAGTGAACAGTTGGCTGACATTTTCACCAAGGCCTTGCCTAAGGACAGTTTCTTCTTTATAAGAATGAAACTGGGCATCATTGATCCCAATGAACTCTGATCCTTATACCCAATTCGACTGCACAATCGACTGTCCTGTGGCCAAATTGGCATTAATTCACTCAATATTCGATTGTGAAATCGACTGATTGATGAAAATTGCCTCATTGTGTCAAACTGGAAACACGATAGTCGATTGCAACGTCGAATGGATGGGTCTCAGTTTTTATTTTGTTTTTGTCTGTTCTGTTTATGTTTGTTTCAATCGAATGGGCATTCGATTGCTAGTATCTCAGAAGCCTGACTGTTGAAGTTTTCATCACGTCAATCGGATGGCAAATCGAGTGTTCATGTCTCTGGAACCAGATTTCTGAAATTTTTTGTTTCGATATTCGATTGGGCAATCGAATGATGCACTGAAATTTGGTTAAAATTCGATTGGACACGCGACTTGTTGGGATAAGTGAACCACAAGTCTGAGAACCTTTGGAAATCAAAACCCGAGCATCGATTGGGTAATCGATTGACAGGTATCCGTTGAGAAAATTATAGCCGTTGGATGAGTGTAACGGTCATATTTTTAACCCAGAAATGTAATCTATCGATTGGGCAATCGAATTTCAACAGTACTATATAAACTTGGACTTCACAACTCGATTTCTCAATCAAATACTGCATTCGGCTATCATCTTCTTCATCCAACTGTAATCTTTCCTTCATCCAATCAACCTCAAATTCACATTATTCAATGGCTCGTGTTAAATGAACTGGTAGGAAACCAATCGTTACCTCTGCTGGCCCCTCCTCCAAAGTTGTTCAACAATCCAGCTCATCTTCTTTTTCTTCTACCTCTAGTGGAAGAACCCCTTCACCATCACCTCCTCCACCTCCTTCACCTCCAGCTAAAAGGGTTTCAATCCCTACTCACAAGGTACAGGCAAAGGACAAGGGCAAAGCAGTTGCCACTACTCCTGAAATAAGCAAAAAGAGAAAAGTTCCTCCGTCTGAGAAGTTGCTGGGAGACGCCATGAAAGAGTTGATAAAGAAGAAGAAGAAGAAGCCTTCATCTCCTCCTAAGAAGGTTAAGCCTTCAAAAGAGAAGACTACTGAAGGCAAGACTGTTCCAGAATCGTTTGCCAAAAGAAAAATCCAAGATGCTAGAACTTTGGATTTTCCCTATTTTGATCAAAATGGTTTTTCTTTTCAAAACCATTTAAGGTTCCATGGTTTGGAAAACCTTCTTACATGTTCTTTAGATGTCTATCCAAAGCTGGTGAGAGCCTTCTATTCCACCTTCATCCTCACCAAGACCGGGTTCGCAGCTGAAGTGAAAGGCAAAAGAATGGCAATGACCTTTGAAGAATTTTCAAAGCTAACTGGTTTGCCTTTTTGTGGATACACCATTGATGGACGAGCACAGGATGCTCCAGAAGACGAAGGTTGGGAAAACTCCATCAACAAGCATGCTGCTTTACAGGAATTGATGATGGAAGGATTTGTTGAGAAAGGAACCATTCAAGCTGGACAGATGAAGGTTGAGCACAGGCTGCTCATGTACGTGCTAACACGAATGTTAGTACCTAGAGTCGGAAATCATGCAGTTGTACAGCGGCTAGACGTTGTCTTGCTATGGGGACTGTACAAAGAACTGAAAATGAGTTGGGCATGGATTGTGCTGCTGAACATGCATGAATCAGCACAAGGGAAGCACATCCTGCCCTACCCCCAATTAGTTATGAGGATTCTGAGGCATTTCAAGGTGTCTCTAGCCATTGTCAACCAAATGCAGATTAGACGCATCAACAATGTTTGGACAAGAACTCCAACAACTGCCGATCATGCACAACCAAGTGTTGATCAAGCCCAGTCAAGTGCCCAAGCACCTACACCAGCTGAAGGATCTTCTGAGATCATGGAAAAGCTGATGGAGATCTTGAAACATCAAGCTGAACACAGTGAGAGGGTGGTTGTTGGTTGTTTGTCTGTTCTTACATATGTTGCTTATTAATTTCCTCTTGGATTTTTTGTCGTATGTCTTTTTGTATTGATGACAAAAAGGGGGAGATTATTTGATTAATATCTGAGATATGTATTTGAGATTATGTGCTGTTTTGTATCTGATGAGACTGTATATGCTGTATTAACATTCTGTTGTTATAACTCTGATATTGATATTACGCTAATGATAAAAATTGCTGATATTGCATTGAATATGTCCTAATTAATGCATATTCATGGTCTGATACATACTAAGCTCTGGTGTTTTATATTCATGTGAATCTAATACATGTTACACTAATTTGATTTACTCCCTGGTCATGCACTAAAATGTTTGTATCATGCATTCCAAAACTCAGGGGGAGATTTTTTTTATAATCTCAATATTAATTGTATGTTTGTCATTAAATCAAAAAGGGGGAGATTGTAAGCCATAAGCTTCCCTGATCTAGTTTTTGATTTATGTCCCAAACATACAAGTGCACATGAAATATTTGCTTTATCTAATGTTTTGAATCAAGAAACATTTCAGGCATACATGAAGACACCACAACACTTGGAACAATAGTTTGCAACTCAAGGAATCAACCATATTTGGAGGATGCACTTGAGGAAGATGCAATTTGTGTATAGTTGTATTAGGTGTCTAGGTATCAAGTTAAGTAAACAATCACTAGAGTCTCACACAAGACATGCCAATAAACTTTTGTCATTCATTCATGTGTTATGAAACTTAACTCTGAAAAAATCGATTGAACAATCGATTGAATGGGTCATCAATCGAATGACACATAAACTGCCATAAACAACTAAGGTCTGTAACAAGATCACTCGATTGTCCAGTCGATTGCACAATAGACTGACAATTCGATTGATGCTGAAGTTCAAGTTACAGAGAGCACTCAGTTTGTGCCCACTCGATTGACCACTCGATTGTCCACTCGATTGGCAACTTGATTGTCTGCAGTATCTGAGTCAATTTGACCACGATACTCGATTGATCAATTGATTGATGCAATATTTCAAATCACAGTGAACACCCAATTTTGAACAACTCGATTGCTCACTCGATTGAAAGGAAATTATGGCATCAGGTCTGAATCACTTTGATCACGACAATCGATTGACCAATCGATTGATGTTATATTTCAAATCACAGTGAGCACCCAGTTTTGGCCAAATCGATTGCTCACTCGATTGAAAGGTTTTCATAGCATCAGGTCTGATTCAGAAACTTGATCAATCGATTGACCAATCAAGTGAAGCCTATATAATTCAAGATTCCAGAAACACAGAATATACGACACTCGATGCAGCAATCGATTGTATCCTTACAAACTCGGTTGGGCAATCGATTGTCCTCAATCTTGCATATCTCTGAAAACACTTTGAAAGAAAAGTTTTCTAACACACAAAAAATATTCATTGGCAAATCAAATCTTTTGTGTGGTGCTAGAGTGATTGAACACATTTCTTGATACTATTTTCTTTGTTCGTGACAAAGACAATTCTTTGTAATTGATGCTGTAACAAATCCAGTTTAGAAACTGGTGGCTATCCTTGTTGGTGTGGCATCATCAAGAGGAAGTCTACCTTGATCTTGTGTGAGTTTGGGGATAAACTACAAGGATCAAAGGGGTGACAAGATAGAAGTGAAGGGAGTTAGATTGATAGGTCGTGTAGAAGACTGGAAAATCTGTAAAAGTACTCGAATTCATTCTATAGTGAAAAAGGCTAGAATCATGATTATGATTACAAGACTGGATGTAGGCCGTTGGATCAACGGCTGAACCAGGATAAATCTTGGTGCAATCTTTCTTATCCCTTCTCTTTAATATTCAGCATTGTTTCATTGCTTATTTTTGTATGCTCCTTGAATAATCTTGTATGTGATTTTAAGTTTCCGCTGTGTGTGTAAATTATATGATCGTTGCATAATTGATATGGGAATTATGTCTAACTAGTTGGAGTTGATCTTAATTCTCTTGTTATTAATCCAAAAGAAGTCATAGTTTTCCAACAATTGGCATCAAGAGCCTAACTTTTTTAGAGAAAAACTCATAAAAGAAAATGACTTCTTTGGATTTCCTAGGAGAAGGAGCATCTCTAACCAGACCCCCTGCCTTTAATGGTACAGCATACATGTACTGGAAAGAAAGAATGCTTATCTTTCTGGAAGCATGTGGGCTGGACATTTTAGATGCAGTGAAAAACGGTCCTTACATTCCTAAAATTGCAGGTACTGAAGGATCATCATGCATTATCAAACCAAGAGCTGATTGGTCTGATGATGACAAAAAGAAAGTTGGTTACAATGCATTATTTTTGTATGCTCCTTGAATAATCTTGTATGTGATTTTAAGTTTCCGCTGTGTGTGTAAATTGTATCATTGTTACATAATTGATATGGGAATTATGTCTAACTAGTTGGAGTTGATCTTAATTCTCTTGTTATTAATCAAAAAGAAGTCATAGTTTTCCAACAGCACACCTCTTGGATGCCCAAGATTGGTTAAAAACCCTTATTGGACAAGAATAAGCCTATGGAGGACGAAAATGACGTAACAGGTCATCCAATGACACAAACACACCTATTGGATGCACAAGATTGGTTAGAAACCCTAATTAAACAAGAATAAGCCAATGGTGGACGAAAATGACCTAACAGTTCATCCAATGTCACAAATGAACTTATTGGATGAACAAGATAGGTTAAAAACCCTAATTGGACAAGAATAATAGGGAGGACGAAAATGACCTAAATGTACATCAAATGACACTAATGAACTTATTGGACACACAAGATTGGTTAAAAACCCTAATAGGACTAGAATAAGCGTAAGGAGGACCAAAATGACCTAAATGATAATCCAATGACACAAATGAACTTATTGGATGCACATGATTTGTTAAAAACCCTAATTAGACAAGAATAAGCCTAAGGAGGACGAAAATGACCTAAATGTTCATCCAATGACACATACACACCTATTGGATGCACAAGATTTGTTAAAAACCCTAATTGGAAGAGAATAAGCCTAGGGAGGAGGAAAAAGACCTAAATGTACATCCAATGACACAAAAGAACTTATTGGACACACAAGATTGGTTAAAAACCTTAATTGGACAAGAATAAGACTAGGGAGGAAGAAAAAGACCTAAATGTTCATCAAATCACAAAAAGACACCTATTGGATGCACAAGATTGGTTAAAAACCCTAATTGGACATGAATAAGTCTAGGGAAGACGAAAATGACCTAACAGTTCATCCAATGTCACAAATGAACTTATTGGATGTACAAGGTTGGTTAAAAACCCTAATTGGACAAGAAAAACCTATGGAGGACGAAAATGACCTAAATATACATCAAATAACACAAATGAACTTATTCGACGCACAAGATTGGTTAAAAACCCTAATTGAACAAGAATAGTCCTATGGAGGACGAAAATGACCTAAATGTACATCAAATGACACAAATGAACTTATTGGACGCACAAGATTGGGTAAAAACCCTAATAGGACAACAATAAGCGTAGGGAGGACCAAAATGACCTAAATGATCATCCAATGACACAAATTAACTTATTGGATGCACAAGATTTGTTAAAAACCCTAATTAGACAAGAATAAGCCTATGGAGGAAGAAAAAGACCTAAATGTTCATCAAATCGCTAAAAGACACCTATTGGATGCACAAGATTGGTTAAAAACCATAATAGGACAAGAATAAGTCTAGGGATGACGAAAATGACCTAACAGTTCATCCAATGTCACAAATGAACTTATTGGATGAACAAGATTGGTTAAAAACCCTAATTTGACAAGATTAAGCCTAGGGAGGAAGAAAATGACCTAAATGTACATCAAATAACACAAATGAACTTATTGGACGCATAAGATTGGTTAAAAACCCTAATAGGACAAGAATAAGAGTAGGGAGGACCAAAATGACCTAAATGATCATCCATTGACACAAATGAACTTATTGGATGCACAAGATTTGTTAAAAACACTAATTAGACAAGAATAAGCCTAGGGAGGACGAAAATGACTTAAATGTTCATCCAATGACACAAACACACCTATTGGATGCACAAGATTTGTTAAAAACCCTAATTGGACAAGAATTAGCATAGGGAGGACGAAAATGACCTAACAGTTCATCCAAAGACACAAATGAACTTCTTGTATGAACAAGATTGGTTAAAAACCCTAATTGGATAAGAATAAGCCTAGCGAGGACGAAAATGACCTAAATGTACAACAAATGACACAAATGAACTTATTGGACGCATAAGGTTGGTTAAAAACCCTAATAGGACAAGAATAAGAGTAGGGACGACCAAAATGACCTAAATGATCATCCATTGACACAAATGAACTTATCGGATGCACAAGATTTGTTAAAAACACTAATTAGACAAGAATAAGCCTAGGGAGGACGAAAATGACTTAAATGTTCATCCAATGACACAAACACACCTATTGGATGCACAAGATTTGTTAGAAACCCTAATTGGACAAGAATAAGCCAAGTGAGGACGAAAATGACCTAACAGTTCGTCCAATGTCACAAATGAACTTATTGGATGAACAAGATTGGTTAAAAACCCTAATTGGACAAGAATAAGCCTAGGGAGGACTAAAATGACCTAAATTTACATCAAATGACAGAAATGAACTTATTGGACACACAAGATTGGTTAAAAACCCTAATAGGACAAGAATAAGCGTAGGGCGGACCAAAATGACCTAAATGATCATCCAATGACACAAATGAACTTATTGGATGCACAAGATTTGTTAAAAACCCTAATTAGACAAGAATAAGCCTAAGGAGGACTAAAATGACCTAAATGTTCATCCAATGAGAAAAACACACCTATTGGATGCACAAGATTTGTTAAAAACCCTAATTGGACAAGAATAAGCCTAGGGAGGACGAAAATGACCTAAATGTACATCCAATGACACAAATGAACTTATTGGACATACAAGATTGGTTCAAAACCTTAATTGGACAAGAATAAGACTAGGGAGGAAGAAAAAGACCTAAATGTTCATCAAATCACAAAAAGACACCTATTGGATGCACAAGATAGGTTAAAAACCCTGATTCGACAAGAATAAGCATAGGGAAGACGAAAATGACCTAAATGTTCATCCAATGACACAAACACACCTATTGGATGCACAAGATTTGTTAAAAACCCTAATTGGAAGAGAATAAGCCTAGGGAGGACGAAAAAGACCTAAATGAACTTTTTGGACACACAAGATTGGTTAAAAACCTAAATGTACATCCAATGACACAAATGAACTTATTGGACACACAAGATTGGTTAAAAACCTTAATTGGACAAGAATAAGACTAGGGAGGAAGAAAAAGACCTAAATGTTCATCAAATCACAAAAAGACACCTATTGGATGCACAAGATTGGTTAAAAACCCTAATTGCACAAGAATAAGTCTAGGGAGGACGAAAATGACCTAACAGTTCATCCAATGTCACAAATGACCTTATTGGATGTACAAGATTGGATAAAAACCCTAATTGGACAAGAATAAGCCTAGGGAGGACAAAAATGACCTAAATGTACATCAAATGACACAAATGAACTTATTGGACGCACAAGATTGGTTAAAAACCCTAATTGGACAAGAATAAGCCTATGGAGGACGAAAATGACCTAAATGTACATCAAATGACACAAATGAACTTACTGGATGCATAAGATTGGTTAAAAACCCTAATAGGACAAGAATAAGCGTAGGGAGGACCCAAATGGCCTAAATGATCATCCAATGACACAAATGAACTTATTGGATTCACAAGATTGGTTAAAAACCCTAATTGGACAGGAATAAGCCTAGGAAGGACGAAAATGACGTAAACGAACAACCAGTGACACAAATAAACTTATTGGACGCACAAGATTGGTTAAAAATCCTAATTGGAAAAGAATATGACTAGGGAAGAAGAAAAAGATCTAAATGTTCATCAAATGACAAAAACACACCTATTGGGTGCACAAGATTGGTTAAAAACCCTAATTGGACAAGAATAAGCCTAGGGAGGACGAAAATGACCTAAATGTTCATCCAATGACACAAACACACCTGTTGGATGCCCAAGATTGGTTAAAAACCCTAATTGGACAAGAATAAGCCTATGGAGGACGAAAATGACCTAACAGTTCATCAAATGAGACAAAAACCCCTATTGGATGCACAAGATTGGTTAAAAACCCTAATTAAACAAGAATAAGCCAAGGGAGGACGAAAATGACCTAACAGTTCATCCAATGTCACAAATGAACTTATTGGATGAACAAGATTGGTTAAAAACCCTAATTGGACAAGAATAAGCCTAGGGAGGACGAAAATGACCTAAATGTACATCAAATGACACAAATGAACTTATTGGACACACAAGATTGGTTAAAAACCCTAATAGGACATAAATAAGCGTAAGGAGGACCAAAATGACCTAAATGATAATCCAATGACACAAATGAACTTGTTGGATGCACAAGATTTGTTAAAAACCATAATTAGACAAGAATAAGCCTAAGGAGGACAAAAATGACCTAAATGTTCATCCAATGAGAAAAACACACCTATTGGATGCACAAGATTTGTTAAAAACCCTAATTGGACAAGAATAAGCCTAGGGAGGACGAAAATGACCTAAATGTACATCCAATGACACAAATGAACTTATTGGACATACAAGATTGGTTCAAAACCTTAATTGGACAAGAATAAGACTAGGGAGGAAGAAAAAGACCTAAATGTTCATCAAATCACAAAAAGACACCTATTGGATGCACAAGATAGGTTAAAAACCCTGATTCGACAAGAAAAAGCATAGGGAAGACGAAAATGACCTAAATGTTCATCCAATGACACAAACACACCTATTGGATGCACAAGATTTGTTAAAAACCCTAATTGGAAGAGAATAAGCCTAGGGAGGACGAAAAAGACCTAAATGAACTTTTTGGACACACAAGATTGGTTAAAAACCTAAATGTACATCCAATGACACAAATGAACTTATTGGACACACAAGATTGGTTAAAAACCTTAATTGGACAAGAATAAGACTAGGGAGGAGGAAAAAGACCTAAATGTTCATCAAATCACAAAAAGACACCTATTGGATGCACAAGATTGGTTAAAAACCCTAATTGCACAAGAATAAGTCTAGGGAGGACGAAAATGACCTAACAGTTCATCCAATGTCACAAATGACCTTATTGGATGTACAAGATTGGATAAAAACCCTAATTGGACAAGAATAAGCCTAGGGAGGACGAAAATGACCTAAATGTACATCAAATGACACAAATGAACTTATTGGACGCACAAGATTGGTTAAAAACCCTAATTGGACAAGAATAAGCCTATGGAGGACGAAAATGACCTAAATGTACATCAAATGACACAAATGAACTTATTGGATGCACAAGAATAAGCGTAAGGAGGACCAAAATGACCTAAATGATAATCCAATGACACAAATGAACTTGTTGGATGCACAAGATTTGTTAAAAACCATAATTAGACAAGAATAAGCCTAAGGAGGACAAAAATGACCTAAATGTTCATCCAATGACACAAACACACCTATTGGATGCACAAGATTTGTTAAAAACCCTAATTGGGAGAGAATAAGCCTAGGGAGGACGAAAAAGACCTTAATGTACATCCAATGACACAAATGAACTTATTGGACACACAAGATTGGTTAAAAACCTTAATTGGACATGAATAAGACTAGGGAGGAAGAAAAAGACCTAAATGTTCATCAAATCACAAGAAGACACCTATTGGATGCACAAGATTGGTTAAAAACACTAAATTGGACAAGAATAAGTCTAGGGAGGACGAAAATGACCTAACAGTTCATCCAATGTCAGAAATGAACTTATTGGATGTACAGGATTGGTTAAAAACACTAATTGGACAAGAATAAGCCTATGGAGGACGAAAATGACCTAAATGTACATCAAATGACATAAATGAACATATTCGACGCACAAGATTAGTTAAAAACCCTAATTGGACAAGAATAAGCCTATGGAGGACGAAAATGACCTAAATGTACATCAAATGACACAAATGAACTTATTGGACGCACAAGATTGGTTAAAAACCCTAATAGGACAAGAATAAGCGTAGGGAGGACCAAAATGACCTAAATGATCCTCCAATGACACAAATGAACTTATTGGATGCACAAGATTTGTTAAAAACCCTAATTAGACAAGAATAAGCCTAAGGAGGACGAAAATGACCTAAATGTTCATCCAATGACACAAACACACCTATTGGATGCACAAGATTTGTTAAAAACCCTTATTGGACAAGAATAAACCTAGGGAGGTCGAAAATGACCTAAATGTACATCGAATGACACAAATGAACTTATTGGGCACTCAAGATTGGTTAAAAACCATAATTGGACAAGAATAAGACTAGTGAGGAAGAAAAAGACCTAAATGTTTATCAAATCACAAAAAGACACCTATTGGATGCACAAGATTGGTTAAATACCCTAATTGGACAAGAATAAGTCCAGGGAGGACGAAAATGACCTAACAATTCATCCAATGTCGCAAATGAACTTGTTGGATGAACAAGATTGGTTAAAAACCCTAATTTGACAAGAATAAGCCTAGGGAGGATGAAAATGACCTAAATGTACATCAAATGACACAAATGAATTTATTGGACGCATAAGATTGGTTAAAAACCCTAATAGGACAAGAATAAGAGTAGGGAGGACCAAAATGACCTAAATGATCATCCAATGACACAAATGAACTTATTGGATGCACATGATTTGTTAAAAACACTAATTAGACAAGAATAAGCCTAGGGAGGACGAAAATGACTTAAATGTTCATCCAATGACACAAACACACCTATTGGATGCACAAGAATTGTTAAAAACCCTAATTGGACAAGAATTAGCCTAGGGAGGACGAAAATGACCTAACAGTTCATCCAATGACACAAATGAACTTCTTGTATGAACAAGATTGGTTAAAAACCCTAATTGGACAAGAATAAGCCTAGGGAGGACGAAAATAACCTAAATGTACAACAAATGACGCAAATGAACTTATTGGACGCATAAGATTGGTTAAAAACCCTAAAAGGACAAGAATAAGCATAGGGAGGACCAAAATGACCTAAATGATCATCCAATGACACAAATGAACTTATTGGATGCACAAGATTTGTTAAAAACACTAATTAGACAAGAATAAGCCTAGGGAGGACTAAAATGACCTAAATGAACATCTAATAACACAAATGAGCTTATTGGACGCACAAGATTGGTTAAAAACCCTAATAGGAAAAGAATATGACTAGGGAAGAAGAAAAAGACCTAAATGTTCATCAAATGACAAAAACACACCTGTTGGATGCACAAGATTGGTTAAAAACTCTAATTGGACAAGAATAAGCCTATGGCGGACGAAAATGACCTAACAGGTCATCCAATGACACGAACACAACTATTGGATGCACAAGATTGGTTAAAAACCCTAATTGAACAAGAATAAGCCAAGGGAGGACGAAAATGACCTAACAGTTCATCCAATGTCACAAATGAACTTATTGGATGAACAAGATTGGTTAAAAACCCTAATTGAACAAGAATAAGCCTAGGGTGGACGAAAATGACCTAAATGTACATCAAATGACACAAATGAACTTATTGGACACACAAGATTGGTTAAAAACCCTAATATGACAAGAATAAGCGTAGGGAGGACCAAAATGACATAAATGATCATCCATTGACACAAATGAACTTATTGGATGCACAAGATTTGTTAAAAACCCTAATTATACAAGAATAAGCCTAAGGAGGACAAAAATGACCTAAATTTTCATCCAATGACACAAACACACCTATTGGATGCACAAGATTTGTTAAAAACCATAATTGGACAAGAATAAGCCAAAGGAGGACGAAAATGACCTAAATGTACATCCAAGGACACAAATGAACTTATTGGGCACACAAGTTTGGTTAAAAACCTTAATTAGACAAGAATAAGACTAGGGAGGAAGAAAAAGACCTAAATGTTTATCAAATCACAAAAAGACACCTATTGGATGCACAAGATTGGTTAAAATCCCTAATTGGACAAGAATAAGTCTAGGGAGGACGAAAATGACCTAACAGTTCATCCAATGTCACAAATGAACTTATTGGATGAACAAGATTGGTTGAAAACCCTAATTTGACAAGAATAAGCCTAGGGAGGATGAAAATGACTTAAATGTACATCAAATGACACAAATGAACTTATTGGACGCATAAGATTGGTTAAAAACCCTAATAGGACAAGAATAAGAGTAGGGAGGACCAAAATGACCTAAATGATCATCCAATGACACAAATGAACTTATTGGATGCACAAGATTTGTTAAAAACACTAATTAGACAAGAATAAGCCTAGGGAGGACGAAAATGACTTAAATGTTCATCCAATGACACAAACACACCTATTGGATGCACAAGAATTGTTAAAAACCCTAATTGGACAATAATTAGCCTAGGGAGGACGAAAATGACCTAACAGTTCCATCAATGACACAAATGAACTTTTTGTATGAACAAGATTGGTTAAAAACCCTAATTGGACAAGAATAAGCGTAGGGAGGACCAAAATGACCTAAATGATCATCCAATGACACAAATGAACTTATTGGATGCACAAGATTTGTTAAAAACACTAATTAGACAAGAATAAGCCTAGGGAGGACGAAAATGACCTAAATTAACATCTAATGACACAAATGAACTTATTGGACGCACTAGATTGGTTAAAAACCCTAATTGGAAAAGAATATGACTAGGGAAGAAGAAAAAGACCTAAATGTTCATCAAATGACAAAAACATACCTGTTGGATGCACAAGATTGGTTAAAAACCCTAATTGGACAAGAATAAGCCTATGGAGGACGAAAATGACCTAACAGGTCATCCAATGACACAAACACAACTATTGGATGCACAAGATTGGTTAAAAACCCTAATTGGACATGAATAAGTCTAGGGAAGACGAAAATGACCTAACAGTTCATCCAATGTCACAAATGAACTTATTGGATGAACAAGATTGGTTAAAAACCCTAATTGAACAAGAATAAGCCTAGGGAGGACGAAAATGACCTAAATGTACATCAAATGACACAAATGAACTTATTTGACACACAAGATTGGTTAAAAACCCTAATACGACAAGAATAAGCGTAGGGAGGACCAAAATGGCCTAAATGATCATCCAATGACATAAATGAACTTATTGGATGCACAAGATTTGTTAAAAACCCTAACTAGACAATAATAAGCCTAAAGAGGACGAAAATGACCTAAATGTTCATCCAATGACACAAACACACCTATTTGATGCTCAAGATTTGTTAAAAACCCTAATTGGACAAGAATAAGCCTAGGGAGGACGAAAATGACCTAAATGTACATCGAATGACACAAATGAACTTATTGGACACACAAGATTGGTTAAAAACCTTAATTGGACAAGAATAAGACTAGGGAGGAAGAAAAAGACCTAAATGTTCATCAAATCACAAAAAGACACCTATAGGATGCACAAGATTGGTTAAAAACCCTGATTCGACAAGAATAAGCATAGGGAGGACGAAAATGACCTAAATGTTCATCCAATGACACAAACACACCTATTGGATGCACAAGATTGGTTAAAAACCCATATTGGACAAGAATTAGTCTATGGAGGACGAAAATGACCTAACAGTTCATCCAATGTCACAAATGAACTTATTGGATGAACAAGATTGGTTAAAAATCCTAACTGGACAAGAATAAGCCTAGGGAGGACGAAAATGACCTAAATGTACATAAAATGTCACAAATAAACTTATTTTACGCATAAGATTGGTTAAAATCCCTTATAGGACAAGAATAAGAGTAGGGAGGACCAAAATGACATAAATGATCATCCAATGACACAAATGAACTTATTGGATGCACAAGATTTGTTAAAAACCCTAATTAGACAAGAATAAGCCTAAGGAGGACAAAAATGACCTAAATTTTCATCCAATGACACAAACACACCTATTGGATGCACAAGATTGGTTAAAAACCCTAATTGGACAAGAATAAGTCTAGGGAGGACGAAAATGACGTAACAGTTCATCCAATGTCTCAAATGAACTTATTGGATAAACAAGATTGGTTGAAAACTCTAATTGGACAATAATAAGCCTAGGGAGGACGAAAATGACCTAAATGTACATCAAATGACACTAATGAACTTATTGGACGCATAAGATTTGTTAAAAACCCTAATAGGAAATGAATAAGAGTGTGGAGGACCAAAATGACCTAAATGATCATCCAATGACACAAATGAACTTATTGGATGCACAAGATTTGTTAAAAACACTAATTAGACAAGAATAAGCCTACGGAGGACGAAAATGACCTAAATGTCCATCCAATGACACAAATGAACTTATTGTATGTACAAGATTGGTTAAAAACCCTAATTGGACAAGAATAAGCCTAGGGAGGATGAAAATGACCTAAATGAACATCTAATGACACAAATGAACTTATTGGACGCACAAGATTGGTTAAAAACCCTAATTGGAAAAGAATATGACTAGGGAAGAAGAAATAGACCTAAATGTTCATCAAATGACAAAAACACACCTGTTGGATGCACAAGATTGGTTAAAAACCCTAATTGGACAAGAATAAGCCTATGGAGGACGAAAATGACCTAACAGGTCATCCAATGACACAAACACAACTATTGGATGCACAAGATTGGTTAAAAACCATAATTGAACAAGAATAAGCCAAGGGAGGACGAAAATGACCTAACAGTTCATCCAATGTCACAAATGAACTTATTGGATGAACAAGATGGGTTAAAAATCCTAACTGGACAAGAATAAGCCTACGGAGGACGAAATTGACCTAAATGAACATAAAATGACACAAATAAACTTATTTAACGCATAAGATTGGTTAAAAACCCTTATAGGACAAGAATAAGCGTAGGGAGGACCAAAATGACATAAATGATCATCCAATGACACAAATGAACTTATTGGATGCACAAGATTTGTTAAAAACCCTAATTAGACAAGAATAAGCCTAAGAAGGACGAAAATGACCTAAATTTTCATCCAATGACACAAACACACCTATTGGATGCACAAGATTGGTTAAAAACCCTAATTGGACAAGAATAAGCCAAGGGAGGACGAAAATGACCTAAATGTACATCCAATGGCACAAATGAACTTATTGGGGACACAAGATGGGTTAAAAACCTTAATTAGAAAAGAATAAGACTAGGGAGGAAGAAAAAGACCTAAATGTTTATCAAATCACAAAAAGACACCTATTGGA
Source organism: Cicer bijugum (assembly GCA_037974875.1). Classification (NCBI taxonomy): domain Eukaryota; kingdom Viridiplantae; phylum Streptophyta; class Magnoliopsida; order Fabales; family Fabaceae; genus Cicer; species Cicer bijugum. The sequence goes on along the minus strand of JBBPBT010001348.1, from coordinate 313,743 downwards.
TGCACAAGATTGGTTAAAAACCCTAACTGGACAAGAATATGTCTAGGGAGGACGAAAATGACCTAACAGTTCATCCAATGTCACAAATGAACTTATTGGATGAACAAGATAGGTTAAAAACCCTAATTGGACAATGATAAGCCTAGGGAGGACGAAAATGACCTAAATGTACATCAAATGACACTAATGAACTTATTGGACACACAAGATTGGTTAAAAACCCTAGTAGGACAAGAATAAGCGTAGGGAGGACCAAAATGACCTAAATGATCATCCAATGACACAAATGAACTTATTGAATGCACAAGATTTGTTTAAAACCCTAATTAGACAAGAATAAGCCTAACGAGGACGAAAATGACCTAAATGTTCATCCAATGACACAAACACACCTATTGGATGCACAAGATTTGTTATAAACCCTAATTGGAAAAGAATAAGCCTAGGGAGGACGAAAATGACCTAACAGGTCATCCAATGACACAAACCCACCTATTGGATGCACAAGATTGGATAAAAACCCTAATTGAACAAGAATAAGCCAAGGGAGGACGAAAATGACCTAACAGTTCATTCAATGTCACAAATGAACTTATTGGATGAACAAGATTGGTTAAAAACCCTAAGTGGACAAGAATAAGCCTAGGGAGGACAAAAATGACCTAAATGTACATCAAATGACACAAATGAATTTATATGACACACAAGATTGCTTAAAAACCCTAATAGGAAAAGAATAAGCGTACGGAGGACCAAAATGACCTAAATGATTATCCAATGACACAAATGAACTTATTGGATGCACAAGATTTGTCAAAAACCCTAATTAGACAAGAATAAGCCTAAGGAGGACGAAAATGACCTAAATGTTCATCCAATGACAAAAACACACCTATTGGATGCACAAGATTTGTTAAAAACCCTAATTGGACAAGAATAAGCCTAGGGAGGACAAAAATGACCTAAATGTACATCCAATGACACAGATGAACTTATTGGACAAACAAGATTGGTTAAAAACCTTAATTGGACAAGAATAAGACTAGGTAGGAAGAAAAAGACCTAAATGTTTATCAAATCACAGAATGACACCTATTGGATGCACAAGATTGGTTAAAAACCATAATTGGACAAGAATAAGTCTAGGGAGGACGAAAATGACCTAACAGTTCATGCAATGTCACAAATGAACTTATTGGATGAACAAGATTGGTTAAAAACCCTAATTGGACAAGAATAAGCCTAGGTTGGACGAAAATGACCTAAATGTACATCAAATGAAACAAATGAACTTATTGGACGCATAAGATTGGTTAAAAACCCTAATAGGACATGAATAAGAGTATGGAGGACCAAAACGACCTAATTGATCATCCAATGATACAAATGAACTTATTGGATGCACCAGATTTGTTAAAAACACTAATTAGACAAGAATAAGCCTAGGGAGGACGAAAATGACCTAAATGTTCATCCAATGACACAAACACACCTATTGGATGCACAAGATTTGTTAAAAACCCTAATTGGACAAGAATAAGCCTAGGGAGGACGAACATGACCTAACAGTTCATCCAATGAGACAAATGAACTTATTATATGCACAAGATTGGTTAAAAACCCTAATTGGACAAGAATAAGCCTAGGGAGGACGAAAATGACCTAACAATTCATCCAATGACACAAATGAACTTATTGGATGAACAAGATTGGTTAAAAACCCTAATTGGACAGGAATAAGCCTAGGGAGGACGAAAATGACCTAAATGTACATCCAATGGCACAAATGAACCTATTGGACGCACAAGATTGGTTAAAAACCCTAATTGGAAAAGAATATGACCGGGGAAGATGAAAAACACCTAAATGTTCATCAAATGACGAAAACACACCTATTGGATGCACAAGATTGGTAAAAAAACCATAATTGGACAAGAATAAGCCTAGGGAGGATGAAAATGACCTAAATGTTCATCCAATGACACAAACACACCTGTTGGATGCACAAGATTGGTTAAAAACCCTAATTGGACAAGAATAAGCCTATGGGAGGACGCAAATGACCTAACAGTTCATCCAATGTCACTAATGAACTTATTTGGTGCACAAGATTGGTTAAAAACCCTAATTGGAAAAGAATAAGTCTAGGGATAATCAAAATAACCTAACAGTTCATCCAATGTCACTAATGAACTTATTGGATGAACAAGATTGCTTAAAAACCCTAATTGGACAAAAATAAGCCTAGGAAGGACGAAAATGACCTAAATGTACATCAAATGACACAAACGAACTTACTGGACGCACAAGATTGGTTAAAAACCCTAATAGGACAAGAATAATCGTATGGAGGACCAAAATGACCTAAATGATCATCCAATGACTCAAATGAACTTATTGGATGCACAAGAGTTGTTAAAAACCCTAATTAGACAAGAATAAGCCTAGGGAGGACGAAAATGACCTAAATGTTCATCCAATGACACAAACACACATATTGGATGCCCAAGATTTGTTAAAAACCCTAATTGGACAAGAATAAGACTATGGAGGACGAAAATGACCTAACAGTTCATCCAATGACACAAATGAACTTATTGGATGAACAAGATTGGTTAAAAACCCTAATTGGAAAGGAATAAGCCTAGGGAGGACGAAAATGACCAAAATGTACATCCAATGACACAAATGAACTTATTGGACGCACAAGATTGGTTACAAACTTTAATTGGACAAGAATAAGACTAGCGAGGATTAAAAAGACCTAAAAGTTCATCAAATCACAAAAACACACCTATTGGATGCACAAGATTGGTTAAAAACCCTAATTGGACAAGAATAAGCCTAGGGAGGACTAAAATGACCTTAATGTTTATCCAATGACACAAACACACCTATTGGATGCACAAGATTGGTTAAAAACCCTAATTGGACCAGAATAAGCCTATGGAGGACGAAAATGACCTAACAGTTCATCCAATGACACAAACACACCTATTGGATGCACAAGATTGGTTAAAAACCATAATTGGACAATAATTAGCCTAGGGAGGACGAAAATGACCAAACCGTTCAGCCAATGTCACAAATGAACTTATTGGATGAACAAGATTGTTTAAAAACCTTAATTGGACAAGAATAAGCCTAGGGAGGACGAAAATTACTTAAATATACATCAAATGACACAAATAAACTTATTGGACGCACAAGATTGGTTAAAACCCCTAATTGGACAAGAATATGACTAGGGAGGACGAAAAAGACCTAAATGTTCATCCAATGACACAAACTCACCTATTGGACGCACAAGATTGGTTAAAAACACTAATAGGACAAGAATAAGCCTCGGGAGGACCAAAATGACCTAAATGATCATCCAATGACACAAATGAACTTATTGGATGCACAAGATTAGTTAAAAACTCAATTTGGACAAGAATAAGCCTTGGGAGAAACAAAATGTACTAAATGTTCATCAAATGACACAAACACACCTATTGGATGCACAAGATTGGTTAAAAACCCTAATTGGACAAGAATAAGCCTATGGAGGACGAAAATGACATAACAGTTCATCCAATGACACAAACACACCTATTGGATGCACAAGATTGATTAAAAACACAAGAATAAGCCTAGGGAGGACGAAAATCACCTAACAGTTCATCCAATGACACAAATGAACTTATTGGACGAACAAGATTGGTTAAAAACCCTAATTGGACAAGAATAAGCGTAGCAAGGATGAAAAAGACCTAAATGGACATCCAATGACACAAATGAACTTGTTGGATGCACAAGATTGGTTAAAAACACTAATTGGATAAGAATAAGACTAGGGAGGACCAAAAAGACTAAAATGTTCATCAAATGAAACAAACACACCTTTTGGATGCACAATACTGGTTAAAAACCCTAATTGGAGAAGAATAAGCCTAGGGAGGCCGAAAATGACCTAAATGTTCATCCAATGACCCAAAGACACCTATTGAATGCACAAGAATGCTTAAAAACCCTAATTGGATAAGTATAAACCTAGGGAGGACGAAAATCACCTAAATGTCCATCCAATGACATAAATGAACTTATTGGATGCACAAGATTGGTTAAAAACCCTAATTGGACAAGAATATGACTAGGGAGGACGAAAAAGACCTAAATGTTCATCCAATGACATAAACACACCTATTGGATGCACAAGATTTGTTAAAAACCCTAATTGGACAAGAATAAGCCTAGGGAGGACGAAAATGACCTAACAATTCATCCAATGACACAAATGAACTTATTGGATGAACAAGATTGGTTAAAAACCCTAATTGGACAGGAATAAGCCTAGAGAGGTCGAAAATGACCTAAATGTACATCCAATGACACAAATGAACCTATTGGACGCACAAAATTGGTTAAAAACCCTAATTGGAAAAGAATATGACTAGGGAAGAAGAAAAAGACCTAAATGTTCATCAAATGACACAAACACACCTATTTGATGCACAAGATTGGTTAAAAACCCTAATTGGACAGGAATAAATCTAGGAAGGACAAAAATGACCTAAATGCACATCCAATGAAATAAACACACCTATTGGATGTACATGATTGGTTAAAAACCCTAATTGGACAAGAACAGTCCTGGGGAGGACGAAAATAACCTAACAGTTCAACCAATGTCACAAAGGAACTTATTGGATGAACAAGATTGCTTAAAAACCCTAATTGGACAAGAATAAGCCTAGGGACGACGAAAATGACCTAAATATACATCAAATGACACAAATGAACTTATTGGACGCATAAGATTGGTTAAAAACCATAATAGGACAAGAATAAGTGTAGGGAGGACCAAAATGACCTAAATGATAATCCAATGACACAAATGAACTTATTGGATGCACAAGATTTGTTAAAAACACTAATTAGACAAGAATAAGCCTAGGGAGGACGAAAATGACCTAAAAGTTCATCCAATGACACAAACACACCTATTAGATGCCCAAGATTTGTTAAAAACCCTAATTGGACAAGAATAAGCCTAGGGAGGACGAAAATGACCTAACAATTCATTAAATGACACAAATGAACTTATTGGCTGAACAAGATTGGTTAAAAACCCTAATTGGACAGGAATAAGCCTAGGGAGGACGAAAATGACCTAAATGTACATCCAATGGCACAAATGAACCTATTGGACGCACAAGATTGGTTAAAAACCCTAATTGGAAAAGAATATGACTGGGGAAGAAGAAAAACACCTAAATGTTCATCAAATGACGAAAACACACCTTTTGGATGCACAAGATTGGTAAAAAAAAACCCTAATTGGACAAGAATAAGCCTAGGGAGGATGAAAATGACCTAAATGTTCATCCAAAGACACAAACACACCTGTTGGATGCACAAGAATGGTTAAAAACCCTAATTGGACCAGAATAAGCCTATGGAGGACGAAAATGACCTAACAAGTCATCCAATGACACAAACACACCTATTGGACGCACAACATTGGTTAAAAACCCTAATTGGACAAGAATATGCCAAGGGAGGACGAAAATAACCTAACAGTTCATCAAATGTCACTAATGAACTTATTGGATGAACAAGATTGCTTAAAAACCCTAATTGGACAAGAATAAACCTAGGGAGGACGAAAATGATCTAAATGTACATCAAATGACACAAATGAACTTACTGGACGTACAAGATTGGTTAAAAACCCTAATAGGACAAGAATAATCGTATGGAGGACCAAAATGACCTAAATGATCATCCAATGACTCAAATGAACTTATTGGATGCACAAGAGTTGTTAAAAACCCTAATTAGACAAGAATAAGCCTAGGGAGGACGAAAATGACCTAAATGTTCATCCAATGACACAAACACACCTATTTGATGCCCAAGATTTGTTAAAAACCCTATTTGGACAAGAATAAGACTATGGAGGACGAAAATGACCTAACAGTTCATCCAATGACACAAATGAACTTATTGGATGAACAAGATTGGTTAAAAACCCTAATTGGACAGGAATAAGCCTAGAGAGGACGAAAATGACTTAAATGCACGTCCAATGACACAAATGAACCTATTGGACGCACAAGATTGGTTAAAAACCCTAATTGGAAAAGAATATGACTAGGGAAGAAGAAAAAGACCTAAATGTTCATCAAATGACACAAACACACCTATTTGATGCACAAGATTGGTTAAAAACCCTAATTGGACAAGAATAAATCTAGGGAGGACAAAAATGACCTAAATGTACATCCAATGAAACAAACACACCTATTGGATGCACATGATTGGTTAAGAACCCTAATTGGACAAGAATAATCCTGGGGAGGACGAAAATGACCTATGTATACATCCAATGACACAAATGAACTTATTGGACGCACAAGATTCGTTAAAAACCCTAGTAGGACAAGAATAAGCCTAGGGAGGACCAAAATGACCTAAATGATCATCCAATGACACAAATGAACTTATTGGATGCACACAATTGGATAAAAACCATAATTGGACAAGAATAAGACTAGGGAGGACGAAAAAGACATAAATGTTCAACAAATGACACAAATGAACTTATTGGATGCACAAGAATGGTTAAAAACACTAATTGGACAAGAATAAGCCTAGGGAGGACGAAAATGACTGAAATGTTCATCCACTGACACAAAGAGACATATTGAATGCACAAGAATGCTTAAAAACCCTAATTGGACAAGAATAAACCTTGGGAGGACGAAAATGACGTAAATGTACATCCAATGACCCAAGTGAACTTATTGGATGTAAATGATTGGTTAAAAACCCTAATTGGACAAAAATAAGCTTATGGAGGACGAAAATGACCTAAATGTACATCCAATGACACAAATGAACTTATTGGATACACAAGATTGGTTAAAAACCCTAATTGGACAAGAATAAGACTAGGAAAGACGAAAAAGCCCTAAATGTTCATCCAACGACACAAACACACCTATTGGTTGCACAAGATTGGTTAAAAACTCTAACTAGACAAGAATAAACCTAAGGAGGATTAAAATAACCTAATAGTTCAACCAATGACACAAATGAACTTATTGTATGCACAAGATTGGTTAAAAACCCTAATAGGACAAGTATAAGCCTATGGAGGACCAAAATGACCTAAATGATCATCCAACGACACAAATGAACTTATTGGATGCACAAGATTGGTTAAATACCCTAATTGGACAAGAATAAGCCTTAGGAGGAACAAAATGTCCTAAATGTTCATCAAATGACACAAACACACCTATTGGATGCACAAGATTGGTTAAAAACCCTAATTGGACAAGAATAAATCTAGGGAGGACGAAAATCACCTAAATGTACATCCAATGACACAAGTGAACTTATTGAATGCACATGATTGGTTAAAAACCCTAATTCGACAAGAATAATCATGGGGAGGACGAAAATGACCTAAGTATACATCCAATGACACAAATGAACTTATTGGACGCACAAGATTGGTTAAAAACCCTAATAGGACAAGAATAAGCCTAGGGAGGACCAAAATGACCTAAATAATCATCCAACGACACAAATGAACTTATTGGATGCACAAGATTGGTTAAAAACCCTAATTGGATAGAATAAGCCTTGGGAGGGACAAAATGTCCTAAATGTTCATCAAATGACACAAACACACCTATTAGATGCACAAGATTGGTTAAAAACCCTAATTGGACAAGAATAAGCCTATGGAGGACGAAAATGACATAACAGTTCATCCAATGACACAAACACACCTATTGGATGCACAAGATTGATTAAAAACCCTAATTGGACAAGAATAAGCCTAGGGTGGACGAAAATCACCTAACAGTTCATCCAATGACACAAATGAACTTATTGGACGAACAAGATTGGTTAAAAACCCTAATTGGACAAGAATAAGCGTAGGAAGGATGAAAAAGACCTAAATGGACATCCAATGACACAAATGAACTTGTTGGATGCACAAGATTGGTTAAAAACACTAATTGGATAAGAATAAGACTAGGGAGGACCAAAAAGACTAAAATGTTCATCAAATGAAACAAACACACCTTTTGGATGCACAATACTGGTTAAAAACCCTAATTGGAGAAGAATAAACCTAGGGAGGACGAAATGACATAATTGTACATCCAATGATACAAATGAACTTATTGGAAGCACAAGATTGGTTAAAAACACTAATTGGATAAGAATAAGACTAGGGAGGACCAACAAGACTAAAATGTTCATCAAATGAAACAAACACACCTTATGGATGCACAATACTGGTTAAAACCCCTAATTGGAGAAGAATAAGCCTAGGGAGGACGGAAATGACCTAAATGTTCATCCAATGACACAAAGACACCTATTGAATGCACAAGAATGCTTAAAAACCCTAATTGGATAAGAATAAACCTAGGGAGGACGAAAATCACCTAAATGTCCATCCAATGACACAAATGAACTTGTTGGATGCACAAGATTGGTTAAAAACCCTAATTGGATAAGAATATGACTAGGGAGGACGAAAAAGACCTAAATGTTCATCCAATGACACAAACACACCTATTGGATGCACAAGATTTGTTAAAAACCCTAATTGGACAAGAATAAGCCTAGGGAGGACGAAAATGACCTAACAATTCATCCAATGACACACATGAACTTATCGGATGAACAAGATTGGTTAAAAACCCTAATTGGACAGGAATAAGCCTAGAGAGGACGAAAATGACCTAAATGTACATCCAATGACACAAATGAACCTATTGGACGCACAAGATTGGTTAAAAACCCTAATTGGAAAAGAATATGACTAGTGAAGAAGAAAAAGACCTAAATGTTCATCAAATGACACAAACACACCTATTCGATGCACAAGATTGGTTAAAAACCTTAATTGGACAAGAATAAATCTAGGGAGGACAAAAATGACCTAAATGTACATCCAATGAAACAAACACACCTATTGGATGCACATGATTGGTTAAAAACCGTAATTGGACAAGAACAATCCTGGGGAGGACGAAAATGACCTAAGTACACATCCAATGACACAAATGAACTTATTGGACGCATAAGATTCGTTAAAAACCCTAATAGGACAAGAATAAGCCTAGGGAGGACCAAAATGACCTAAATGATCATCCGATGACACAAATGAACTTATTGGATGCACACAATTGGATAAAAACCCTAATTGGACAAGAATAAGACTAGGGAGGACGAAAAAGACATAAATGTTCAACAAATGACACAAATGAACTTATTGGATGCACAAGAATGGTTAAAAACCCTATTTGGACAAGAATAAGACTATGGAGGACGAAAATGACCTAACAGTTCATCCAATGACACAAATGAACTTATTGGATGAACAAGATTGGTTAAAAACCCTAATTGGACAGGAATAAGCCTAGAGAGGACGGAAATGACTTAAATGCACGTCCAATGACACAAATGAACCTATTGGACGCACAAGATTGGTTAAAAACCCTAATTGGAAAAGAATATGACTAGGGAAGAAGAAAAAGACCTAAATGTTCATCGAATGACACAAACACACCTATTTGATGCACAAGATTGGTTAAAAACCCTAATTGGACAAGAATAAATCTAGGGAGGACAAAAATGACCAAAATGTACATCCAATGAAACAAACACACCTATTGGATGCACATGATTGGTTAAAAACCCTAATTGGACAAGAATAATCCTGGGGAGGACGAAAATGACCTAAGTATACATCCAATGACACAAATGAACTTATTGGACGCACAAGATTCGTTAAAAACCCTAGTAGGACAAGAATAAGCCTAGGGAGGACCAAAATGACCTAAATGATCATCCAATGACACAAATGAACTTATTGGATGCACACAATTGGATAAAAACCATAATTGGACAAGAATAAGACTAGGGAGGACGAAAAAGACATAAATGTTCAACAAATGACACAAATGAACTTATTGGATGCACAAGAATGGTTAAAAACACTAATTGGACAAGAATAAGCCTAGGGAAGACGAAAATGACCAAAATGTTCATCCACTGACATAAAGAGACATATTGAATGCACAAGAATGCTTAAAAACCCTAATTGGACAAGAATAAACCTTGGGAGGACGAAAATGACGTAAATGTACATCCAATGACCCAAGTGAACTTATTGGATGTAAATGATTGGTTAAAAACCCTAATTGGACAAAAATAAGCTTATGGAGGACGAAAATGACCTAAATGTAGATCCAATGACACAAATGAACTTATTGGATACACAAGATTGGTTAAAAACCCTAATTGGACAAGAATAAGACTAGGGAAGACGAAAAAGCCCTAAATGTTCATCCAACGACACAAACACACCTATTGGTTGCACAAGATTGGTTAAAAACTCTAACTAGACAAGAATAAGCCTAAGGAGGATTAAAATAACCTAATAGTTCAACCAATGACACAAATGAACTTATTGTATGCACAAGATTGGTTAAAAACCCTAATAGGACAAGTATAAGCCTATGGAGGACCAAAATGACCTAAATGATCATCCAACGACACAAATGAACTTATTGGATGCACAAGATTGGTTAAATACCCTAATTGGACAAGAATAAGCCTTAGGAGGAACAAAATGTCCTAAATGTTCATCAAATGACACAAACACACCTATTGGATGCACAAGATTGGTTAAAAACCCTAATTGGACAAGAATAAATCTAGGGAGGACGAAAATCACCTAAATGTACATCCAATGACACAAGTGAACTTATTGAATGCACATGATTGGTTAAAAACCCTAATT